>OY998177.1:134196762-134675901 GCA_963921935.1 Galeruca laticollis
TGTTTGCTAGAATGAGGCTCTGCAAATATTCTTCAATTATTTTACGAAATTCATCATCATTCGGGTGTAGTTGTTTTAATCTGTCTACCAATAAGTTCGGATCTGACCAATTAGAAAGAATATCATAGCTTTTTGGTGTGTGAAACCCTCTTGTAATTGGTTCATTGAGTTGTTTTATGCTATTATTCAACTTATTGTTAATGCAAAATTTATGAGAGTAATCGAACTGTTTTGTAATATTACCCGAATTTCCGAGTATTTACGCTTTTTGAAGAGCGGTTTAATTATTTCACTGAATTTAGTGGGACAAGCCTGATGTCTTAGATGTCCTCTTCTATCACGAGGGATATCCGTTAATTCCAGTATCTGTTTGTATAATTGTAAATCAATTGGGGTGAAATGTTTGGGATTCTTATAGAATATTAACTGCTTCAAACCGGGTGTACTTTTAAATACTCTGCCACCTACAATTAGTTGTTCATCATTAAATTGTAGTTGTTTGTTTCCAAACATCCATTGTTCACCCTTTAATTGCGGTCCGTAAGCATGATCGAGAATCCATTGTTCAATTCCTAATTCTGGAGTGTAAGCGCAGTCAAATTCTTTGGTACATTCTGATTATTGTCATTAAGTACTTGTTTGAGCGAAGAGTCTTCCCGCTCTACCTCATCTTCACGGGCAGGATTGGTGTGTCTTTCGGTGAATCTCCACCTTGATTTGGACAGCCCAGTGATTCTGCTATTTGTTTGAGAGGATATGTTGCAGACTTGACATATTCCACATGACATTTCTTATTAATTGTATCAAGCGACTTATATTTTTTACGTAAAGCTTTTGCATGCTATGAGACTTGTTGTTTGTATGACAACATTATAGTAAATTAAAATGTGTGGGTGTGCGATTCAATATATTATTAGACGGTTAGCAGACATACACCACCGATATACGTTCTAATGTGTCTCGGGGGTGTTTTCTGGGGTGTCTCTGATGTGTCTCTAGGATGTCTCTGATGTGTCTCAATGGTAAGAAATAAACACCCAGTCGGACGGAAGACAGAACGGTATCATTTTTTTTTTTCTATAAGTGTGCCTGCTATGTTAGGTTATTCCACTTGTGTGCGCGCACGCAAGTGGAGTAACCTAACATAGCAGACACACCAGAGACACATCAGAGAGGCATCGCAGGCGTACCAGAGACATATCCGAGACGCAACAGAGCACACTTATAAAAAAAAAATGATACCGTTCTGTCTTCCGTCCGACTGGGTGTTTACTTCTTACCATTGAGACACATCAGAGACATCCTAGAGACACATCAGAGACACCCCAGAAACACCCCCGAGACACATTAGAACGTATATCGGTGGTGTATGTCTGCTAACCGTCTAATAATATATTGAATCGCACACCCACACATTTTAATTTACTATAATGTTGTCATACAAACAACAAGTCTCAAAGCATGCAAAAGCTTTACGTAAAAAATATAAGTCGCTTGATACAATTAATAAGAAATGTCATGTGGAATATGTCAAGTCTGCAACATATCCTCTCAAACAAATAGCAGAATCACTGGGCTGTCCAAATCAAGGTGGAGATTCACCGAAAGACACACCAATCCTGCCCGTGAAGATGAGGTAGAGCGGGAAGACTCTTCGCTCAAACAAGTACTTAATGACAATAATCAGAATGTATCAAAAGAATTTGACTGCGCTTACACTCCAGAATTGAACAATGGATTCTCGATCATGCTTACGGACCGCAATTAAAGGGTGTGAACAATGGATGTTTGGAAACAAACAACTACATTTTAATGATGAACAACTAATTGTAGGTGGCAGAGTATTTAAAAGTACACCCGGTTTGAAGCAGTTAATATTCTATAAGAATCCCAAACATTTCACCCCAATTGATTTACAATTATACAAACAGATACTGGAATTAACGGATATCCCTCGTGATAGAAGAGGACATCTAAGACATCAGGCTTGTCCCACTAAATTCAGTGAAATAATTAAACCGCTCTTCAAAAGCGTAAATACTCCGGAAATTCGGGTAATATTACAAAACAGTTCGATTACTCTCATAAATTTTGCATTAACAATAAGTTGAATAATAGCATAAAACAACTCAATGAACCAATTACAAGAGGGTTTCACACACCAAAAAGCTATGATATTCTTTCTAATTGGTCAGATCCGAACTTATTGGTAGACAGATTAAAACAACTACACCCGAATGATGATGAATTTCGTAAAATAATTGAAGAGCTCATTCTAGCAAACATTATTGAATAGAAAAAACATAAAGAAGAAGATCTCTAACACTTTGATGAATGACTATTGTATAACTAAAGTTTCGTAATAAAGTGAATCAATACGTAGAAACAAAAAAATTTTGTTGGAATCTCTTTGGCATCAGGATTTGCTCAACAATATATTTAGGTAGTTTTATAATACAGATGTACTTACCTAAAAAATTTTCTCTGTAAATCATACATTGATAAACCAGCGAAAATCTTCTTCAGCACATACGAATGGGCTACGCTAACCAATATTTTGAATGAAAATTCATTTATAAGTGCATCACTTCCAGCATGTTACGAAGAATATGATCCCGAGACGATGCCATGTGGGGACTACTACACCATTCTACAAGTAATATTTGATTATGTTAAATAGTTGGAAGTGATAAAACATGACATCAGCTTCCTTTACGTGGAGAAGATATTCATCAAATTCTACAAGTCAATCATTGTCTCATTTCACACCGACTCACCTATTTAGAATCTCAAAGTTTTTGTGAATATTTTAAAAAATTGTAGATTTAACCAGGAATTTTGTTCAAAATAATTGAAATTTGAGTTATTGTAGTAGTAGTGTTGTACTTAGAGAATTATTATAAGTCAAAAGTTGTGAACGGTTTGGATGAAAACAATGTAATAAATTGATTTGATTGAAATGTTTGCGTTTCATTTTTCTCTCTCTTCTCCCTATAGTCATGCGGGTTGTAAGGATGATTTTTTAATAAACAAACTTATTACAACATACATATTGTTTTATTCATTTTATTTACAAATAAAATACGGAAAAATAGAATAGAGAAGACGAAGAAAATCATATAACGGTTAAATTTAAAGAATACACAAATACGAAAAGCATATAACTATATTAAATAAATATACAAATAACGAGATTAAATTGAAAATCTGTATAATGTTAATCAAAATTATCAATATCGATATCAACATCATACGTTCCTCTAAATCTTTTAGTTCTAGGTGATTCATAATGAAATTCGGAAATACAAGATTCCCGATATTTTGTTTCAAAAGTACAGTTTGATTGCATCTTTGACATCAGAAAAATGTCTATTGTGATAAAGATCATGATTCTGATTCGTAAACGTTATGAAGATGGTCATTGATTGCTAAAAAATATTTTTTAATTATTTTATAACATGTTTTAATGCAATCAAACACATATGTTATATCCATCAACTCTATAATAGTTAGATCCTACGCGATATTCAAGTTTATTTCCAAATACCTCTCTCCTCCAATAATATGTAGTAAGTACTGCATTTCTAAGATTGTATGGAATGACTTGTGAGCAAGTAATAAAGTTAATAAGATCTTTGTCAAAGCGTGATGGATCTTTTGAACTATTCTATTTAAAAAAAACCTCATTTATATTTAGAAATTTTTTGTGACTTGCTTGGTAACACTCCAAGGTAGGGGAGATTCTACCAAAAAATTCTGTATGACATCCAATTGAAAGCCACAGACATTTTCTTTTTAAAAATTTAGAAGCGTCTGAGAAGAATGAATTAATATCTTTATGATTCAAGTTTATGATAATACCCGTTTTTAATCTACTATCAAAGGCGGCATTCATGTTTTTCCCCCAGTTGACTCTATTAATACTAGACTTTTTATGTTCTTTACTAACATCAATGACATGTCGTTTTCTCCCCATTCCCTACTTTTATCAAACATCTCATGCGCTTCAAGTGTGTTGTTATTTTGAATGAATTTTATGCTTTTGTCCTACCGAAAATTTGAAAATTTCTAAGATGCATATTATCATGAAAAGCTTCATATTTTGTTTGAAAATGTTTGAATTTTGTTCAAGGAATTTATGATTTCATCAATTTGTTGCAAAGTTCTATCACTGTGAAGTTACACATTTTGAAATATTAATGGAAAATGTACCTGCTCTGATGTCACACATATTAAAATTGATTTTCTACATAAACAAGTAACATCTTTATGGCCATATCTTGTATATAAAAATGTCATCATCTGGTTATAAAACATTTCGTCCATGTTAAAATTATTGTAAGTACTGAAAGCCAAAATATGAAACTTTTCCTCCTCCCTGCACTGCAAGCCGAGTTATGAAACATTAAAGTTGAAATAACAATTCAATGCCCTGTATCTCATTAACGATATGACATCAGCATTGACTTAGAATCAGATTTCTAATATGATGCTGGTGAAACCAATCACAAAATTTATAATCATCATCTGCTTCTTTCAATGATGAGCGATATTTTAATAATAAATTATGTGGTAAATGAACTTCAGTTATAAAAGTTAGTTTAGTCATTCCTAAAAATTATTCTATTCCCCACGGAAGTGTATCTAAAGAATTATGAAGTAATTTTCTATTATCATTGTGAGGACTCAACGCGATTTTGGTTTGTTCAACACTATACACATTATGGACAAAGGAACGTATCGTATTTTGAGTAATTGTCATCTGTTTCCAATTTTTCATACAATCGACATAATCATCAAAAGTTATTTTTTACTACACATTTTTTAATACTCTTTAACGACTTTACTCCCACACTGAACTTTGTAACCGTACATTTTGGACCAACGAAATGTGTGATGATTTGTTCATTAGACTCATCTTTCATTACGCATAATACTTTTTATTAACTCTAGGTATATTGTATGGATTATTAGTGTAGTAGTCTTATGTATCAAATTTGTCAATTTTTGTGTCAATTAAATATTTATATGCATCGTTACAAGTAAGTTGGTGAGCAAAACTGTTAGTGTCTGTGTACAATAGCTCACAATTGACTACTCCCATTGTTGGAAGCATAAAATTATAGTGAAAGTCGTACATTCCAATTTTGGAAATATCGAGAATTGCCATATTCATATACATTGGTTTATTGAAAATGGAGATTTTTTAATTTTCCTTAGAGTCAGATCATCATTGAAAATTGTTCTATTGTGATAACGCGGACTAGAAATGAGATTTTTAGCACCATAACGACCATCATGGGAAGATACAAATTCTATGATTGCATATACATTCCTTACATTTTATGTAACACACAGCGGGTGAAATCTTTTTGACCCTCCGAGAATGTCATTGTTATTTTTCATATAAAATCTTACCTGTCCGTCGACCGTAAATTATCTCTCCTATACAGACAAATCACAATATTTGAATAACATTTTGTGAGTTCCATTACTAGAATTGTTAGTTTTATAATCATGTTGTCGAAAGTGTTGTCACATTTCGGTATAATAATCCGTGCCTGAAGAGCGTAGTCTTACTGGGACTTGGGTAAAGCATATAACAGTTTAATTTTAAGAATTTACAAATACAGAAAATCATATAACTATATTAAATGAATATACAAATAACGTGATTAAATTATAAATAGCTATAATGTCTTTGAAAATTATCAATATCGCCATCAATATCATACGTCCCTCTAAATATTTGGGGTGATTCATAATGAAATTCGGAAATACAAGATTCCTGATATTTTGTTTCAAAGAGTACTGTTTGATACCAAAAATGTCAAACGTATAACGGTGATGCATGTCTGGTGCCTCTGTGGTGTATGTGTGCTAACCCTGTGATGTGTGTCTGCTGTCCCTCTGCTTGAGTTGTAAAGTTGGTTCTTCTTTCACCACATCTATGATAAAAATGACATTCAGTGTATGACAAAGTTGTGAAATCATTGCTTCAAGATTTTTCTATTAGCGTAGCATTCTTTTTGAAGAACAGCTTAATTATATTAATTTAGTTGGGTGCAAGCCTGATGTCTTAGATGTCCTCTTCTATCACGATGGATATCCGTTAATGCCCGTATCTGTAAATATGTTGCTCTTTTGTTGGTTACCAATATCGCCATCAGTATCATACGCCCCTCTAAATATTTTGGGTGATTCATAATGAAATTCGGAAATACAAGATTCCTGATATTTTGTTTCAAAGAGTACTGTTTGATACCAAAAATGTCAAACGTATAAAGGTGATGCATGTCTGGTGCCTCTGTGGTGTATGTGTGCTAACCCTGTGATGTGTGTCTGCTGTCCCTCTGCTTGAGTTGTAAAGTTGGTTCTTCTTTCACCACATCTATGATAAAAATGACATTCAGTGTATGACAAAGTTGTGAAATCATTGCTTCAAGATTTTTCTATTAGCGTAGCATTCTTTTTTGAAGAACAGCTTAATAATATTAATTTAGTTGGGTGCAAGCCTGATGTCTTAGATGTCCTCTTCTATCACGATGGATATCCGTTAATGCCAGTATCTGTAAATATGTTGCTCTTTTGTTGGTTACCAATATCGCCATCAGTATCATACGCCCCTCTAAATATTTTGGGTGATTCATAATGAAATTCGGAAATACAAGATTCCCGATATTTTGTTTCAAAGAGTACTGTTTGATACCAAAAATGTCAAACGTATAACGGTGATGCATGTCTGGTGCCTCTGTGGTGTATGTGTGCTAACCCTGTGATGCGTGTCTGCTGTCCCTCTGCTTGAGTTGTAAAGTTGGCTCTTGTTTCACCGCAACTATAATAAAAATGACATTCAGTGTATGACAAAGTTGTGAAATCATTGCTTCATTTTGTTGTTTTCTTGGAAAATAATTCATATAAACCGAGTGTCGCAGTAAATTTGTTAGTACTGGCACTGTCAAACAGACTTCTGATGTGAGTCTGGGGTGTGTTTGTTATCCCTTCTGTTACCCCTCTGCTATCTATCTGATAGACTTCTGATGTGTGTTATCCGTTTAATATTATAATGAGTCACATCATATTTTACTATAGTGTAGTCGTACGAGCAACAAATCTCAAGCATGCAAACGCTTTGAGTGTCCTCTGTTGTCGAATAAAGTGGATTTGCTGTCATTGTCGTTGTCGTTCTAGTAACATCCTGTATGTGGAAATAATCTACCAATGCGGTTTGTTCGATGAAAATTTGCGCAATAATAGCAGAGATTCATTGTAACGTCCTTATCTTTATATACCCTGTGGCATCTTTTATGAAAAAATTCGGTATTTTTATGACTACGACCTGTATATATAAAAAATACGGTATCTTTATGACTACACTCTGTATAAAATCGCATCTTTTTATGACTACACTCTGTATATATGAACATCACATCTTTTTGACTACACCTGTATATAAAGAAAAATGGTATGTTTTATGACCACACCCTGTATAAAAAATGTGGTATCTGTATGTACGATGATGGTTTCTCAGTATCATATTCAGACATATATTTGTTATAATTTACGTAGACATCCCGCTCAAAATACTACTAAACTGTGTGTGTCATTAACTTTTATATCTACATATTTCTACAGTCTTAGAAAAAAACTGAGTTAAAATCATCAATGATTCAAATAAATATTAGACCGTATAATAGGGGTGTATGTGATTGCAATATACTGAGGATTTCTGTATATCTTTAAGAATTATGATTGTACTTTAGCAATACAAAAATAATTTCACCAATTTTTGTATCTCTCTTAACATTGCAATAACCTATAGTCTGAGATGAAATTCTATAAGATTTACAATTATACTGCTTCATGATGGAAGAAAAACATTTAAAGGCTTGTTCCAACTAAATTAATTATGCAGCTCATCAAAAGAATGCCAATAAATATTGACGATTTCACAGATTAATATTTTGTTAAAATAGTTATTGGTGGTGGTTGAAACGTTAATAATAATACACAGACGATTGTCACTTGATTATTCGAATTCTAGTAACACATGAAAGGTGTCCGAGAATAATTATAGTCTGCGGCAAGCAGGTAAAATTTCTCTTAGTACAAAAAAGGATTTATCTGTTGTGTGTTACATAAAATTATGATTCTCTCAATATACGGTGATTATTATTCTGAGAGAAATACATAAAAAATACGAGGGATGTTAAAATTGATACAAATAATTATTGGAATTGTAGAAATATGTAGACAATTGATTCAATCTTTAAAGAAATGTGAATTTCAAAACTTTTTGTTTAAAAATATTAATGTCTGCATTAAATGCATATAATTGGTATAGCAAAAATAACAATATCACTCTCACATTATTATTGTAGAAAAGAACTATAAAAATAGACTCATCGCGAGAAGGACACCTCAACGTGAAACCAACACACAAATTTCAAAACTAAAAGATATTGGAACCTTATGGCGGAGATGTAACGGCGAAGGCTGGGAACGATGAGGTCCCGGGTTCGAATCTCACTCAAGGCAAACATTTTTTTCGATGCATAAACGGATAAAAAATGGACGACAGAAAAATAGAAATCTGTAATCTACTGGAATAAAAATTTAAAAAAAGAAATCTGCCGACTGAAAAATGGACGACAGAAATCTGTAATCGCCGACAGCGACACCAGCGCCACCGTCGACTAGCGGACGTTTTTCGAAGTAGTGGTTTAGAACCCGCATAGTTACACTACTGTTATCCAATGCCTATCTAACACAAGGTGGCTATTAGAATATTTAAGTAAAGATACATACATGAGAGATATAAACACATGCATATCCAGCATGAAGGGAGCTCTAATTAAAGCATTTGCTGAAGTTATTAAAGAGCTTTGGTCTGAAGACGGTTCGGACAGGGTGGTTAACACCGTATCATTAAAAAGTCAGATTCAGCGATTCGCTCCAAGATTCATGGGATATGCTCAACAAGATGCGCAGGAGTTCCTTCGTTACCTATTAGAAGGACTTCACGAAGTTATCAACAGGGTACATGAAAAACCTAAACCCATATTAACAGAAATTGATGAAAATCTCAGTGACAATGAAAAAGCACAAGAATCTTGGTTAAGATATCTGCAAATGGACAACTCCAAGATCGTAGATAACTTCGTTGGTCAATTAAAATCTACACTCAAGTGTACATATTGTGATCACTGTAATGTTACCTTTGATCCTTTTTGGGATTTATCCCTTCCCATACCCCAAAGAACAGGTCAATTACGTCTTTTACAATGTTTGGATTCGTTTACAAGAGAATAATCGCTCGACTGTGATGAGAAACCGACATGTTCGAAATGTAAGGAACGAAGACTATGCACTAAATCATTTTCCGTTCATAAATTTCCGAATATCCTGCTTATTCACCTGAAGCGCTTTTCGCCCACAGAAAGATTTAGGCGAAAACTTAATGTTACAATAGATTTTCCAATAGAAGGGCTTGATATGATCCATTACGGAGCTGATAATGTGGCACCCTGTAGGAACAACCTCTACGCTATATCAAATCACAGCGGAACCACTTACAGTGGTCACTACACGGCATACTGCCGACATCCCTACACTGGACAGTGGCACGAATATAATGATTCAAGGGTGTCATCAATATCATCGAAATATTTAGTCAGAGGGGAAGCATACGTTCTCTTCTATGAACAAGAAGGCATGAAGTCCTACCTTTTAAGTCAGTAACTTTTTTTTTAATTTAAATTAGCATTTTTATGTATATTATGTTTTGTATTGTCATTTTAAATTGTTTAATTTATGTCAAATGTTAAATTTTGATATATGTCATATTAAATAGTTATAGCTACGAAGGACTACGCCAGACGATATAAACTGGATGTTGTTGTAGGAGCTGATACCAACGCACACCATTTCAGCTGGGGCAGCAAGGACAACAACGCTAGAGGTAAGAAATTATTTGTCTCGTTATGTACTACTAAACTTGATATTACGAATGTGGGCAATATGCCAACATTTAGAACATTGAGGAGGAATCATCAATAGAAATAACTCTCTACGAGTCGGGGAGATGATAAGGTATTGGCATGTATAGGATAAACCATCTCTGTCGGACCATGCCCATATATACTTCGAAATAGATGTAGAAAAATCGGCTATTAGAACATACAGGGATCCTAAGAGTACTGATTGGGAATCTTATAAAGAGGATCTACTTTCTTAAATCCGCAGACCTAAAACTGCCAATGAGTTAGAAGGAACAGCTGCATGGTTGCAATATACCATATTGACTTTCTATCACAATAACTGTCTGATAAGGGAGAGTTGTTTGGTGGAATAAAAGGTAATCCTGGAGAATCTCTTGAAGTTGATGAATCCATGATACCTTTTAGAGAAAGGTTGGTATTCCGGCAATACATTCCCACTAAGAGACATTAATACGGAATAAAATTCATCAAATTGTGTAATACTTCAGGCTACACCCTCGATCTGAGATATACACAAGACAGACACTTACTAATGGACAAGGATTAGCCGAAAAAGTAGTCCTTGATTTAACAGAGAGATATTTAGATGAAGGAAGAAGAATTGGAACAGACAATTATTATACTTCTGTAACATTGGTCATGGAACTATTGAAAAGAAAATCCCATCTCTTAGGTACTCTAAGAAAGAATCGAAAAGGGATTTCAAATGACATTGTAGGCGGTAAATTGAGGGTTGAGGAAATATGAGGTAAAGAAATTGCTGATGATATTCTCGTTGCTAAATGGAGAGATAAGCGTGATGTTTATTTTTTATCTACGGAATAGTTAAAGCTACAGGGAAGCATGATAGAAGGGGAATTGAAATTAAAAAGCCAGAGGCAATAATTGAATATAATAAAGGTAAAGATGGCGTAGATGTGTCGGATCAGAAGGCAAGTTACTTCTCCCCTCTAAGAAAAACCCTTAAATGGTATCATAAGGCAGCGTTTGAATTTTATTCAACGCTGCTGTTATACATTTTTCCATTATATTCAGTTACCACAAGAAAATAAATATGCCCGTTACAGAATTTCGGGAGAAATTGGTAATGCAACTCTTGGGAATCGAGACAATCAGAATGAAAGAACAGAGGAAAAACATTCCGTTACAAATAACGAGAAAAGAGATGAAAATAATCGCAAGAAAAGGAAAAGATGTGCCGAATGTTATAGAAAGAGTGCTGAGTCGGATGGAAGAAGTGCAGCTCAAAAGGGAGCAAAACTGGTTTCGACACTTTGTGCTCAATGTAATAAATGTAATATTTTGCTAATACGCATTAAATGATTTAGTTATAAGTTGCTGTTGTTACAAAATATCTTGATATCACCGGTGATACTCATGGCGCATTAAACATATATCATTACTTGTATACCATGAGAATCACCGGTGACCTCAAATAGTTAAGAAAAAAAATCATTCTTTTATACACCCCCATTATGTTTTTAATGTGTTCTCATCAATAAAATGTTTTATAACGTTTTAATCTTTGGCACCTGAGTAATTCCGTATTCGCTCTTATGGCGGCAGCGAATGTGTTAAAGGAAAAGTTAATACTCAAAATGTGAGGTACTGGAGTGATATAAATTCTCACATATTTCGTGAAAAACATACACAGATCCCATTAAAAGTAAATATCTGGGCAAGTATTTTGGGAAACCACATAGTTGGGCCTCTTTTTTTGAACTCTAATTTAACCGGTAAAGTACATCTCGAGATGTTAGAAAACGCAGTTGAAGCGTTAATTCTTCAAATTCAAGAAGATAATCCAGATGAATTTGGTAACTTGGAAATACCGTTTCAACAAGATGGTACTCCTGCACACGATTACTTTACAGGAAGTCGTTATCTAGATGAGGAATATCCTAGTAGATGGATTGGATGACGCGGTCCAATAGAATGGCCAGCTTGGTTACCCAACCTAACACCTTTAGATTTTTTCTGTAGGGATACCTTAAATATAAAGATTACGCTACAGCTCCTGACAGTATTGACGTTTTAAAACAACGAAGAATGTAGGGCAATTTCCCCTGACAAATTTTATCGAGTCCGACAAGAGTTTAATAATAGGATGTTTCACTGCCAGGAAGTTGATAGAGCACATTTTGAACAATTATTATCAGAGCCGGAGTAACCATTAGAGCGCCCTAGGCTGACATCAGTTTGGCGCATCTAAACTAGGAAAGTTAAAATGTAAATACAAGTAAAATAAAACGCGTTTCACAAAATATATATGTATTTGTGAAAATGTGCAAATCGATTATTTAAAGGTGGATTTTACGACACTTCATACTTGAACATTTTTGTATGATATCGTCAAAATTTATTTCTTTTAGTGCCTCACATTCTATACATAATATTGAGAGGTCAGCAGTTTTATCGTCAGTTAAAGAATTTCATAAGTAATTTTTTTCTCGTTTTAACACGGAGAAGGACCTTTCGCCTGTACAATTCGTCACTGGAAGACACAGATATATTCTTAAAATAATGTCCATGTTGGGAAACGTACAAATTAAATTTCTGCTGCGGAGTGTTTGCAACCATAACATAGTTTTTGATGTTTTTTTCTCAGAGTTAGGTGAGTCCAGAGTTTGAATAAAATATTTGAATTGTACACATTCATTTTCAAAATTACAATCCAAATCTCTAGTATAAATTCCTTGAAGATGTCTGCACTTTTCTTTTATTATATTGTCTTCAGTGTTTTCTAAGTTTGTAAGAAAACCAAAAGATCCATTGATTTCATCGTACGAATTTTTTCACCTCTCGAGTTCTGATACTATATTGTCTACAACCACGTAGAACATATTTACTTCCATATCTGTCCTACAATCAAAAGTAGTTTCTCCAACATTACTCTCTCCTGGCAAACATTTCCTCTTTTTTTTCCTTTTCGAATCCAACGTATAGGTACTACATTTTGTTAACAATTTACCGCTTTCCTCGTATTTGTTATAACTTGTTCTCATTTCCGTAATTAAGTGAATTAATGATTTATAGAGTTGAACGGCTGTCACTATATCCATACTTTGCTTTTGCAAAGACTGGCTTGTTTTGTGGAATTGAATTAAAATATCTCTCCAAGCTCAACATTTTTTGCAATATACCCTTCCCCTCTGCTTTTGTTTGAGGTACTTGCGAGGTAGCATTCACAATAAAATTCAAAGCTTCTTTAAAAGCATCGTAACTGTCATAAAGAGCGGTGCAGGCATCGACTCTAGCTGACCATCTAGTAGCTGAAAGTTTTTTAGGCACATGTAGTTCTGACCCACTCACAGTTAGTTCTGTTACGTGTTAAACACTATTTCATTATTTCCCACCTATAGGTTGATGCTGAGAAGAAAGTGTATATTTCTTCCACAAACAAGAAGAAATTTGTTACAACAGGAGAACACTCTGCAGCGCAGATTCCTACTAAATTCAGTGAATGGGCAGCACATGGTATAAATTTTGCCAATTTGTTCTTTTCCTTGATTCTAGCTTGCAAACCAGAATATCGACCATGTTGCTAGCGTTATCGTAAGATTGTCCTCTACAGTTCTGTATGTCTAATGACATATGTTCTAAAACTTTCAAAACTGCTGTTTCCATACTTGAAGCTTTGTGCCCTACCTTAGCAGCAAATGTAATAAATAGTTCTACTACCGAACCATTTTCAATTACATATCTGAGAACAACAGTAAGTTGGTCAGTATGGGATATGTCGGGTGTAGAATCTATGATTATTGCAAAATATTTCGTGTTTTTTATTTCTGATGCAAATTGTTCTCTTAGATCAACCGCCATGAGTTTTATAAATTCATCACAAATAGTTGATGACAAATAAGAAACATTTCCTTTTCCTGGATTGCCTTTTGTTTCAATGTGGGTTTTCAGAAACGGATCGAATTCTGCTAAAAGCTCTAACGAACCTAAGTAGTTGCCGTTATCAATAGCTCTAAACATTACACTAGAACCCCTAAATGCTAAGCCACGCGATGTCAAAAATTTTATAACTGCAACTACTCGTTTAAGTATGTTAACCCTGTATTATATTCCTGCAAGGTACTGTTTATGAACTTCGGTATCTATTTTCCCTAAGACATTTGATCGCGCAATATACACCTTCGCATTTTCACAGTGTTCAGAAGAGTTTTCATGTTCAGAAATCCGATGGGTATTTTTCCAGTCGTTGAATCCAGTCATGAAATAATTCGCTTTTGTCCGGTTAAATAATTTACAATACAAACAATAAACATTTCCTGTTAGTGCTGGATATAATAGCCATTGACGACGTATAGTTTCCCCGTTGTGCAAAGTTTTGAAAAACATATTTTTTGAAGCAAATCTACTATGAATATCATAAATTCGTTTCGATTTTTGGAAATCCACTTTAGAAATTTCTTGTACAATTACAGATGGGTTCATTACAATGTAATTTATGAAACTTTCGGTTATAGCCCATCCAGCTGGGTCTGTGAAATCGACTTTTGATAATAATTCTGACGTTTCTTGAGGATTGCTTGATGAAGATGCACAGTCCTGAACTTCATCAGTATCAGAATTGCATGAGTTTATTGCGGTTTCTAGAGGATACAAAAATAAAAATTACATTCTTACACCGCGTTATTCAATTATCTACTTACCTCTATCCATAATATCATCATTACTGAGAGTTGATTGTTGTTCATTATCTGCATCGGCTTCCGTACATCGAACAGGTTAACAAAAAAAAAGAATTCAATTTGGGTACTTTTCTCAATAACTTCTCCATTTTTTCTTGCTTTTCTTTTTCAGCCTTCTTCCTTTCCCCCTACTAAGTTTTCCACTTCTTCCACTTCCACTCATTGTTTTCGATAAAATGATAAACAATACAAAAATACCGCAACTGATAGACATTATTTTAATTGACGATTACTCGATTACTGCCAGCGACTGAACTAACTCAACTGACTACCTTCAATTTTTAAAATAAATGTTTCCAAAGTTTACCAATTTTTTTTTGTAAATTTTGATGTTGCGTTTCCAATCACCCTTTGTCGGTTTTTTTGTTTTGGCGAGCGCAAGGCGCACGTGGCGGTACTTTGCATATTAGCATATTTATCTCTGGCGGCATCCCGTCACTGCCGCAAATCAGCAAAAAGAGATTTGTCGATAGTTACACAATACGGCATTGATAATCAAAATATATGGATGTAAAGCGGTGCTTTTCAATCTATCCAAGTAGGTATTCAAACCCGGCCGACTGATATAATGATGTCTCTATTCACTAATGTTCTCAATAAAATTTTGTTTAATATTGGTGCCTTACAACACATTCGATCCTCACGAAAAATAAACGGTTTTAAAGATTAACACTAACTTTTCCGCTTCTGTGGCCCTGAACAATATTCTATCATAAAATTGTTACTTGTAGACACTTCGGGGGATGTATCGTGTTAACAAACTGAAATTTCTCCAAAAATAACCAAAAATTTAGTATATCTGGATTTATAGGACCCACTGTACTCGCTCTAGTCAACTGAAAATCAATAGGGTACATCTGTGAGACACTTTGAACAATATTCAATAATAAAATTGATCAATCGTATACTGTTTGGAGGCTGTATTGTGCTAACAAACTGAAAATTTTCCAAAAATGACAAAAATTTGGTACTTCAAGTACCATAGCACCCGTTGTACTGGCTTTAGTCAGCTGAATATCAATAGGGTTCATCTTTGAGACGCTCTGAATAATATCCAATCATAAAATTGGTCACTTGTATATACTCCGTAGGCTGTATCGTGCTAACAAACTGAAACTTCTACAAAAATACAAAAATATCGTACTTAAAATACTGTAGCATCTGTTGTATTGGCTCTGGTGAGCTGAAAATCAATAGGGTTCATCAGTAAGATGTTCTGAATTATATTCAATCATAAAGTTGCTGACTTATTGCACTCCGGAGGCTGTATCGTGCTAACAAGATATGTAAGGAAAAGTGGCCGACGACAACGACGACGACGACGACATACACACAGGATTTTTTTTCTAAAAACCGTTTTTTCGTGTTGTTGTTGATGGAAAACGTGAAAATAACTTAAATTTTTTTTCAAAATTCCAACTTTTTTTGGGGTAAACCAATACTTTTCTCGCATATAGAAAGGTTGGGCGGAAAAGTAAAATACTTATACAGCAAAAATGATTTGCACGAATTGTGACTATCGTTAGTGGTTAGTCCAGTCAGTCGGCGCCTATTTCTTTCACGGCGCCTTAGGCTATAGCCTAGTCAGCCTATTGGATAATATGGCACTGATTATTATAAGATCTTGTTCTTAAATATTTATTAATTAAAAGCGAAACTCAAATTTTAGTGTTTATTTATTTTAACCATCAAATACATCCTAAATAAAAAAAATTAGTATGATTGAATGAGTGAAAAAGCATGAATTTTCTCTAAAATTTTCGTATATAATAATTTATCAGTTTCGAAAGTTTCCAGGGCTATTTTAATATTTTATTAGTATTTTGACGGTCATCATCACAACTTTTTAACTGCTACACTGTTAAATATATGCAAAAATGTAGTTTTATATAAAACATCTCACTGTCTAAAAAAAATGTGAAATTAATTGGAATTCCCCTCAAAATTGTTGTTCAACTATTGAAAATAACAAATCGAGCTCCGGTTCAACTGTCACTATATACAGTGTACATCAAATAGAATAAAATAGATACAGAACGACGATTTGGTAATACTGAAACTATGATCCATCATTCTGAAACCACAGGATAAACTTTACAACATTTACTATTTTTTCAATATATTGTGGAATTATTTAGAAACAATTAGTATAATTTAAAAAAGTAATATGAGTAAGGGTCGAAACAGTAAATTTAATTTCCTACCAAGTGGAAGTTTTCTTTCCCATTCTCTTGCCAACAGTTATTGAAACATCGCGTCCGATTAAAACTATCGGTTGCGCATCATCGAGAGACAATTCAATTGAGTTAAAAACAAATTTAGATACATGAATCAGACGGTACCAGGCTATAGATTTCCACTGATGAATTAAAAATGTCAAATGCATCTGGCAAGATTATACAAATGCCAGAGGCGTCACATTTTATCTCTCCCCTCAACTTGGATTTGGATAAAAGTTTACGCGTTCCCAGGAACGTCATAAACAGACCAACAGCTGGAAAACGTCTGCGGAAAATTGATTGGAAAAGGGGAACGGTTGAAATAATAACGGGAAGCATCATTGTGTGTATTAGAGAGGTTGGGATGGTTTAATGACATCGTTTATCACTCTGGGTGCAAAATTCATCAATTAATATTTGCATTAGTTAATTTTCATCAATATTGGATGTAAATTTTGAGAATTCTAATAATACAACAATTTTTAATGACAAAAACTACAAGCAAGATTATTTTTATGACTGTATATCCGGCTTACCACTCAGCAGGTATAATAGTACTTACCCTAAGGTATACCTGTATACTTCTACTGAATTGTATTTTGAATGGAAAAGTAGTGAATGAGTTTTGTTGTAAAAGTGCAGGTATTTTAATGAAATAAGATCCTCAAATTGCATAATTTTTAACTTTGAAAACGAAGAGAGCACAAAAAAATTATGGCATGTAGTTGAGCGGATACATTATAGACTCACCGGCAAAAAAACTCGACCAACTAAAATTTTTCTGCAGTTCGTTGTCCAAGAACTTTCGTAGTTTTTCATCGATTTCAATTGTTTTTACGCAAAATTGTAAATAAATTCCTTTGTATTAAAAGTTTTCTAAAAATGTTGATAGCTTATTTATACAAGGTGTATTTGTAGTTCAATTTCCCTGTGGAACAGTTCGGGAAATTTGTAGAGTTTACGCTCAGTTTATTATAAAGACCATCCTTTTCGTCCTCTTTTCTTATTTCACCTTGATATCTTGATTTTTTTTTGAAGACACACGTATTCAAATAAAACTCTGGAATTGTTTTAGGGAAAAAATCTAATTTTCTCACGACCACTATAAAATATGGCACATTTCTTACAGTTTTTTCTTAGTGAAAATTTTAAATTGCAAACAATTTCAACACGGAAACGAACAAACGGCATACCCGTGTGAAATGAAAAATTTGAGAAATCTTATTGGCCGACGGCTGTGCGTTTTTATTTTGCACACAGGTCGATGATTACCGATGTCTACATTTCCACACAATGGCATAATTATTTTGTCCGCAGTTAGAGTGCTTTGACCAAGACATTTTAAATTTGACTTTTGAACCGTTAGCAAGCGAATTTTAGAGAATTATAGAATTTTTTGTAAGTTAAAGTATAGTAATTTATATATTGAATAATAAAAAATGGAAAAATTTGAGAATCTGTATGTAGCACGAATTTTAAAAAAAAATTTTACAGTATAAAACATTAATCAACTAATCAGGAAAACCAAAAATTTCTCCGCGGAAACACATATGAACAGTAAAAATTCAATATGAAAAGTGTGAAAATTCTAATATTTACGTCAAATGTTTTAACAACGTTGCCAAAGTTGACAATAGAAAAATTAAAAAAGAAGAATATATCAACTACTGCTTCTTATTTTAATGGTCTCAGCTGACAAAATTATTCAGCTCACACCTATTAACTAATCTAGGTGTAAATGAGTAAATGATCTAACCTTTATGGCTTAAACAGTAAACGTATGTTTTAAAGATCGCTCCCCGACACCTAACACATATCAATGAATAACCGATACACGTATGTGGTATACCTATTTAAGCCCGTATTACTGAATAATGTGCCGGGTCAACGTTTCGCAATTCGTGCGCGCGAGAATTGCGAAACGTCGACCCGGCGCTTTTCTTTTTGCAAACTATTGATAGTTGTTCATAATTTTTTTTTCTTTTCAAATTATGCATATATTCCTAATAACGTATGTGGTATACTTATTTAAGCCCGTGTTACAGAATATTGCGTCATATTCAGCTTGCAACGCAAAACGCAGCTCGTCGAGTGTTTCTGGTAGAATTGTCCTGCATTAAAATGAAGTCATCTCCAACAAATAGAGCTTAGGACTTCCTGAAGAACGTCTTGTATGTAACGTTGAGCATTTAGAGCCCCGTTTTCAATAAATAATAATTCGGTACGTGCTGTTCTTGATATACCGGCCCATACCATAACAGAGCCAACTTGATCTCAGACTCGTTCAGATATAGTGCAGTCGGCAAACCTCTCATTGCACCGTCTATACCCCTTTCCCTACCATCAGGCGATCGCAAACAAAACCTCGATTCATTAGTAAACAATACATTACCCCATTGGTCTAAATTCCAATTGATGTATGTTCTTGCAAATTTAAGCCGGTCTTGTCGATGTCGTGGCTGTAATTGTGGACATGAAGCTGGTCTACGTGAATAAACTCCGCGTTCTCAAAGTCTTTCGCTTATAATAACTCCACGTACATTTCTTAAACGATGTTGCAGAAAAGGAACAGTTGTTCTTCGATCTCTTAATGTAGAGAGGATGATGAACCGGTCATCAACACCAGTGGTTGTTCTTCTTCTACCGGAACCATGTCGCCTATTCGGATTCCCTGTCTCCAAATCACGATTCCAAGCATATTGTACTGTAGTTCGGGATATTTCTAAGACACGAGACACATATCGTTGATTTCGACCAACTTCAATTAAAGTTACAATTTTATATGTATTCTCAGTACTTAAAACCATTTTGACATATTGAATATTATTCTCAAATATCTATTTACGATAGTTTGACATTCGCCTACTTAATTATTGTGACAGAAGCCACCTTCGTTTTTATTCCTTAATCGAGCTTGGCGTGTTTATAAAATTCCAGGCTTATATTTGAATACGTGTATCTTCAAAATAAATCAAGATATCAAGGTGAAATGAAAACTGAAAGATGATATTTGTAATAAACTCAGCCTAAACTCTTCAAACTTTCCGAACTGTTCCACAGGGTGTTAAGAAATTGGACTACCAATACATGGATTTTTCACCCTGTATAAATAAGCAATTAACATTTTTGGAAAACTTTTATGGAGTTTGTTTTAATACCCAGGAATTTATCTACGATTTGGCGTAGAAAGAATTGAAATCAATGAAAAATTACGAATTTCAACAAAATTTTAGGTAGCCCAGTTATTTTATGAAATTTACTATCTAGACCCTTACTTTATGGAATCTACTCATTTACTGTTTTAAATGAAACTAACTATTTCTAAGAAATTGACAATTGTTTCGATATTAAATATCATCTTCATAATGACAGAAGTTACACTTCATTAGGTGCATACCTGATATTTATTTTTTTATTTACCGCATCAACCTCGAGGGTTATGAGCGGGGTCAAAAAACATACAATAGGTACTTATATTTTATAATAGAAATAATAGAGTCTTCCAGAAATTTGAGCACTTTTCACAGTTTTCACTTAATGCGCGGTTCATGTTAGGCGGAATGTTGTTAACTGTTCTTTTAACACTTAAATTTGTACAATCAAATAGTATATGTTTTATGGTTAGAGGCACATCACACGTTAAACATTGCTTTGGTGGGTTTTTATTTAACAAATGCTGATGTGTGAGGGCTGAATGTCCTATTTTTAACTTGTTTAAAACAACCTGGTTTTTATGTTCTGTGGAAGAGTAAGTGTAGATTTTACGGATGGCATGATTTCTTTAAGAAGCGCATTGGTTCCTTCACATCTTTTTTGCCAGATATCCCATACAAAATATTTTATAACGGGTTTGAAATCAGCAGCTGGAAATTTTCCAAAATATGGTAGATTTTTGCTGCTTATAGAGAGTCGTGTAATTTCGTCAACTTTTTCATTGGATGGCATGTCTACATGAGAAGGAACCCACAGGAACTCTATTTTAACGCGTGTCATCTGAAATCTGTAAAGTTCTTCTATAATATCTGAAAGTATTTGGCGACAAGGTTATTTTATTCCTTTGAGAGCACTGTAGGAGTCCGATATTATTAATACGTTTTTGTTTGGGTATTTGTAGCTTCTCGAAGCTTCAAGTGTGGCGACTAACTCTCTGTATATTGAACAGTGAGGATTTAGCCTGATTGCATAATTATTATAGTATGTACAAAAAGTACGAGGAGTAATAAACCCTAATTAAGTATGCAAAACCTTTACAGGGAGCACCATGAAATTTTTGATAAATCTCTTACTTTAAATTACATTTCTTCCGTAAATATAAAAACCAGGTAGATCGACCCCGTATTTGTTTCAGTTGTAGCAAAGTTTAGGGTTTATTCATTGTTAAAGGATTAGCAGATAAGCAATAACGCAATGCAGTGGTGTGTATTTTGGGAAAAATATAAATTATAATATAATAAAAAATGAAAAGAAATAATTATTGGAATACATTTATTACTTACATTTTATTCTATATCCGACTCGGAAGAGGAAGAATCGTTGTTGACATTAATAATAATAGGGTCGATTAAATCATCACAAATATTGTTAATTTTCCACATATTTGCCTCTACTTTGATAACATGCTCGATACAGTTTGTCCAATTTTCCTTACTCACATGACTTACAGCACTCTCAAACAATTTCACAACATCGTTTATTTTAAAAGTAGTATTTTTTTTCCAACTTCCCCCTTTACCTGAGCCCATATTAATTCTATGGGATTAAGTTCACAATGATAAGGGGGAAGTCGAAGAACTGATATACCACGAGAAGAAGCCATTTCTTCTACAATGTAGGTTTTGTATTTATTCTTGTTCATTTTTGCAATTCTTTAAAGTTCTTTCCTTAGTGGATCTTTTGGAAACTTAATATTTCTCGAAATAAGCCACTCCAAAAGCTCTGCTTTACGCCAACGACTTGTGGGCAATGCTTCTCGTAACCGTGAATGGTAACTTGCGTTGTCCATAACAATAACAGCCCCTTTTGGAATCAGATCCAACATTTGAACAAACCATTCCTCGAAGACATCCCCATTCATATCTTCGTGATAGTCCCCCGTGCGTTTTGAAATAAAAGTTAATAATCCACCATCAACAAAACCTTCAGACCTTCCAACATGGACAATGATAAGTCTTTTTCCTTTTCTAGATGGTGGCTGCAAACCTAACGACAAACCTTCCACGAATGCCTGCCTTCCGCTTTTAATGTTTTCATCTTGCCAAGATTTGGAAACTGTACATCCAGCATTTATCCATGTTTCGTCTAAGTAGAAGATTTTCAAATTTTGTTCTCTGGAATGTCGAATGCTTCTTAAATAGTCTCTTCTCCAAAAAACTATTTCCGGTTTATCTATCAAGAGAGATTTTCTATTATGTTTTGTATATCTGAAACCCACATCTTTCAAAAGTTTGCATAATGTCATTCTGGAGAATTTTGGATAGTCCGTATCTTCTTGCACTGATGTCATAATTTTGTCAAGTGTTGGAATTTCTTTTCGTAAGTAAAATCCATGGACTTTACGCCTTAGTCTTTGTTTTAATGACTCATCGATCTCAATTGGTTTTCGGCCTGAAGGAGTTTTAGGGGGTTGAAGAGTTCCATTCTTGCTTTCTTTTAGTAATCTATAAATTGTTGATTTAGCAACACACAACATAGCAGCCGTAAATTCCACAATATCATCAACACTTGCACTTGGATCCTTGTTTTTCAATGATATATAACAATTCAATATCAGAGTTTTTTCATTTAAAGATAATGGACCTGTTTTTGGTCGTTTAGATGGTCCTTGGCTTATCGACATTGTTTGGTACTTGCACAATTAACATTCAACAAATGTTTTAAATATATTCCAACTGTTTACAATATTATGACAACCATACAACTTCATACAACTTTACTCAAAGAACTAATACTAAGTACTGATTTAATGTACCTACTTTCTTTTCAAATAATATTCCCGATAATGTTTCTAAGAAAACTGGGTTGTTTGGAAAATCCCTCTCAATAATCGAATAATCTGTAAATAGGTGTAATCGTATTAAGCCGATTACAGTAGGCCACTTGCCATTTAAAATTTCTGAGAAAAATTCCCCAAACACTACATATAGGAGTAATACAAATAAAAAATATTATGAATAAACGGGCATATCCGAACTCTGCCACAAAATAAAATTTTACCTGACTTGTATCAATTTGAGGATTACTGAAATGTTCGAACTGTGCCGCAACCATTTAGTTTAATCCTATTAGAGTCATTAGGGTTTATAATAGATAAAATCGGAGGCCCATAGAATTATGTATATTTCTGAAAGGTTTCAAAGATTTCTTGAATGAAATATTTTGAAGAAATCATGATTGTTTTGATCGATATTTAGGGGATTAGGGGAAGGATGTTGATGCACTTACACTATTGCCTAAAAATCAGGAAGAAGTATTTAATAGTGTTCGTGAATTACAAGTACGAACGAACCGAGAAGAGGAATTTCTATTAACAGCAGACCAGGTATTTAAAATTATTGTGTTCTCCTGTTTTTCCAACCTTAATTTTTTATGTAATTCGGATTGTATTTTGATGGATGGGACTTTTAAATACTGTTCAACTTTTTTTTACCAAATGTTTACCATTCATGGTTTTAAAAACGGCTATTACGTACCTCTTGTTTTTTGTTTGCTGCCGGACAAATCAAGTCAAACATATTCAAATTTGTTTTTAATTTTAAGACAAAAATGTAAAGAAGTAGGCTTAAATTTTCAACCTAAAGAAGTCGTAGTAGATTTTGAACTAAGCATTCATAACGCTATATATGAATGTTTTGGCAGAGATCAAATTCTTTTTGGTTGTAAATTTCATCTCTGTCAAGCTTGGTTTCGTAAGATTCAGGAGTTTCATTTGGTACAAGAGTACAGACAGAAAGGTTCTGTAATTGGCGAATACTTAAAAGTACATTTCGGTATTATGTATCTTAGTCCTGAGGAAGTTGTAGAATTTTTTTATAATGAACTACATTTTTTGCTTCCGAATGACGAAAGAGTTATAAAATTCCGAAATTATGTCAATAAAACATATATAACGCAAAATTCGATATTTCCACCACTTATTTGGGCAAATAATGCATCCTTTTTTAAGAGAACAACGAATTCTTGTGAGAGTTTTCATTCGCATTTCGGTGCTTCTTTTTACAAAGCACATCCAAACATTGTTCAATTTACTAGTGTGTTATTGGATTTACAAACGGAGGTATACGCGAAAATTCGTTCGGCAAAGCCAGAAAAAAACCAAAAAAACTATTAATGTTAAAATTAATTTCATTAATGATCATTTGGATCAATATAGGAAAAATGTTATTTCTCGCTTTATGTTTGTGAAAACGGTTGCATGTAAAAATCTTCCACACGTTTAATTTTTAGTTTTTTTTATATGTTTATGTATATTGAATATATTTTATTGTAATGTAGATGTAATGTAGATGTAATTTTTTAGAAGTGGCAAATATACGTTGAAAATATATGTATGTTATTAATATTTTCTTATATTGAATTTGAGTACCTAAAGTTCAAGGTAAATTGTTAAATCGGATTAGGCTATTAGACCCCTACTGGTTTGGTAGTTAATCTCCAAAATTTTAAACACTGGCAGAGTTCGAACAACCCGTAATGACTACCTGCATTTTGTGGCAGAGTTCGGATACTCCGGAATACACTGTCTTGCCTTTCTTTATCAAACATACTAAAATTTATGTACCTCTATCACTTTTTTTATTAAAATTAGTACATCCCGTTACCTCTGACCTAAATCGTATATTCTTTAGCATAGCTGCAACTCATTCGTTCAATACAAAATGTACCTTACGGTATACCCTCTTAAAATATATTTTGGTACGTCTATGAAATCTACTTAAATGAATGATTTATTACTCCTTGTCCTTTCTATATAGACTATAATATCTTGTAAAAATGCGGATGCTATTCCATTTTCTGATTTATATGCATCAGTGAAAATATGATCACAACAGGTGAATTTAGATCATAGTATTTTAATTTGAATATGTGGTCGCTGGTAGAGTGTTTGGGCTGATTTGCCAATGAGAAGTTAACTGGTGGTATTTGAATTATCCAAGGTGAAGTTGTTCAATATTGAAATCTGGTCTCTTCAACCTTTCATAAAATGGTAAGTATTTTTTCTGGGTATCTGGGATGGTATTTGTATCATGAACTATTGTTAAAAAAGAAGGATTGTTGTTTTTTTGAGCTGAAACTCTAGATGCATAGCATAAAGATAAATATAGACGCCTTAGATATAAAGGTGGTTGTGATGTGATAACTTGGAGACTACTAACAGGGCTTGTTCTAAAGGCTCCTGAAAATATTCTTAGGGAATTGGTCTGAATAACATCCAATTTGTGTAGAAGAGTGCTGCTGGCTGAGTTGTACAAAAAAGTTTGCTAATACTGTAAGAAATAATGTTAATAATTCAAATTATAAGTGATTCTGAAAAGTAATACATCATAAATAAAAATCCTCAATCTCCACAATGATATGGAACCGTTAAATTACATAAAATATCGAAACCAATTAGACCTATAGTTTCTTATGTCAATACTCCTAATAACATATTAGCAAAAAAACTTAACAATATACTCAATAATTATGGATATACATATAAATAATTAAAAATTCAATGGAACTAATAAAAAAATTAAAAACATTCAACTTACAAGATAACTCTAAAATCATTTCATTTGATGTTACCAATATGTTCACTAAAATTCTTCCTAAAGAATGTCTAGCATTTGTAAGAAAATTACTAGAAGATAAAAATAATAATCCAGGAATATCAGATATACTTAATTTATTTGATGAATGTATAAATAAAAATTATTTCACTTTTGACAATAAGATATATATTCAAAATGAAGGTTTACCAATGGCAAGCCCTATATCACCAATTTTGCCGAAGACTTTTACTTTTATGGACAGTTTGGAAAGAAAAAGCTTTGAAAATAATATTTCAAAAAATATCAAATTTTGGTATAGATAAGTAGATGACATATTAGTTTGTTATATAGGTAGTGAACGAGAATTAGATATATTTTTTAACCATATTAATAATTCACACCCAAAAATTATATTTACATTAGAAGTTGAAGAAAATAACTTAATCAATTTTCTTGATTTAAAAATTCTAAGAGTTAATAATGTACTTGATTATTCAATTTACAGAAAGCCAACACACACTGATGTAAATATTCCATATAATTCCAATCATTCCTTGTCACATAAATTAGCAGCATTTAATTCAATGATACATAGAGCATTTTCAGTTCCCATGAACAAATGTAATTTTGATAGAGAAATTAATACAATTAAACAAATAGCAATTCCAAAGGTTGTCCATTACATATGATAAATAAATAAATTAATGAAAATGAAGAAAAAGTGGCATTACAACTTATATTTCTTAAACAAACTAAAGAAAGAAATTTTAAAACCATCACATATGCAAGTAATATTTCTAATAATATTTCAAAGATAATATCTTTAGCAACAAATACAATAATTTCTTTTAAAACAGATAGTAATATGAGTACAAAATTGTTAAATATAAAAACAATATCCCCATTAAAGAAGTTTGGTATATATAAACTTAAATGTCCAGAATGTAACGCTGTCTATTTGGGCCAAACCTTTAGAAATTTTGAAATCAGATACAGTGAACACTTACGAGCATACAGATTGAAACAACCAGATAAATCCTACTACGCAAAACATCTACTTGACAATAAACATTCATTGGCTACTTACATCTATAAGTACTACATATTTGTGATAAGAAACAAGAACTGGATTTTTTTGAAGAATTAGAAATTAGAATGCACTTAATAAACTCACAATATGAAGTCGTCAATGAACAGATAAATCTAGGAAGTTCTCCACTTTTAAATTGTATTTTTAAGCGATAATTGTAAAGATCAGCAGATATTAATCTATTAATATAAATTAAGTCAATCACAAGTTAAGTCACTTCTTGGTCTAGCCAAGAATAATTATTAAACGTCAAGTAGGCAACTTCTGTCATTCTGACGATGATATTTAATATCGAAACAATTGTCAATTTCTCAGCATTTTTAACATTTTTTCAATATATTGTAGAATTATCTAGACATAGGTTATTTCATTTAAAACAGTAATAAAAGTTATTTTATATAAAAATTACATTTACGACTGTTAAAGTTACTACTATGGTAATTTTCATTGGATTAATTCAAGTAAAAGTACCGTATCTGCAATAAAAGCACTTACGGTGTTTTAAGCAGCTAGGGAATCTGATAAAATATAATAGAGATATTCATACTTTCAGAGAAAAACATTGGTTTTGTCCCTACTTTACTGGAATTTGCAACAAAACTGAATTTTCAAAAGAAAAAAAATCATAGACCTTTTTATTTTTACTGTTACGCCCAACCTATCTAATATGCGAGAAAAGTATTGGTTTACCTCAAAAAAGATGGAACTTTGGATTTTCTGGAGTTATTTTTACGTTTTTCGCCAAGAACAACACGAAAAAACAGTTTTTAGAAAAAAATCCTGTGTGTTTGTCGTCGTCGACCACTTTTCGTAACATGTCTTGTTAGCACGATGTAACCTTTCAGCTCACCAGATCCAGTACAACGGGTGCTATGGTACTTGAAGTACGACAAAAAATTCAAGTTTTGAATCAATTTTGTGACTAATATTTATATCAAATCGTCGGCACCTGTTTTATTCGTAAACGAGCCGACGATGAAGAGAGTCTTGGCAAGAAAACGTAATGGCCGGTTCCAAAACTACTTCCAACTAAATACGACGCCAGCCAATCGCTAAAGTTCATGTTATTTTTGTTAAAAATCCTAGTGTTGTCCGTATCAATTTACACCACCTTTTAAATTGGAAATTGGTAAACAGAACAAATTATTCCACCCTCAGTATTATATATTTTTCTTTAGTTATTTCATTTTTAGACTCTCCCGTATCTCCTGTACAGTGTCCGGTCCAGCATCCAAGCATTGGTGGACCAAACGAGTAAAAACAGCGTAAAACATTATCGCATCATCGACTGGCGGCAGCGATCTGTGCGAGAAAGAGACAAAGTACGCTTTAAGATGCGAGAGAAAAGAGAACGGATATAACGTTTTGTGAGTGTGTGTGTGCTAGTGCCAGCTTGGATCAGTGACCGTGGCCAGCTGGCGCCATAGACTCGCCATAAATAATACCGCACAAGTAGTAGTGCTACACCAGAAGAATGCCACCGGCCAGATGGTCGCCTCTCATTGCGGGCAAACGTCATTTGGTACAATATATGTTACGTAAAACGATTCCGCAATGTCACAGAATTAATTATTATACAACTTGTATTTGTTTTGTACGTCGTTAGAAATTATTGTTTGTGCCAAAACTTATGGCGTGATGATTCAATGAATATGATTTAAAAAAAGTTGATTTTAAACATGGCTTTGGATACAACTATAATGACAAAAGCATCACTGTTAGGAAAACCGGCAAAAATTGCATTGCATAAACTACAAACAACAGTAATTACGAAAAAAATGTTCGACAGACTCAATAGGGAGATGATTATCATAGAATTATATGATAGCCCAGTACGTGGGCGCTTTTTGAATGCAAAAGGTGGGGTAGTAGCGATTATTTAGATGTTGTTAGGCTTGAGCCTGGTTTTTTTATAATAACTCAAAAACGGTGGCTTTCGCGGCAAAAGATATTCTATATAAAGTTAAATAGGACAAAATGTTCTACATTACTTGTAGAAAAAAATGTTTGTAGCACACATATGTTAGGAGTAACAGCTCCGTGAATTTGCACTATTTGAAAAAACATGGTGGAGTTTGATTTTATTATTCTTATTCTATATAATTACATTTTTACATAGTTATAAAAAAACTAAAAGGCAGTTGAAAATTATCACTTAACAGTATTATAAGTTTCGTAAACAAAGTTAAAGGCGAAAAGTATATCGCAATTAAGAATAGTATATTATGATTTTAGAGCGTTATAAAAATTAATTTCTACTACATTTTGATACGTTTTGATGGTCCGGATTGGTTATTGGCAGTGTCCTGGTCGTAGTTGTGTGTGTCCTGGTCGTAGTTTTGGTCCGCAGCCTGAAAAATGTCGCCATCCTTATCCTCGCTTTCAATGCGGATTTCCGACATATTTCCGTTGCAGGAGCCACATACAACCGAACATTTTAAGTCCAGCCTTGCGGCAGCTGCAAACCCCGCCACACCCCTTCTGGCAGTTACAAGATACTGATTTTAAAAAGGAATCGGAAGCTGGTTTTTCCGTCATTGTTATGGGAAAGCGCCATGTTTCTAACCACAGTCTTCAGGATTTTTCTCTATGCCTTTCCATTTCTGTACTTGGTGGTACATCCTAAAGGCATGAAATTGCGCCACGTTATTTGTAGGTGGCAAAGAGGCAATATCAAATTTGCTTTTCGGCGTAGATTTGGCGAAGCATTGGAAACGAATCTCTTCCAACTGTCTTTATCCACATCGCCACCATGTAAAGCTACAAGAAAGCGTACTCCGGCCTCGACAATCTCCTCTGGCGTTGCATCTTTTTGTTTGATAATTTCAATTATTTCATGAACTGCTCTGTTCTTTTCTATCAGCGTACAAAATTTAGTGTTTCCCTGATTGAATAGGGATGGCGTAGTGTCAAAACCACTGAAGCCATGCAAGAACAGAATGTGCTTGGTTACTTCTTCGTATTTGAGGCTACTTGCTGAATATATCCTCTCAGTAATTTTTCTTCTTCCAGGTTTACGGAAGTAGATGGAACTTTCGGCTGGTGCTAAGGCTGTCAGAAGTACTAAAAGGTCAACGTCTTCCCGATTATAAAAACAGCATCAAATATAGATTCACTGAATAATAAAATTGCAGGGTGCCCTAAGAAGTTACATCCTACCGCCCTATCTCATTGCTGTCTGTTATTTCGAAATTGTTCGAAAAATTGTTCCTTGAGATTAAAACATATAATAGAAGAGAATAACTTGATCCCTTCCAATCAATTTGGCTTTCGAGAAAAGCACTGAACTATCGACCAAATTCATAGAATCACAAACGTAATCGAAAAGCCTTTGGAAGAAAATAAAGCTTTCTTAGACGTGGCCCAGGCCTTTGATAAAGTTTGGCATAAGGGCTTAAACTGCAAGCTGAGTATGCTACTGAGCCAGTAAAAGTAATATTCAAGTGATACAACATTTTCAGAATAAAGTATTGAGGAACATTGTTGATGCACCGTGGTACTGCCGTGACAGTGATCTCCATAGGGACCTCGTTGTAGAAACTGTTTACCAGACCATAGCCAAATTCGTCAGTAGCCATGAACAACGGTTACTAAAGTCTATCCCAATGGAGTTGATAGCACGGATCGGGGGTTCGGACCATAAAATAGTTGTAAACCATAGTGTCGCACTTCTTAAGCGTCCAGGCTTCCATTCCGTACTATTATATGGAATGGAAGCCTGGACGCTTAAGAAGTGCGACACTGACCGGCTGGAAGCATTCGAGATGTGGGCATATCGAAGAATCCTCAGAATAAGCTGGGTGAGCAGAATAACGAACAAGGAGGTATTGAGGAGAATGGGAAAGGAGAAGGAAATAATCAACACAATCAAAATCAGAAAATTGCAATATCTGGGCCACGTGATGAGAGGGGAGAGGTATACACTGTTGTAAACTATTATACAAGGAAAAATACAGGGTAAAAGAAGTATAGGCAGAAGACGCATCTCCTGGTTGAACAACCTAAGGCAGAGGTACAACAGTAGATCTGTTGATTTGTTCAGATCCGCAGCTTCAAAGATAAAAATCGCCATGATGATAGCCAACCTTCTTGAAGGAGACGGCACGTAAAAAAGAAGGAACCATAGGCGCGATGGAACTACACAGGTAAAAAAGAAAGTATTGAATTAAACAAAATATATTTCAGTCAAACAAATTTGTTGTTTCAATATGGTGAAATAAACCTATCATTTAAAGGAAAACTCTAGTTTATTTGGATTCCAAGACCAATATTTCTTTGATACAAGAAAATATTAGATGATGTCAATTGTTATATTTCGTCCATTCAATTCTTCGGGTTTATTTGATGCAAGAATAATTTCTCTTTCATCTGAGAATGTATTCCACCATCGAAGCAAATAAACAATTTTGTATATTCAAGAATATTAAATACTCAAATGAAACAAATATTTACTTGAATTCTAGAATACATATTGTTTGGTTTAATATCAGACTGTTAAAATAAAAAAAATTATTATTGATTTTGTTCAAACATTCATTTAATTTCAGAATTCGTAGTATTGAATCAAGAATATCGCTATTTGAAACAAATATATAATTAGGAATTGATTTAAAATTATACTTGAATGATGAGTGTGAGTTACTCAAGTGAAAAAATATTTTTTCGATTGAAAAAATATATTGTTTGGTTCAAAAAATTGCCCGCTGGAATGAAGAAAAATATTTTTGTGATATTGTGGATACTCATATCATATTAGGTACGTCATTACAGTTTGGGTTTCGGCTCTGCAAGTGCATATACTTCCATTACAAGTCTTACAAAGAAGATTTTTACGACTAATAATGGGGAAACATTACAGATATTCATCTGATAGTCTGTCCACGGGGGGGGGGGGGGCTTTGGAGGCTCAAGCCTCCCCCCCCTTTAAGAAGACTTGTTATGTCATAAAAAGTCAAACATCGCTATAAATACTAATAATAAATAATAAATACAGTAATTATATACTATGTTTACCAAAAGCTTTATTTGAGAATTTAAATAATAAAATAAATATCATTTTATTAAAATAATCATTTAATTTTATTTATTTTACGTCCACAAAACCAGCCGCGCCGAGTGCGTCTGAATTTAGGTAGTCGGCAAAATGCTCAAACGCGGCGCTTCCCGATTGAAGATAAAGACAATCGCAGGCCGCGTCGTTGGTTTGCAGAACATTGAAATAAAAACGTGTTTTCATGCATTTTTTCTCTGTGAAATGGCTTTAAATAATAAATCTATATTTCTGGAAGATAAGAAGAAATTTATTTTATTATTCAGATTGTGTTCGACATTCATAGCGAATACAAGTTATTTTTTGTCTCATTTGGACCTGCGTAAAATGAAGCGATCACAAACGACATTAACATCTTTTTTTACAAAAAAGCCAAAAAATAATACGGTTGTGGAGGAGAGTAGAAGAAAACATCGTTATAGTAGCATCAACAAGTAGTGGCAGTACTGGCAGTGGCTCGCAAGAATTTGAGGCAAGTAGTAGTAGTCAACCTAGCCGTTTTCCTGAGGAGCCTTCACAGCAAAGCGTAAGTATATAATTATTATATGCCTTTTCATATTTCGTAATAAATGATAAAAACGAAAAAGGGATAAAACTAAACAATATTTTTTTGTATGTTCAAAGAATTACAGGATGTGACGTACAGTTAGATCTAAAAAAAATATTTTAACATTTTGTATTTTAGTTTTACTTTACCGTTATTTTCAAATATGTGAAAACTGTTAAGTGTTGATTTGGGTTAGAAGCTTTTTAGAGCGAAAAAAGAAATTTATATTTATTTTGGTTGATTTAAGCATTTTATAGGATGGTAATGGTATTTTGTCTTTGCGTTTGAGTTTAAAATCTTAATTACATAGGCAAAAAAGGGTTATTGAATTCGTACTATTCGTTCTATTTTTTTTTCTGTCATGTTTGTAAAGTTCAAATTTGGTATATAATTCTAACTTAATTTAAATAAAATTATAAATAATATACTTTTTTGAATTTAATATCTATGACCTGCTTTATTTGTTAAATAATGTATAGGTCAACCAAAAGTGAAAAAAGTTTGCTTTTAAATATTGTAACGTCAATACAATACGTCAAAAACATCGTATAAAAATAAAAAAAAACTTTACAATACAACTATGAAATTAAATTTGTTCATTTTTTTTAAGAATGGCAGCCAGCTATATGATATTGGGAATGCAGTCGGACAATTTTTAAGTGTCCATGAAAAAATAAATTTTCTAAGCAATACTTGGATCCGTGACTCAAAATATGTTTTTCCATTGCAACAAGAAGGGAAACAGCAAATGCGTAAATTCGGTGTTCATTGGCTACAACAGTATAACTGGCTTGCGTAGAGCGAAAGTAAAACTGGAGGATTTTTTAAATTTTGTGTGCTATTTGCACCAGATGGCGGAGGAATGGGTAGCCAAGTAAGAATAAAATAGTTATATAATAGGCTCATTTAGTCATATTTCCAAAGTTACTCTTTTTATACGATTATCATGGTTTACCTTTTATTTTAAGCTTTAAAAAAAGAATTAGCCCAATTGGACGAAAATTACCAAAAATTTTAGAGCTAGAATAATCTAAGGCTATTTTAAAATGTGACGTCATACAATCTTTTTTACATACAAATTGGGATCTTGGACACCTGCGCTACCTGCTTCGAAAAACATTGTCGTTACCTTTTTCTGACATTTGTGACAAAAAGTGTTAATATGTTTCCGTCAGGGTGACAGACGCAAAGCAAAGGTAATGCGTTGTGGCAACGAATTACCTGGTGAAAAAATATGGTCTGACGTCATAGTTTTAAATAATTTTATAAACTTGTATAATTTTTTAGGTGGTTGAAAATCATTAAAAAAATTTGATATTTTGCATACTTACTAAATTTATTATGTTATTTCAGAATTTACAATAAAAAAAATTGGTAAATGACCCTATTGTTTTAATGAAATAAGGTTTTAAAAAACTAACTGAAACTAACTAAACTATATCGTAACCTAAGCTTATTATTTTTCAGATTCTTAAAATGCTTGTAAGGGAACCGCTAACTAAGTTTTAAATACAAATGTCTGAAAAGTCTGTCAGTATTTCTGTGCAATTAGATAAACAAAAAGCAGAAATAATTGAAGCTAATCATCAGCGGTTAGTGCAGATTATTAAAACAATTCTATTTTGTGCCCATAACAAATTACCACTTAGAGCGCATAGAGATGATGGTAATATAGATATTAAAGATAACTCAAACCAAAATCTTTCAGATGGCATTTTTAGGAACTTATTAACTTTTCGTATAGATTCTGGAGATTTAAACCTTAAAAATCATATACTAACAGCACCAAAGAACTTTACAATGATTAGTAAAACAATCCAAAATGAAATAATATTTTGCATTGGGAAGGTTATAACTACTGAAATTGTTAATGCTATAAAACAATCAAAATTTTTTACAATAATTTGCGACGAAACAAAATATATAAGTACCAAAGAACAAATGACATTCTGTGTGAGGTATTTGGATAGTACGTATGATATAGAGGAAGTTTTTTTGGGTTTCATTGAGCTGCACTCTACAACTGGCCAATGCATCAAAGAGGCCATAAAAAATCAAATTAAGCAACTTGGACTTTCTATTGATAATCTTCGTGGACAAGGATATGATGGAGGCAGCAATATGGTTGGAAGGTTCAATGGAGTCCAAGCCTCAATAAGACAAGAACAGCCCTTGGCTATGTATTTACACTGTTTAAGTCATTGCCTTAACTTAGCTATTTCCAAAAGTTGTGAAGTTTCTGAAATTAGGAACATGATGGGTATTTTGGGTAGGGTATGTTCTTTTTCTAGTTGCTCTGCAAAAAGAGTTTTAGTTTTTCAACAAGCCGTTGATGACTTAGAAATAACCGAAACTAAAAAAAAGAAGTTAAAACCTATGTGTGCTACGCGCTGGGTTGAGCGTCATAATAGCGTAATAACTTTTAAAGAACTATATGAAGCAATTTGCAATGCTCTTGCTAGTTTGGAACATTACAACGATACAGAGATTTCAAGTAGGGCAATGGCTTTTAATGCCGCCATTAGAAGAAGTGATTTTGTTATAGCTTTAGAAGTCGCCTCGTTTTTAATGTCGTACACTGTAAATTTAAGCAAGTATTTACAGAGTGTTTAAATTGATGTTTCCACTGCCTTTTCATACATAAACGATATTACAAGCAAACTAGAAAATATAAAGCAAAATGAAGAACTCCAATTTAAACCAATTTTCTTGGAGGCCAATCACGCTCTTCAGAGAATTGGTACGACTATTACTATGCCTAGACGTTGCAACAAATAAAGAAACAGGAGCAATATAAAGGCACATAACGAAGAAGAATATTACAGAAGGGTGATATTCATACCTTTTCTGGATCATATTATAATCCAAATGAAAGACCGATTTAATCAACTTTCTACTGTAATACCCATAGAAGGTATTATTCCAATACACCTTAAAAAATATACTGATGCCAAAATTGTTGAGGCTGCAAGAATATATGAAAATGATATGCAAGGAGTCATGCTGGAATTACAGGCGGAATTAGCGATATGGAGACATAAGTGGAGTGACACTGTCAGTGTTGATCTACCAAAATCATCAACAGAAACCTTAAAACCCAAAGAATGCTTTCCCAATATAGAGATACTACTAAAAATTTTTGCCACAATCCCTGTAACAAGTGCTACGGGCGAGAGAATTTTTCATCGCTAAAACTATTAAAATCCTATTTGAGATCAACGATGGGACAGGAGAGACTCAATGGGCTAGCTTTGGCATACATTAATAAATCTAGAGAACTTAATATAAATGTTATAGTTAAAACTTTTTGTCAAATGAAGGCCAGAAGAATTGAAACTTGTAATTGGTCTACTTAGATTATCGTTAATATAAGTTGTTGTATTTATGTATATACTATATTATAATACAAATTTTGTCAAATTAAAAAACTTAAAAAAAATTATTCAAGCCCCCCCCCCCCTTATAACAGGCTTATAGGCAGTGAAAACGGATTTTTGGATCAAGGATTATTAAAATTTCTATCTAATTCAACCAAAGAACAATGACGGCTGACGTTTTGAGGAATATTTCCAATAAATGATCGAATACATTCCCCAGAATTCAGTTATTATAATCGATAACGCCAGCTATCATTCTCGATTAATAGAAAAGCTTCCCACAAGGTCGTGGAAAAAAGCGGCGATAATTGAGTGGTTGCAGTGTAAAGCCTTAAATTTCGATGATACAATGGTGCACATTGTTAGACAGCGAAAGGCAGAGTTAAAAAATTTTGTAATCGACGAGATGGTAAAAAGTAGAGGTATTATTGTACATCGCTTACCTCCTTACCATCGTGAGCTGAACCCAATAGAGCTTATATGGGCATAAGTCAAAGTTTATGTTGCCAGGAACAACAAAACTTTTAAACTTCAAGTAGTACGGCAACTTCTGATGGATTCAATGGCGAATGTGACTGCCGAAAACTGGCAAAGCGCCATCAAACATGTTATAGATGAGGAGGGGAAAATATGGGATCTTGACGACTTAATGGACGAAAGTACAGAGATTGAACCGTTAATTATTAACTTAGGACAAGGCGATTCTTCAGATTTTTCTGATGTAGAATTTAGTTAATAATGCTGTATATATTATAGTCAAAGTAATGTTCACCTGCAATTATTTGTTATAATTGTTTTATGTTTTACAAGAATATGTGTGCACAATTACTTTGTATTTTGAATATAATATTAATGATAATAAACCTTAATCAAAAATCCTAAATCACCCTGTTCTACGGCTATGAACCGTTTGGTTACCTACGTATGCTTTCATTTGCATTTTATTACCTATTGTTATTTGACCGATTACTGGGTGGCTGGTCACAATTTCGTTCTTCTTAGTCTAGATACATTGGAAAACATAGATAAGATATAAAAATTTTTGAGACACATGACCTCCATTTTCCGTTTATTATAGGCACTCTGTGCTATCAATTACTTTACGAACTTTACAACTTGGGAACGTTGAGGTTATCCAGCTCCTCGACAATACCAATCTAGCGAGAAGACTCAACAGGATCAAATCGTTTGAATTTGTGAAATGATTTAAGTGACTGTGTTATTTAAAAGAAGAGTATTGTGCGAATCTCACTAAACACGTTAACGGTTGTGTTCCTAAAAATATTATACACTAAGGTATACTAATGAGTAGGACCTTAGAATTTAAAAAAAATTCACCTCAATTAAGTTAGGTTTGAAAAAAATTGCTTATTGATCTTCATGATCAGATTGTAATTTCAGAAAAATACCCTGATTGGGTGTTTTCTTAAAAATAAATATTGATTTAAGGTAAATTGCCAGTTATTGACAGTATTAGAGCTAATTTTGCCATTAAAGATAAATATTTCACTTAAATAAAGCAGAAACCACATCTTATCTATTTCATGCTAATTTTGGAGGGCTTATTAATTGGAAATTAAATAGTAACATGCATTAAAATGGTATTTTTTGCATAACATTTTTTTAGAAGTCTATTGCATTGACATGCAAATAAAAGAAAATTCCAATGATTGACATGCCAGTTATTGACAGAAAAAATATACATATACTTAATGCAGGCAAACGTATAATTATTGTTGTTTACATTGAAAATAACAACATAGAGAATAAAATAGAGAAGATTAGTAAAATATTAATTGCTTAATAAATACTTATAATATCCAAATAACAGGATGGGTACTTAAATATTGAACGAAAATTAACCAAACATCTAAACTAAATGAAAATAGGACATTTTCCACATCAGCCGGCTCAGAAAATTCGTATTTATGTCTGTCACCAGCAATACTCATTTTTGGAAATGGCATTTTTTTAATTATCTGAGGTAATTTAATGACAGAAACATCATATTAATTTAATTTGAATAGCGTCTTTTTTCGTTGCAACAGATCATCCTTACAACCTCAGCATCTGTATTAGTTATTTCCTGAATCACACACATATAATTCTTGGAACTATTATTTTCACAAGGAAATGCAACTACAACATAGTCGCCTTCTCCTGCTCATCTTCCTCCTGCAAGTTTTCATTTAATTCGTTGTCTGCAAATTCATCAAGGCCTTCAATACTGCTTCCTCATCGGATTCAGACTCACTCGATGTATTATATGTCTTTTCCTTTAGAAGCTTTTGTTTCTTAGCTTTTCCACTTTCATTAAAAACATGCTTCTTGGCACCTTAGACTTTTGTGTAATTTTTTCATAGTTTATTTTGTTCTCTCAATATGGATCTCTTTTTTTCTCTTCCATCATTTGTATTTTTTTTCTTCTTTTTGTCTGTGGTAATTCTGCCATACTGCCGATATCACCACTGACGGTATTTTTTCTTTAGTTTTTCTTTTTTTGGCACTAGTAGTGTTATCAGGTCAAAACAACGCCTCTTTAAATGGCGATGGTACATCAAATGGCAAGTTAGATTTAGACAAAGATGGCATTGATACTGCACCAGAATATGCGCTACTAGAAATCGAAGGTACAGCGAGATCACAAGAAACTACAGTTGAAGGATCTTCATTGCTGTTTTTCTCAATTTCCGGAATTGTTTTTTCTTGTTGTTCTTCTTGAGTATTATCATGTCTTGTTTCCTGGTTATTTGTCCAGAGTCGTTCTTGAATATTTTCCTGTGTTGCTGTTTCATTATTGTCTTGTGCTGTTTCTTCCGAGGTTTCTTCCCCATTTTCTTGGGATGCATATTGGACATTTTCTTGTCCTTGGTTTCTTCCTTCGGTTTCTTTAAAAAGATCTTACCACAATAGAAAAGGGATGTATCCTCAATTTTACACTGATTGCCATGATTAAAAAGTTGTTCAAATTCAGTTCCCTTTACCTTGCCTATTTTCAATGGTCTTTAACGTTATTAAGGCATTAATGTCATGCTGCTTTGGTCCTGATCTTTTATTAGCAGAAATTTTGTTAAATTTAACATTCTCTACATTAAAAGGACACAAACCAGAGACTCTGACTTATTGTATCGATGGCAATGCAGTCCAGGGAATTCTTCAAAACAGGAGATAAGTTCTGTTTTTGTAGTTTTCGTCCATCATTCTGAACCCTCCAATTGCGAATCTCCTTCTTCCAAGCAGTTTTCAATGGACGAAAAACCGACACATCCATTGGTTGCAGAAGATGAGTGGAATTTGGAAAAAGTGCTATTAGAATTATGCCATTTGCAGAACAAAATTCGGACAAATGGAGTGTCATGTGTGACACATATCCATCCATAAAAAGCAAAACTGGACGTTCTATATGTTCCCTGTCGAGCCAAGGTACAAATATATTCGTAATATAACAATAAAATGTGGAACCACACATCCATCCATTTTCAGAGGTACCAATTCCCCGCTCCTTAGGAATACTTTCCCAAATGTATCTTGGAACCCTGACACTATCATGGGTGGAGGTAGCTTTCCTGCAGCATTGGCGGTAACGAGAACAGTCACATTTTCCTTCTCGTCTCCGGACACATTGTAGACATTCTTTTCGCCTTTTCTAGTAATAACCCTGTCGCCTTTCGGATTTAAAAAAAAGGACTTTCGTCGGTGTTAAACACACGATGTGGTTCTTCAGTAATGTGTAGCACGTCTTGGGTGGTCATAAATTCATTTATTTCCGAAAACCAGTCTCTAATTTGTCTCTCAGATACAGCTTCTCTAACCATTTATCTCCTGCTCTTCCATCCTTGAAATAATGTTTCCTAGGTTTTTTCTTGATAATCTATTCAACACTGTCGAACAACTGTACTTTTGTTATTGGGTCGTGAATTTTTGCTAACTCTAGTATCCAGTGAACAAGGATATCTTCTTCTGCTAGGCTAAGACTTCCAGCTGGTCCCATTGAACATACTCGTGGGGATTTGCCCGACACTTTGTACATTAATGTTATTCGAGGAACACCAGCTCGTTTGGCAGCTGTAGCCACAGGCGTTCCCTTCTGGACGAGATCCAACGCTTGAGCCATTTGATCTGGCATATAATTTTTTTTTGGTGCCATGTCCAATCTGGAAGAAAATATTAAATTTTTTAATCATCCCAGTTATTGACACCCTAGTGAATGTCCCTGTGTCAATAACTGGCCAGAAACGGTTTTACGTGAAAATTTTTGTATTTGGAACACTGTCTGTCACTGGAGAAACCGTTAAGCTACAAAACAGAATATTTCTTAACAAGCCAGTGATCGACATGAGTGTCAATTACTAGATTCACTAGGGTTTCACATTTCAGTAATTGACACTCTTTTAATATCATTACCTCTACTGTTTGGACTTACCTACATTATGGAATGTGCTGTTTATGCGTTTATTACATAATGTAAGTGCTTTAAAATATAAATCTGATGAAACATGATAAAAAATTTCTATAATAAAAGTTTACCTACCTTAATAATTTGATTAAACACTAAGAACTCTTACAAACACGTCCGACTAAAATCCGAACTTTTCTCAAAATGCATATTTGGACAATGTTGCCAAATTGTATAAGGATAAATTAACGACGATCGCTCTATATTTAATTCAATTTGTTTTCTTATAAAAATAGATAATATAAGAAAGTGTCGATCATTGGGAAGGTGTCAATAACTGGCAAGTTACCTTACTGAATAATGAAATTGCAGTATTGACAATTAGCACATCAGCATCATCTTCAGTTTGTTTAACTGTAAATGCAGCCAGTTCAAATCAGTGCTACATAAAATTTTATACAAAAAATGTAGGCAAATGCGCCTGGAGGTTGTAAATATGGATTTTTCATTAGTGTCTCAAGCCTAACAACATACTAAAAAATCGCTACTACCCCATCGTCTGCATTCATTCAAGCACCCCTTTTTGATACCCACATACTAGACTATTCTGCGGCAAAAATCGAGGCTGCGATTCTGTCGATTCAAGAAAGACTGGAACTATGTGTAGAATATGACGGAAGGTAATTTGAATACAGAAGCTATTAATCTTTTTTCAAAATCGGTCCTTTTCAGGACCACAACTTTATTTAAAAGGAAAATCGCTTATAAATACGAAAACGCGTGACTTAAAATCACGGCACTAAATAAACTGACATTTCTTATGAATATTTTAGAGAGGAGTTTGTCTTTTATTTCCATGGCCTACTACTTGCATTCTTATCGAGAGCAAGCGATGCATTTTTAAATGGGGATATAATGATATTTTCCTGGTTTAGTTTTTTTTTTAATATTTGAGTTATGAAAAAGATAATAAGATGTGGTTTGCGCAGGCTTATTGGTTGGTCGTTTGTCTATTTTCTAGTCTAAAAAAAGTCATCGCATCTAATTTTTTTGAGAAAATCGAATATTTTGGTTATAATATCGAATAACGCCCTCTATCGTTGGCCTTATAAGTCACAACTGTCATGATTACCAAAAACCTAAAAGCCCAAGAAATGCTCTTTTCAATTATACCAAATTTATCCAAATCCATTAAGCCGCTTCGAAGTTACAGCCATTTATTTAAAACAACATTCAAACCACCCACCACTTTATTTCGAAATATAGAGATAAATTGTGTTTACAAAAAATGTTCGACATTAAGTAAACATTACTTTACAAATACTTTTTTGTTACAATCATTGGAGAAAATCGCGAGAAACGTAACTTTATGTAATTCAAGATGGTTTCCACCATTCCACGCCCACTGGCGGCCATCTTGAAAACTTGAAAATAATTTCCAGCATTTTCCCTTGCCCACTTTACCTATAAATTTTTTTACCGTAACTCTCTACGATAATTAGTTTCTGAGATACAGCAGCTTACCTCGCTTATTTGCCCACCCGGTACATTAAAAAAGGGCTTTTACTTCTCTTAAATTACCCATTTACAAAATGAAACGAGTTCCCTTTTTACTTTTATCAAATTCCATATTATATTTCTGTGTAACTTTTATTGTTATGGTGCAAACGACTCGTATCAAGAAAACACTTCTCACTATTCCGTCCCCTGGCTCCCTCCGTTTCGTCCATGTCCTGGTATAATGCTGATTTACAACATCACATCTGTGTTTTCCCTTCCACATCAACATACCACGGTACATATCTACATATTACAGATTTGTTTTTAATTTGTTATTATTGTATCTGCCGATCGCCATATGGATGTTGTCGTAAAGACGTCATCGTTCTTCTTCTTAGTCATCGCATCTTACAGCGAATTTATGGTTTTCTATTGGCGAATGTCGCGAGTCTGCTTTTAATGACAATTTAACATAATTAGGTATTATTTTATTGTCGTGGTCGCGTCTAGTTTCCTTTTTTTATGTAACCGGTGAGCTTGAAAAATATATATAAACTTTTTAAACCATTGCAATAGAACAATCACAGATTCTCCAAGTAAAAGTCAAAATAATCGTTTCCGAAATACGAGGTTTTAAATTCGGAAGAAACTGAATTATTATTAATGGCCATAATGCTTTAATTACCCTTACTTTATTAAATTCGATGTATTTTATGCATATAGACAAGAAAATTCTTGGCGTGAAAAATCTCGGTAGTATACCAGGGTATATGGGAACAACCTAAGACACAGACACACATAATTTATTTAGAAAAGCGCATTCTGTCGACTATGTTGGCTTAAAGCTTTTTTTCTTACTGATATTAAAAGAAATACATCGATAAGGGCCAGTTTCACCACCTTCTGATAAGTGTCTAATAGCTAAACGGAAGTTTTGTAGTGTCTTATTTTATTCTAAATGAAAAAGACAAAAGTTGTGAATAAGCTAGCCGACACTTATCAGAAGGTGGTGAAACTGGCCCTAAAAGTTTCAATTAATAAGTAATGGTCGAGACAGTTAATTTTTAGTTATTAAGTAGAACATTATAATTTCTTACGAAAATCAACGATTTACCACATTGAATACCAGTATATAGGGTGATTCATAACTATTGGGACATAGGCTAAGAGTAGATTGTTTCGACCAAAATATGGCGATAGGACCAAATATACCTTAATAAAATATTGCTATGGAAAAAGATAAAGGGCGTTAAAGTTGAATTTTTTTTTTTCGTTTTTTGCTAATAATTTCACTGTAAATTTATCGATTGTTATGAAAATCGGCACAGAGGCATAATTTTATACAGGCAAAATTATTTTATGTATTATTTGACATTTTGTTACAGGGGGAGCCGCGTGAAGGATTTCTGATGATGAAATTGACTGGTAACTTTTTTTGACGAAAATTTTTAGTTATTTTTATTAAAAAATATAACATAAACATCATTTCTACGTAATATTGGTACTCTTGTTCAAACACGATATTCTCATTAGTTTTCGAGAAAAACGCGATTGAACAGTTGAGTATCGGAAGGGTATTTCAAGTAACGGACAATAAAAAAACTTGTATCTTCTATTTCGACGATAAAGCATAAATAAAAACAATGTAACATAAAAAGAGCAAACTCAAATTAAATGTTCTACGTGGCCTCCTCCGACTTCTATGCCTTTTCTAATTCTTTTAATAAAGGACTTTCGAACTTCAAAGAACATATTATTCTATCCCCTTATAAAGTTAGCCGCATTTTGTATTTTCCTCCAGAGTTCGTCTCTCTTAAATTCATTGGCATAAACTAAGAACTTCATATGTCACCAAACATAAAAATCAAGCGGGTTATACTCAGGACTTCTTGGTGCCCATTCAAATTCACTTCCTCTGCCAATCCATCGTTGAGGAAATATGTCATTTAGATGATTTCTAACAACTAAAGGGAAATGAGGTGGAGCTCCATCCCGCAAAAACCACATTTTACTTCTTACAGCTAGTAACAGATTATCCAAATATCACTAAAAGTATTTTGAAAAAATAAATAAATAAGAATCTCCATTTAAATTTGGAGGCAGAACATATGGCCCTAGTAGTTGGTCGCCTATAATGCCACACCAAAAATTCAGTTTAAACTCATGCTGCAAATGTCTTTCTTTCAGAGCATGCGAATTTTTTTCTTCCCAATAATGGCTGTTTCGCCAGTTAAATACCTCTCGTCTGGTAAAAGTCGCTTCATAGGTGAACATAATATTCTTAATAAAATGTCGGTCATCATTATGCTTGTTGAGAATACGTTGGCTGAACTGTAACCGTCGTGGGAGATTTCTTGGAAGCAAATTTTGAACAGGAGTGAAGTGATAAGGGTGGAACTTTTCTTTTTTTAGAATTCTAATAATATACGACTGACTTACTCCTGTTGCTGATGACAAATGACGTGAACTTACTGTAGGATTTTCATCTATTCGGACCAAAATTTTATCTTCTTGATTAGGTGAAATTTGTTTCGAACGACCACCTTGATTTTTATTGTGAAATGATCCGATTTCACCCAAACGATGAAATAGATTTGAAAAAGTTTTGTGATTTGGTTGCCTTCTGCCTGGACATAACAATTCATACCTTCTGGCTGCAGAGCGCCCGCAAAAATGTTCTCGTGCGTATACACAAATCATATCCCACATTTCTTGATTCGAATTTTATCTTTCCGGTATGGAAAGAGGTTTTTTAAAACTTTATTTAACACTTTTAACAATTACTTTATTTAACAATTACTACAATATTGATTACAATATATAAAAACATAGATGTGAGTCGTTAGACGTCGAAAATAGAAGTGGTCTTTGCCTATCTGCTTGCTGCTTTATATATTGAATTAAGTCATTATCGCTAATGTGGACTTTCCACTTGATAATGGCTTAATGTTCATATCGTTTGGACTTTCCACTTGATAATAGCTTAATGTTCATATAACTTTCGTAAAATGATTGTGACGAGGCATTTCAATCGAAAAAGTATATGATAGATTTAAAAATGCAACAATTGACTATAAACTCGCAGAAAAAAATATTCACTGACAAGAAATGTCATTTACCAGCAACAATTATCTAACAGTCCAAAGCACACTTTTCATAGATGAAATAATATCCCCTTCCGATACCCTGAACTGTTCAATTGCGTTTTTCTCGAAAACGAATGAAAATATCGTGTTTGAACAAGAGTACCAATATTACGTAGAAATGATGTTTATGTCATACTTTTTAATAACAATCACTAAAAAGTTTCGTCAAAAAAAGTTACTAGTCAATTTCATCATCAGAAATCCTTCACGAGGCTCTCCCTGTAACAAAATGTCCAATAATACATAAAATCATATTACCTGTATAAAAGTATGCCTCTGTTCCAATTTTGATAATAATCGGTAAATATACAGTGAAATTATTAGCAAAAAACGAAAAAAAAAATTCAACTTTAACGCCCTTTATCTTTTCCCACAGCAATATTTTATTGAGGTATATTTAGTCCTATCGCCATATTTTGGTCCAAACAATCTACCCTTAGCGTATGTCCCAATAGTTATGAATCACCCTGTATTATTAACTTTTTAAGATTGTCTCATATTAAACATCAACCCGCTACTCTATTTATTTCTTCTCAAAGTTGGTAACTGGTATTTATGGGATCCTTATAAACAAGTTGTTTCACTGCACCTAATACACAGAAATCGAGAGGATTCAAGTCTGGACTACGTGCTGGCCAAGGAAAATGGCTACCACGACCAATTCAGCGTTCAGAAAATTTGTTATTTAAATATGGTTTGACTGCTCTCGTATAATGAGGCGGTGCACCATCTTGCATGAACCACATATTTTGTCTTATATTCAGTGGCAATTCTTCCAATAGATTAATGTAATCATTTTGCAAAAAATGTAAGTAGTTCTCACCGTTCAAATTTCGAGGTAACTCATATGGTCCTAAGAAATTGTTACCAATGATACCACACCATACGTTTATTTTGAATTAATATTGGAAATGGCTTACTCGTTTATCATGGGGATTTTCAATAGCCCAAAGATGATTGTTCCTTAAATTAAAAATACCACGGCTGTTGAAGGTAGCTTCGTCGGTAAATAATATTCTGTTGACGAAGGTGTGATCAAGATTTTTCCTGTTTCGGATAGCACTTGCAAATTGGTATCTTAACGGTATATCTGCTGGCAATAAATTTTGTACCAGAGTAAAATGGTATGGGTGATACTTCTCGAGGTGTATTCTTTATAAAATAGAAGTTTTACTGATTTCTAAAGCAGCAGATAAACGCCGTGTACTAACTTGAGGATCATCTTCAATGCGAACCATTATTTCGTCATCTTTATCAGGCGTAATTATTCTTGGTCGGCCTAAGATATCACTCTTAGGACAAAACGAACCACTTTCGCCTAAATTCCTAAATAGATTTTTGAATGTTTGATGATTAGGTTGCTACCTGTTTGGATATCTTCTCAAATATTCTCGTTTCGCAGCACGCCCTTAAAATTTTGCTGACAGTAAATAGCAACCATATCTCTCATATCTGTATTAGAATAATTATTATGCCTCTGCATTTTCCGCTTTTTTTAAATTAACCAATAAAATGCAAACTAAATAGTACAAGACTGACATAATATTGAAACAAAACGAATGCTTTGCTGTCGAAATCATTCGTGACGTCAGCCTACTACGTTAATAGTTTCCGAAATGAATAATTATTACTTTGGGAAGAAATAAATAGAGCAGCGGGTTTTTTTGATCCAATGATGTTGTTTAATAAAAGATTTTATTTTATTAATTAGGGACATTGCAAAATTTTTTGTGTCATTATCTCTAGAATCATCACTATAGAGGGCAAACAAAGGATCATACACTTTTTCTAATTCAAATCAAAGGGTTTTGATAGCATCAATTCGACTCTCCCATCGAGTATCAGATAGAGGCTTAACTGTTAGCTTAGGAAGTTCTTTCATAAGAATATGCCATCGATAGGTTGAGGCCGAAAAAAAGACATATATTTCCTGCATAATGTTAAAAAAATTTGTTATTTCAAGAGAGCTTTTTGCCGCATCATTAATAACTAAAATAAGGCTATGTGCCGCACAAGGTACGAAAAAGGCTCTAGGATTAATATCCAAAATTTTTTTTGTAGACCATTGTGTTTGCCTTTCATATTGGCACCGTTATCATAACCATGACCTCTCATATCAGCAATATCAATATCCATTTCTCTTAAATAATTCAATAAAAAATCAGATAATCCCTGGCCAGTAGTATTTGTAACTTGGCAAAATCCTAAAAAATGTTCTCGTATTTCTATACTTTTTGAATTGTCATTAATGAAAACGAATCTAACAATAATCGTTATCTGTTCTTGGTGGCTAATGTCAGGTTTACAATCAAGAATAATTGAAAAATATTTGCAACATTTTAAGGTTTCAATAATAGTTCTCTTTACTCTTTTTCCTATTAGGAAAATTAATTCATATTGTATTTTATCGCCCAAATAGTGTGGCATTTTTTTGCTATCTTTTTGAACCTTATCAACCTTATCATTACGTTATCAAATTATGCAATTGTCTTAATAAGTTTCAAAAAATTGCCGTTTCCTTTTTCGAAAAGTGTTTGAGTGATGCCCCTAAAAGCTAAATTTTGTCCTGATAAAAACTGTATGACAGATATAATATTTTCCATCTTATATTTCCCATTTGAATTAAATTTTGCTTAAAAGAGTCGACAGTAAAGCCTTTCTCAATTGATTTCTTCAAATCAACCCATTTTCTAACACTCTCAAAATGCCCCTTACTTGTTTGATGCCTTTCTAAATTCCGAGACAAATGTTGCCAGTCTGCCTCTACATCTGGTGATAGAAAGATCAGCCCAATATGCAATTCTTAGAATATCTAAGGAAGGTTCAGGCAATGAGAGTATTAAAAATCAGGGAGTCTGGTCCTCTCTAACAAAATACACCTCATCAGCGAATCTTCCCAGTGAGGAAATGATCAAGAAAGTAAGTATCGAAAAGAATTTCACTATGATGCTAAATACGAGGAAAGACTGGGAAAGGGAATACACCACCCAAACTCTCAAAGAAAACACCTTTAGATGGTATACGGATGGTTCAAAAACCACCACTGGAGTATTTGGGCCTGGCACCAGATACTCATTATCCTTAGGCTCCATCCCGAGCGTCTTTCAGGCAGAAATACTTGTGATTGAAAGATGCGTGGAATTGAAACCTAGAAAGAAACTATAAGAAATTTGACATATCGATCCATACTGATAGTCAAGCAGCTATCAAAGCATTGAGTTCCCATGTCATTGACTCAAAGTTGGCATGGGAGTGCCGAAGAAAACTTGATGAATTAGGCAAGAATAACAGGGTCTCTTTAGTCTGGGTTCTGGCCAATCGGGAATCACAGGAAATGAAGAGGCCAATACACTTGCCAGGAAATGAGCACAAACGCCCTTTATTGGCCCGGAGCCTTTCTGTGGTGTAGGAAAATGCTCCTATAAGAAAGAGTTTCGGAAGAAGGAGGAAACCGAAAGGGAAGCACTCCCGGGTTGGAACATTCCAAAAAGTTCCTGTGGAACTTTGACACTGCTATATCCAAAAAATATTTGGACCTCAGTAAAAATAAGCTACATCTCCTCACGGGCTTTGTTACAGGACACCGCCGCCTTAGGAATCACCTAATGAGAATAGGTCTAGCAGAAACTGACGAGTGTAGATTCTGTGGGAAGGAGGATGAAACTCCGGATCACCTAGTTCTGGAATGCCTCGCCATTGCAAGCCAACGCAAGAAATGCTTCGGACAAGGAACTTGTAAGAGTAAGGATCTAACCTCGTTGAAGCCGTCCCAAGTACCAGAGTTCATCAGAACCCTGGAACTGGAAGGCGAGCTGTAGTAGTAGCGAGTACAGCTCTGATAGGTTTCAGTGCATTGTAACTCCGTTAAAATCTAATCTAATAGATTTGGATTTGGCTTTGCAAACTCAACAAAAAGGAAATGTATGCAAATATATTGATGGTCAAAATTCTGTCATACAAAATTCTTAACACAGTTCCCAGATTCCTCGCCCTTGAATATTTTAAATTATATAACGAAGAAAAATCTACAGTCTTTGTTTCCAAATCTATTTATAACCTTGAGGATATTCCTGACCCTACCAATTTCAGTGGCATCTGGTGAAAGGTTAAAAACACTTTTGGAAACGTCATAACGCTTTTGTAAATTTTTATTTCTTTACCTGTATACAACGTTAGTGGAAAACGGTGCTTTACAGGATTGGATACGGTAAAAAATAAATATCGCGCTAGCTTAGAACAAGAGAAGTTAGATGCCTTCGTTGTCCTTTATATTAAGAGTGAACCACGATACAGCCTCCGGAATATATAAATGAGTAAAAGTCGAAGTTAGAAACATTTTATTTATTAAATGGAACCGTTGTTTTGTCAGGCAGTGTATTATCTGTACACATTCTTAATACATTCGTTTTTAAGGAACAATATAACAAATTCGAATCGAATCTTTAACGTCCTTAAGAAGAGTTTAGACCGTATGGGACATTTGAAAATAATAGCCAATTATCTAGTGGGTGTTTGACGTTTCGGCGTCAGTACGGCGGCTTCGAATCCGACACAAACACCGCATGTAACCATCTAAGATGTGGATGATGAAGTGATGGCCTCGACAATCCACAGCTCGTTTTTGGTTTGGTTCGTTGTCGGCCTCCACGAGATGGATTCCGAGAAATCAGTTGTGGTGTCGGCACCAACATATACACACTTGGTTCGCATATATATATATATATGATTTTTTTTGTTTGTTTTGTTCTCTTTGTCCAAACGTATCTCTCTGTAATACTTATATAAAGTGATTCTCTGTAAAGATGTAATTATTTTCGTATAAGTTAAGAAATAAAATATTGGCAATTGATGATGGTTAGTCAAGTTTACATGACCAATTATACCATATTTTAAGGATATTTTATGTTGGCCAGTTTTATCCTACTTCAAAGATTATTTGAAAACAAATATTTCCGATAAATTTTCTTAATAAAATATTTGAGATATTAATTTTTAAAATTATAAAATAATTTAGTGGTGTTATCAACTACAAATTTGCAATAACAAATTACGTAAAATAATACAAGAAATAAAAAAACTATTTTTGGAAAAGCGGATATGACAAAAATACAATTGATGGTACCAGATGTGGTCCTTGTAACCGCCTACTATGTTTAAAAGAATTCCAGATGCGCACTTGACTCGTCTGTTTAGGTTAACTATTAGATTACACCATAACATCTGGAGACGAATAATATCCGTACATATTAGGGGCGAATAGCGCACAGAGGTTCATTTATAAAATATATAATGATTCGTAATTGAAAAATATTCTGAAAAGAAGCCATTACGTAAATACTGCTAGTAATAATAATAATGAATTTTTTTTAAATAATCCTCATTTTGTTTATGGTAACGAAAAATTATGATAAATGTTATTGATTTATGCGATTTTCCCGAAGAGAAGGCAAAAAAAACATTGAGATGAATATTAAAGGAATTTTTTTATATTTATATCAACTGAGATCATTGACAGTACAATTATTAACAAGAATGGAACATTAACGAACTGTTTGGATTACGAGAAACAAATTAGATTTCACTGACAACATGGTCCCATTGGACGTAGTTATGCAGAAAGCTTCCTACCCTCAGAAGTAGAGTTTTGAGTAAATCGATATTAATAATTTTTTAACAGTAATTTAATAATATACATTACAGCTTGATTACATTTAACTTTTTATTTTTATCTGGCAAAATATCCTATTGTTAACAAAGTGAAACTAAAAAACAATCATTTCTTCAATATTTTCAAAAATACAGCCATTTTTTTGGGGTTGGTTGCTTTCTGGATTATTTTGTTTTATTAAGAAAAAATAAAATTCAATACAAAAATCATTTATTGATAAAAAAATCCTATTAAACATCTTCAAAATCAAGCTAGCTATATTATACCCATCGATATCTTCGCTAATGTTGTCATTTTGTATTTTTTTGTAGAAATCTTGGCAGTCTGATGGGATAAGATGCATCATCTCGTTAAGATTTGCAAATTTTTTTGCAGCGATCATCTTACCATTAGGCCATAACGTACCGTCCCTTTTTTATATCAATCTTGTGTACAGGTGCGTCAAATGAATCGTGCCGGATATATCCTGGCCGATAATAAATATTCCTGAGGGCAATAATGCTAAAAATTTGTTTATGCAATTAATCCAAAACTCGAATTTAACCCAAGTTGTCCACGAACCTACTCGTTTCCGACACAGTAATAATCCTTGTACCCTCGATCTTATTTTGACCAATGACGAATGTTTGCTATCATGCCTGGAGATTAGTTCACCAATACGTAAGTCCGATCATGCAGCATTAACTGTCAATATTCAACTTAACTTACCCGCTGCTGACGATGATAAGAATTACATGACTATCGAAGTAACAAATTTTATAAATGTCAATCGTACTCTCTCGTCCATCAATTGGGATAACATATTGCCTGATAATAATAACTGTATACATTTATGGAAATGTTTCTATAGTGAAATACACGATTTGATAAAACATAAACGAAATTTGTGGAGATTTAAACGCACCAACAATAATGAAGATTTCTTAACTCACAGAAGATTCTCTAATACAATCATTAGTCGGTTGGCTAACGCCAGAAGAGGTTTCGAGGAAAGTATTGCTAATAGTGGCAACTCTAAAAAGTTTTTTAAGCACACGCGTTCCTGTCTTTCGTCTAAAGATGGTGTCCCTTTACTTAGGAAAAGTGATGGAGTATTATTATGTTCGTCTACTTATGAAACTTACGAAACGTTGTCCATTAGTTTTTCTGAGGCTTTTACCTCTGAACCAATTGATGACACTTTGCCTCCAATATTTGGGGCTCGTGTCTTAGAATCCCATAGTAATATTGAATTTTCACCCCAGCAAATTAAAGAAAAAATATTAAATATCAAGAGGAACACTTCTCCTGGTCTTGATGGTTTGCAAGCAATGTTTCTTGAAAAATGTGCAGACTCAATTTCCTATCTACTTTCAATCATCATGAATGCCTCTTTCACGCAATGTTCTATTCCACCAATCTGGAAATCGGCGTCAGTTACTCCTATATTCAAGAAGGGCAATAAACTGGATCCAAGCAATTACCGACCAGTAAGCCTGGTACCTATTGTTTGTAAAATGGTGGAATCTATTATTAGTGAGGCCATGTCTAAGTTCCTTCTTCAACAAAATGTCATACCTCTTCACCAACATGGTTTTGTTCGAGGTCGCTCTACCATGTCCAATCTTCTTCACTGTGTTAATGACTGGACAAAAGCTTTAGACAACAGAGATCCGATTGACATCATTTATTTGGACTTCTCCAAGGCCTTCGACAAAGTCCCAAAAAGAAGACTTTTATATAAACTAGATCACTTTGGCATACGGGGTAGTCTGAATTTATGGATCTCCAATTTTTTATCGGACAGGATTTTTAAAGTCAGACTCGGCCGAGAGTTCTCCAATGACAGGACAGTTTCTAGTGGTGTTCCACAGGGTTCCGTCCTTGGCCCATTGCTGTTTATTGTTTACGCAAGCGATCTTCAAATATTGGTCTCAAACTCAGTTTCTTTTTATGCCGATGACACAAAAATATTTGCTAACCCTTTAAGAGGCCATCTAACCCTCCAAAATGACCTACACACTATACAGCGGTGGTGTTTGGACTGATTGCTTCCCCTGAACATTAATAAATGTAATGTCCACATTTGCAAGACCAATCCCAATTACAACTTAAATGGGCAGATACTAAATACGGTTACCAGCCATGATGACCTAGGCATCTTAGTGAACTCAAATTTATCGTGGAGTGAACATGTTGTGTCCGTATGCAACCGTGCGAAATCCAGACTCTATCTGATACAAAAATCGTTCTCTAGAGTGTCACTTTAAACTTACTGTAAACTGTACAAATGTTACGTGCGTCCTATTTTAGAATATGCGGGTCCTGTGTGGTATCCTGATCTTATTCGCGACCAAGTTTTATTAGAAAACGTGCAAAGGAAGGCTACTAGACTTGCATTCGGTCGCGTAAGGCCTTCATATGAGGAGCGACTGACTGGGGCGAATCTCATCTCGTTTCAAGACCGTCGACTTCGGGGAGACTTGATATTATGTTATAAAATCATTAAGCACAACTTTGGTGATCTTCAATCTATGTTTCTATTCAACACTGATCTTAGACTGAGAGGTCACCCATTTAAACTTAAGAAGGAGTCCTTTAGATCCCGAGAAAGACAGCACTTTTTACCAAACAGAGTGATGCCTGGAACAATCTTCCTGATGATGTTGTTTACGCACAATCAGTTAACGCACTTAAGAACAGAATTGATAGACTTCTATTTAATAGTTAATAGTGAGCATTGTTGCATTTATTATTTATCTGAATTTGTTTTATTTATATCCTTTTTCGCTGTATAGTTGTTGCGGTTATAGTTGAAAACTACGATTTTGTTAATTATTGTTAATTTGTCATTGATTATGTTTATAGGCGTTTAAGCACTTATTTATGTTTTCAGATCATGGGCTTCATAGGTTCTTACCTCAGCCCTTACTTCTTTTGTAATAATAATAATAATAATAATAATAATAATAATAATAATAATAATAATAATAATCGCACTGTGGATTACAATAGGCCAGATATCGTGTTGATTCATAAAGAAAAAAAAGCAGAAATTATCATCGACATTGCTGTGCCTCTCAGTCACAATATCAGGAAGACCGAGACAGAAAAGTGTACCAAATATGAAAATCTCGCCTATGAAGTCAAGAACACTTGGAAACTAAATACAGTGAAAATAATCCCCTTAGTGTTTTCGGTGGAAGGGATTGTCAGTAACCAGTTTTCCAAAAATTTAGGAGAATTAGAGTTGCCACACATCATAGTGGACATCGGAAAAAGAGCAGTCTTACTGCAAACATGCCATATAGTCAGGAAATTTTTAAACTAGCAGAGACAAACTGAATTGTTTCCTCTCTAGCATATTAAAAACGCACGCCTCTTGGAGGTAGATGAAATAATAATTATAATAATAATAATAATAACAATACTCTATGATCAACAAATTCAAACTGATAGAACAATACCTGCGAACAAGCCAGACATCGTGATAAGAAACAACAACAACTCTGTATGCAAAGTAATAGATGTAGCTGTACCATGCGACAATAATACAGTCTCAAAGGAAGCCGAAACATTGCTTAAATACAAAAACTTAGCAATCGAAATTTCAAGAATGTGGCACACAAAAGTAGAAGTAATTCCAGTAGTGATAGGAGCTCTCGGGACGATAACGACCAACCATGTGAAGTACATTTCAATGATACCAGGAGAACCAGATGCAGCAGTCTTACAGCAAACTGCTTTAAACGGATCAGCACATATTATACGGAAAGTATTATAAACCTCAAATGTCGGGAGTACAACTGGTTTATATACATTAGGCCCAGCAAATGAGCTGTGTTATACTGGATAATAATAATAATAATAATAATAATAATAATAATAATAATAATAACCCTCCTAGGAGCTGTAAGACCTTGTCGTTGGTGGAGTGGCTGAGTAACTTCCTCCCTCCTCGAGCCGCAAGGACGGGAAGGGAGGAGTGAAACTAAAAAACAGCTCAGAAATGGTCAGTGGGGCTATCTATGCCGATGTGATAGCACCAACAAATGCCAGTAGAAGATCCAACATGCCCAAGTTACATCCGAACACACTGGCAAGTCCTGACCAGACATGGGGGACGAGCGGCGAGTTTCCGGCGCCGAAAAACTGGAACCCTCGGCTATGGTATGGTAACCCAGACAGAAGAGTCCCACATGGGGGAATTATCACTTTGTGGTATCACTCTGTGGTAATTCACGTGACTGGCGAACACGCGGACCCTAGCTCCCCTATGCTAAGCTGTCAAGCGACCCGTGGCGAGAGCTGAAAGGCACCTGGGGGTTATCAGATGTCACGAACGGAGCCAACTTATGAAGAAATATCCCCCTCCTCAGTATACCATGAAAGTTTTACGATTAATGGTACGGCAGGGTTCTGCTGAAGAGGGATCACCCATCCACCCTGCGAGCTCAGCTCAAACCCACCCATATAACAATGGAGAATAGAACAATATATGAAGCCTCGGACGAGCGACGTCATGGACGGGGACGTCGCGGGAATCTTACACCCGCCCATATGGACTCCGACCCTATGCAAGAAAATGGCCTAACGCAATCACCTACTCAACCAGCTGAAAGTGATTCATTGGATTTACCAACGACCACCAAAGCTGGCAAACAACGACAGCGTATGACATGGACACCGGAAATGAACAAACACGTCATACACTGCTACTTCAAAGCTACCCGATTAAATGAAGATCTCACAGGATACCGTACACTCTTATACCAATACTTCATAGAAAAATTCCCACAAATACACCATCTCACAGAACAAAGAATAAGCGACCAATACCGAACTATAATCAGAAATAAACGGCTTTCAAATTTTGAAATTGACATTATAAGAAATGAAGTTGCTACAGAACTAAACCAAAGCCCCAATCAAACACAAATACAACCACAAATACCCATAGAAACCACAGTCACAGACAACCTTACTGGTCAAATGCCAACAATAACAACAAACCCCAATCCTCCACAAAATGCAAACCAGAATGGAGCCGTCGCCCCACCCCAAAACCAAGACAAAAATATCATAGATGACCTCATCGCTAACAATATTAAATGGACTGACACAAACCCAAGCACTCGTCCCAGACTGCCACGCCTCAAAACAAACAAAACTACCACCACCATCATAGCACAAGTAAATAACGCACTTTCCCACCTTATTTCCGAAGTAAATAACATGACGGAACTTCATACTCTCCTATACTGCGCAGCAATAGTAACACTTAAACTACTCGTACATGACCAAGAACCTATAACCGAAAGTACGAACAAACGAAATAAACAAGAAACCCCCAACTGGCAACGCAGACTTGAACACAAGATAACAAAAATTCGACAAACACTTGGATTATTAACTCAACTCTCATCTGGAAAACGAACTTCAAAAATTTTAAATAAACTCAAGAAAATAGATACCAATATAGGACAACTCAACCAACAAGAACTGATCTCCAAACTTGACCACTTTAAACAACGACTAGCCGTATACGCAGGACGACTGAAACGATACAAAAACAGCAACCTAAGAAAAACCCAAAATACTATGTTCAACCAAAACGAGAAAAAATTTTACGCCCAGCTGGACAACACCGAAATGAAAGACTACAACATACCAACAAAAGAACAAATTACCAACTTTTGGCAATCAATTTGGTCCAATCCAGTAAATCACAACCCCAATACCAACTGGATCACTGACCTGAAAGAAATACACAGCCACATAGAAACACAAAACAATAATATCATAATATCGACAGAAAAAGTTCAATCTGCAATAAAAAAATCACATAACTGGAAAGCTCCAGGCCCTGATGGGATACACAATTACTGGCTAAAAGCATTCACCGTGCTACATAACAAACTCGCTGAACTAATCACATACATTATCCAAAACCCTTCAGAACTCCCCACCTTCCTCACAAGAGGCATCACGTTCATCAAACCGAAAAATAGCGACACCCTAAACCCAGCCAATTATAGACCAATTACCTGCCTTCCTACCTTATACAAAATAATAACATCCATCATAATGCAACTCATTCAGGAACACCTCGACACTTACCAAATATTAACAGAAGAACAAAAAGGATGCAGAAAACACAGCCAAGGCTGCAAAGAGCAGCTTATTATAGACTCGGTCATACACCAACAGGCCTTACAGAATAAACGCAACCTCTTTATCACATACATAGACTATAAAAAAGCTTTCGACAAAGTACCGCACAGCTGGCTCCTACATGTCTTGGAAATCTATAAAATCAGCCCAACTATCATTCACTTCCTAAAAAACGCCATGCAAAACTGGTGCACTAACATCCACATACAAACAGCAACAACTAAACTAACATCCGACACAATTCCAATCAATAGAGGCATCTTTCAAGGAGATTCCTTTAGTGGCCTCTGGTTCTGTATATGCCTCAACCCAATTTCACAAGCCCTCTCTAACACGAGCTGCTGTTTCCAACTCAAATACAACCAGAATAATAACTATAAAGTCAACCATCAGTTTTACATGGACGATATAAAACTATACACATCAACAAAAAATCAAATGAACTCCCTTATCAAAATCACAGAAACAATATCGACGGACATACAAATGGAATTTGGATTTGACAAGTGCAAAACCAACAGTATAGAACGAGGTAAATGGACAAACACTAATGGAACAGTCACAACTGGCAAAATAGAGCACATGGACGAAGCCAACTCATACAAATATCTAGGATTCGACCAGACAATTAAACTGAACCACACTGAGCTCAAACAAAGACTCATCCAGAAATTTACCTCAAGACTCACCCAACTACTTAAAAGCAAACTCAACTCAAAAAATCTCACAAAAGCTATAAATACGTATGCAGTTTCATTACTGACATACTCATTTGGAGTTTTAAAATGGACACACACTGACCTAGACAACATTAACAGGAGCACCAGGACGAAACTCACCAAGCACAACATGCACCACAGGAACGCTTGCATTGAAAGAATCACTCTGCCCCGATCTGAAGGAGGAAGAGGTATTTTGGATATGCACCCACTTCATAATTCACAAATCATGAGTCTCAGGAACTACTTCTACAATAAAGCTACACAAAGTCCTCTTCACTTGGCAATCACAAAAGCCGACAAGAAATATACCCCATTGGAGCTATGCAACACAAACCTAAGTTTAAAAGACGAACCAACCATACACAACGAAAAAATTAACCTATGGTCAGGGAAAGAAATACATGGACGTTACTACAACCACACTAAAAATACAAGCGTTGACCAAAGACACTCCCACACATGGCTACACAATGGAAACCTGTTCCCCGAAACAGAAGGATTCATGTTAGCGATCCAAGACGGTATAATCAACACACGCGCATACAGTAAATTCATCATTAAGGACCCGACAGTAACGGACGATAAATGCCGACGATGTCACAATGCACGGGAAACAATTGAACATATAACTAATAGCTGTAGCACACTAGCACCCACCAAGTACCTAGATAGACACAACGCCGCCGCAAAAATTATACACCAAAGCATTGCTATTGAACATTCATTATTAAACAAACATACGCCCTACTACACATACACACTATCTGACATACTTGAAAACGCAGACTATAAACTATATTGGGATAAAACTCTCCAATCTGACAAACCCCTATCATGCAATAGACCCGATATTACGTTCACGGACAAGAAGGAGAAGCACACATACCTAATAGACATATCTATACCAAACGACCACAACGTACCAGCTAAATATTCGGAAAAAATCCAAAAGTACATCCCGCTTGCCATAGAACTTGAAAGAATATGGAAACAAAAAACGGTCACTGTCATACCAATCATCATTTCATCAACAGGTCTCACTCACACATCCTTCATCGGACACCTATCAGAACTCAATCTACCCGTAACCATACACAACCAAACACAGAAAGCCGTAATACTGCAAACATGCAATATTGTTAGATCATTCCTCCGACATCAATAGAGTCCTCCTATACTTGGCCTCCACCCGTATAGGCGGAACACACCAGGACAAACCTGTGCCTCAGTTCCAGTAATAATAATAATAATAATAATAATAATAATAATAATAATAATAGGTAGGTAGGTGCTTTATTGACTAGTTGAAATACATAGTATTTTTTTAGTCCTCATAATTTGTCCTAATTACAGGTATTTGAGATTGAAAATAAACAATTACACAGATATAAATTTGCACATCCGAATTTAAAATAACACATATTCATAAAATACGTGGTCAATAAACTAATCAGTTTGAAACTAATTGCGTCATAATTTACAAAACCACACAATAAAATCATTTTCAACTTCAATTTAACAATAAAATATCATTTAAAATCCTTTGAGTTTCAAATTAGAATCATTCATATTTACAAAAACACATTTATAAAAACAATATTAACAATATTAAGCGCAATTCAACAATAAAGTATAACTCAAAAACCCTTAAGTTTTAAGGTAGTCCCATTAATATTTACAAAACACATTCATAAAAACAATATTCATCGCAATTCAACAATAAAAAATCAATTAAAAGCCCGTAACACAGAATGTTACATACTTGCCAAAAATTCCGCAATATCATAAAAACAATTTCCTAATAAAAATGTTTTCGCAAGTGAGTAAAATTTAGAGTAGTTAAGATGTTTAATATTCTGATCAGGATGCAAATCCACAAACTTATTATAAAGCTTTATATCTGGTTTGTTATTTTCTGATACTCTTATTCGAGAATAAGGTAGAACCAGTTGTTCAGCTCCTCTAGTATTATAATAATGAAAATCAGAACAGGTCGGCATATTCAAAGCTCTCTTATGTATACTGAGCAGTGTCTCAAAGATGTAGACATATGGTCGAGGAAGTATTTTGTATTTAATGAACAGCTCCCGACAGTGTACGCGTTCTTGGGTACCATCAATGATACGGAGAGCCGTTTTCTGCTGAGCAAACACCTTGTGAGTACTACTTGATCTCCCCCACAGAACAATGCCATAGGACAGGTGTCTTTGAATAAGACCATAATAAACTGTTCGCATAACGTCATTACCTCTGATACATGAACGTATTCGCCTCATGGCAAACAACTGTGATGCGATCTTAGCACAGAGATTTTCTATATGAATTGTCCAGTTTAGTCCTGGATCGAGTGTTATTCCTAATAACTTGACCGGTTCTGATTTTATGCGGCATTTGTCTGAACTGAATGTTATATTTTTAGATTTTGATTCATTTAGCTTTAGGTTATTCGCATCAAACCAATTTTTTGCAACTCTTAAAATTTCTACATTCAAATTATCATTCCCTCTTGTTAAAAAAGTAGTGTCATCTGCAAAAATAATAGTCTTATATATCACAGATGAGGGCAAATCGTTTACATATAGTAAGAAGAGTATCGGTCCTAACACCGAACCCTGAGGTACTCCGTGCTTAACTGGTACAAGCCCAGAGTCATGTCCGTTATAGCTGACATATTGCTGTCTGTTTTCTAGATAAGATCTTAGTAATAGGTGTCCATTCCCTCGTATGCCGTAATGTTCGAACTTTTTAAATAGAATATCAAGGTTAACACAGTCAAAGGCCTTAGACAGATCGCACATAACAGCATGAGTATTTTGACCCCCGTCAAGACCTTCCACTATGTATTCAATCACATTTGTGACAGCTGAAATTGTAGATTTACCCTTCTGAAATCCATATTGAGTAGTAGTGATAATATGTTTATCTTCTAAAAATGATATTAATTTTTCTTTGATTATTGTTTCAAAGAGTTTTGAGACGACAGGAAGAATTGCTATGGGTCTGTAGTTACCGACAAGATCTAAATCACCGTTTTTATATACTGGTATGATTTTTGATATTTTTAATACATGCGGTTAGCTCCCCTCCTGTATGCATTTATTAAACAGGTTTGTTAGCGGTGTAACTAATGAACCAAGAGCAGCTTTTAACATTTTGGCGTTCAGATTATAAAAGTCTAGCGCAGGCTTATTTTTTAGAGTTGTTACCGCGTTCAAAATGTCAGTTTCTTGAACTGGTGTTATAAAAAAGGATGATGGTGGACTAGGCATGCTGGTGAGAAAAGACATCGGATCAAGCATCTTTGAATGGACATTTTGTATACTGTTGAGTTAATAAATAATAATAATAATAATAATAAGGAAATGTATGGACAATATGCAAGAGATAATAATAATAATAATAATAATACCCTCCTAGGAGCTGTAAGACCTTGTCGTTGGTGGAGTGGCTGAGTAACTTCCTCCCTCCTCGAGCCGCAAGGACGGAAAGGGAGGAGTGAAACTAAAAAACAGCTCAGAAATGGTCAGTGGGGCACTGGTGGGGCTATCTATGCCGATGTGATAGCACCAACAAATGCCAGTAGAAGATCCAACATGCCCAAGTTACATCCGAACACACTGGCAAGTCCTGACCAGACATGGGGGACGAGCGGCGAGTTTCCGGCGCCGAAAAACTGGAACCCTCGGCTATGGTATGGTAACCCAGACAGAAGAGTCCAGAGGAGTGAACCTCAATAAAAAATTCGGAACCGAAGATGGAAGCAATCGTGTCGATCGGTGAATAGCCCCACGACAGAGAGGCTGCGAACGATGCCATTGAGATGCCAGGCGACCCCTCAATGTATTTAGCCTTAGCAGGGTATGGGAGCACTGCCCTGCCGGACTTGTTATTTCTGCCCTACTCGTGGGATCTACATGAAACCAAAATTCAATACGCCAGAACCAGCTGCAGTTAGGGGTGCTATAACTGCCGCTGCCTTTACTCAGCACTATAAAAATACGAACCTGGAGACGGGAACAACACCCCGGTTCTTGGTCGTAAAGAGGAAGGAAGGAGACTTTTCAAAAGTCAGCCCCTTTCAAATAAATAGAGCAATGTATTCAATAGTAGGACAGGTTAAAAACTTACGAAAAATAAAAGATGGATTACTCGTTGAAACAGCGACTGCAAACCAATCGAAAACAATTAGTGGAATGAAAAAGTTACTAGATTATGACATTGTAAAACCACACCAACGTTTAAATTTTTGCAAGGGAGTAATCAACTGTAAAGATCTGATGAACTGTACAGCAGAAATTTTAGAAGAACTGAAGGGCCAAGGTATATTCGAACAATAAAAACAAAAAGAAATGGAGAACTTATTGAAACCTCGAACCACATTTTAACTTTTGACACTCCGAAACTTCCGAAAGACATCAAAGTTGCCTTTTACCTACTAAAAGTACGCCCATATATACAATCTCCACTTCGATGCTTCAAGTGTCAGAAATTTGGCCACACATCCCTGTCTTGCGACAAAGAACAGGTGTGTATATGTAGAAAACCGCTACATACAGGAATCCCGTGCGAACCACCTGTAACATGTGTTAATTGTAAAGGAGCTCACGTTTCAACCTCTAAAGATTGCCCAGTTTTTAAACGGGAGAAGGCAATTCAGGAAATAAAAGTTAAAGAAAATATTTCGTACTTTGAAGCAAGAAAAAGAACACAAATAAGTGTTCCTCGACCAAATACTTCTTATGCCCAGGTAGCCTCTACTGTAGCAAATACTTCTATAAAAGACTTGGTTAATGACTTAATTCCGTCCCTTATGAATGCTCTCAAAGACAATTTCGATAAAACACCAAAAATAATGAAAAGACCTTTACACTCATATCAATCTCTCGCATCTGAAAACTATAATGCTAGTCAGTCAGAATCCCAGAGCCATTCCCAGCGATCCAAACGCCATCTTTCGCAGACCTCTGATATTGAATCTATTACCACTGAAGACGGTTTTGATATTCAGCAAAATAAAAAGAAAAAGAAAGGTTGGCCTAAAGGCAATCCATGAAAACCTCAAACTGGTATAGATATAGAAATACAACTTCCGGGCCAAGAGCCTTTGGCTTCGGATTCAAACATGTAATATAAATTCGTCTATTCTAGTCTTGTGCTATTTATTTATTTATACATTCTCTTTAGTCATAAATTTTATTTATTTATATACTTCATTTATTTTACTTTTTATCTATTCACACATTTTATTCAGTTATAAATTTTATTTATACTCAATTTTAAACTCACGCAGCTCTTCACCTTTCAAAGCACATAACACAAACTTAATATCTCATGGCTCTAAATGAAAATATACTACAATGGAACTGCAACGGGTGTAAAACGCGCTACCCTGAATTGAAGAGCTTGATTCTCAGTAAAACAACTCTCCTCATCTGCATACAAGAATCACATCTGAAACAAGGAGAACATTTTAATTTAAGAGGCTATGAATCTGCCAGATTAGACGTTATACATGATAGACGTGCTAGAGGCGGGGTAATAACGTTTGTTAAAGAACACATACCATTCACTATCATTCCTTTGAACACAAACCTTCAAGCTATCGCAATATCCATACTTTTTCCCTTCAAAATGACCATTTGTAATATGTATCTTCCCGATGTAAACTGGACACCGGCAGAGCTACGAAACTGTATTAGACAATTACCGGAGCCATTCCTTCTGTTGGGTGATTTTAATTCACATAACGAACTATGGGGTTCGACAAAAACATGCCCAGGAGGTAGAATCCTAGAGGATATAATAAATGAACGAGACCTGATCATTTTGAATTCAGGAGAAGGAACATATCTCAATCTAAGATCAAACAATATGACTTCAATCGATCTAACCATTGCGTCAGCACAAATCGCACACAAATTCAACTGGTACGTCAATGAAGAATGGAATTCAGATCATATTCCTCTATCCATTGAAATAGCAGATAAAAGCATAAACAAAAGGCGTAGACAAAAATATATTTTCGATAAAGCTGACTGGACACTTTATGGAAATACTTTAGATTCGCAAAACATAACAGGAGTATCAATCATGGAGCAAGTAGACGAATTAACCAATGCCATTCAAAATGCTGCTGATTTAAGTATACCTAAAACAAGTGGTTTGGTAAAAAAAGAAGAGTACCTTGGTGGAACCCAGAATTGGAAGAGGCCATTAAAAGTAAAAAAAGAGCCTTCAATTTATTTAAGAGAATGCCGAGCAACGATAACATGATTAACTTCAAAAGTCTCAGAGCCAAAGCCCGTTTTCTTTTGGTGAAAATCAAAAGAGAATCGTGGCAAGATTATGTCGGTACAATCGACTTAAATACCCCAACAAAAGAAATTTGGGAAAAGATTAGAAAAATTAAGGGATATAGCTTCAAAGTGACCTCACCCTTATTAATTATAAACGGTAGAGAAATTACGGGCGAAGATAATATAGCAGAAGAACTTGCCAAATCATTTGCAACAGTGAGTGCCACCAATAATTATAACCCAAATTTTGTACAACTTAAAACCATACAGGAAAGCATAACGATAAACTTCGAAACACGAGAAACCATACCATATAATAAACCATTCAGCTTAGAGGAACTTGAGGAAACAATATCAACCACCAACAATTCAGCACCAGGTAGTGATGAGATCCCTTTTGAACTCCTTAGGCGCTTACCTGAAAATAAAAGAATATATATATATATTAAATTTATTTAACAAAATATATATCAACGGTACTTACCCCACACAATGGAAGAATGCAATTATAATACCAATCCCAAAACCCGGAAAAGATGCAAAAATTCCATCTAGCTATCGACCCATCTCACTAACATGTTGTCTAGGTAAAATATTAGAAAAAATGGTTTGCGTAAGACTACTGCAACATCTGGAAAAAGAAAAACTATTATCAAATTATCAAATGGGCTTCCGTAAAGGAAGATCCACTGTCGACCAACTCGTATTAATGGAGAACTACATAAAAAAAGTTTTTCGGAGAGATCACATACGGTAGCAATATTCTTCGATATCGAAAAAGCCTATGATACAACATGGAGATACGGGATTTTGAAAACATTACATACATGGGGTTTTCGTGGCAACTTGCCGAAATTTGTTCAAAGCTTCCTAAGTGAAAGGAAGTTTAGCGTTAGAGTTGGAATGGAAACATCACGAAGGCATTATATGGAAAATGGAATCCCCCAAGGGGCAAACTATAGTGTAATTCTATTCTTGGTAGCTGTCAACGGCTTGGCAAATGTTGTAAGCGAAAGAGTACAAAAAAGTCTGTATGTGGATGATCTGGCGATATTTTCCTCCTCGCCGCTTATGGAAGATATAGTCAGCACATTACAGAATAGCATAGATGCCATCGCAGAGTATTCGGAAAACAACGGTTTTAAAATATCGGTAGCTAAAACACATTGCATACACTTTTGCAAGCAAAAGAGAAGTCATCCTGAACCCATGCTGTACTTGTATGGAAATAATATCTAGATTGAAACATCTACCAAATTCCTGGGTCTCATTTTTGACAAGAAACTTCTTTGGCAAGACCATATAAAAGAGCTTGCAGTGAACTGTAAAAAAAGGTTAAATATCTTAAAAACCCTAGCCAATAACAATTGGGGATCTGATACAACTGTACTGATAAATTTTTACAAGACGTACATATTATCAAAAATGGATTACGGGTCCATCATTTACGGCTCGGCAAGTGAATCTAACTTGAAAGTACTGGAGCATATTCAAAGTACTGCCTTAAGATTAGCTCTAGGTGCATACAGAACAAGCCCTTACCTTTCATTATGCTGTGAAGGAGGAGTAACACCACTTCGGTACAGAAGGCAAAACTTAGTGTCAAATACTGTAAAATTCTCAACAACCCTACAAATCCAGTTCATGAAATATTATCTGCACCAGCGACACCTTTCCATACCCAACGAATTAGCAGTCTATCACTTCCTATAAGAACATCACTCTTACTGTCCTCTCTAAATATCAGCACAGAGGAAAATGATGAAGGCCTAGAAGAACAGAAAAAGAGCATAAAAGCAAAAATTATGGACAAGTGGCAAGAAGAATGGACTGTAAATAATAACTTCCTAAAACAAATACAAGCAAACATACAACTCAAACCAACAGAATACAAACTTCAAAAACGTAGGGATAAAGTGATAATTACCCGGATAAAAATTGGGCATACTAGCCTGACCAGCTCTCACTTTCTTCTCGGTAGAAACCCACCTGTCTGTGAATGCGGAAGACAAAACACCGTAAGTCATCTAATAGTTGAATGCCCACTGCTTTCTCGTAGCCGTCTAGATATGGGGATTGCAAAAGATGTTAAGTCATGCACATCAACAACAGACCAGCAAATTAAGCTCCTAAATTTCCTTAAAGCGAACAATTTGTATCTGAGAATATAAAAGTGTAGCCTCAAATATTGGGGGAGGTTTTTGGTTGGTAGGCCATAAAGGAGTCCAACACTACCCGATTATAGGTCGGGTGAACATGAGTTTTCCCTCCTCCAAATTAGAAGAGCTAATGACCAAAGCAGTCGATGCTCTATAATAGAAAAAATAATAATAATAATAATAATAATAAGCAACTGCATGGACAATACGCAAGAGAAATCGACAAGGATGACGTACATACAAAACAGACATTTAACTGGTTGACAACAGGAATTTTGAAAGGTGAGACTGAATCGTTGATAACAGCGGCACAAGACCAGGCCATTTCAACCAACTACATAAGGAAGAATATTTTCAAAGAAAAAATAGATTCCATGTGCAGACTCTGTAAACAGTACGATGAGACAATTAAACACATTACTACTGGATGCCCGGTCCTTGCAAGAAAAGAATACCTAGAACGACATAACAAAGTATGTTCAACATTACATTATAATATTTGCAAATTCTACGACATAGAAACTGAGGACGCATGGTATAAATACAAGCCAAAACGCGTTGAAACAAAAGACGATATCACAATAATATGGGACATGCAAGTACAAACAGATAGGACAGTGATGGCGAACAAACCGGATCTAATAATCAAGGACCTCAAAAATAAGACGTGTCTATTAATCGCCGTTGCCATTCTATCAGACGCTACAGTAAAGGAGAAGGAGGCCGAAAAGATCATCAAATACCGAGACTTACAAACAAATAGAAGTGCAGAGAATGTGGGGTCTTAAAACATCTATCATCCCCATTATAATAGGAGCAACGGGAACTATTCATAATAATTTCGGTGAATCGTTGAACAAAATACCTGGCAACAACAATAAAACCACAATTAGGACACTACAAAAAACTGCGCTTCTGGAGACAGCCCACATAATCCGACGAGCCCTAGGATAAAGATAAGACCATTTATTCTTAGGAACAGGGAGTGATCTTGATAAATGGAAAAACGCCGACTAACCATGGTTGATTAGTAGTGATAATAATAATAATAATAATAATAATAATAATAATAATAATAATAATAATAATAATAATAATAATAATAATCCGAACGATCACAACCTGAATAAAGCAGAAAGAGAAAAGGTTAATAAATATTTCGAACTGGCCGAAGAATTCAAAGTTACTAATAATTTAAAAAAAGTCGAAGTTCTACCGATAGTCATCTCTGCAACCGGATTAGTAACAAAGAACTTAAAAAAATACATCGAAACGTTGAAAATAAATCATAAAGAAGTGTTCCCCGAAATGCAGAAATCTGTCGTACTGGAAACGTGTAGAATTGTCAGGAAAACTCTAAACTTACCTGAAAATATGTGACTGCGAAATCCTGCTAGAAGAATCGGAAGTTCCAAGCAACGTGAATTATCATGAATCCCACGTTGTGGAGCAACCCCGCAAGGGAGGAAACGGAAAATAATAATAATAATAATAATAACGATCATCCGAACGATCACAACCTGAATAAAACAGAAAGAGAAAAGGTTAATAAATATTTCGAACTGGCCGAAGAATTCAAAGTTATTAATAACTTAAAAAAGTCGAAGTTCTATCGATAGTCATCTCTGCAACCGGATTAGTAACAAAGAACTTAAAAAAATACATCGAAACGTTGGAAATAAATCATAAAGAAGTGTTCCCCGAAATGCAGAAAACTGTCGTACTGGAAACGTGTAGAATTGTCAGGAAAACTCTTAACTTACCTGAAAATATGTGACTGCGAAATCCTGCTAGAAGAATCGCAAGTTTCAAGCAACGTGAATGATCATGAATCCCACGTTGTGGAGCAACCCCGCAAGGGAGGAAACGGAAAATAATAATAATAATAATAATAATAATAAGGATGCGATCAATTAAATAACATCAAAAGGACAGTGAAAATGCATGGAATAGTGAATGGAAGCGAGATAATGGACATCTACAAGCAATCAAACAATCTATCCAAAAATGGACGTATCCTCCAAACCTAACTCGCAGACAAGTGATTCTATGCCGTTTGCAAATTGGCCACACTAATATTACCCACTCATATCTACTTTCCGGTGGAGAAAGACCACGATGCACACAATGTAATGAAAGATTGACTGTTGAACACATTCTGATGACATGTCCACAATACAGTAATATACGAAGAACCTTACAGATGTCCGACAACATAAAAACACTTCTAACTGACCAATTCAACATAGTCATAGAATTTCTCCTACAAACAAGATTATATACAAAGATATAATTATAGTGTGAGCAGGAACAGTTCATATTTTTTTAATATAATCGATCTTATTTTTAGCCAGTTTATTTTTTGACCGTCAATGCTCGTTTTTCTATTGACGATCTTAATTTTCAATCATATTGAAACTCAAAAAATCACAGGTGTTCATTTCCGTTACCATAAAAGGTTTTTTTCGACACTGTTTCATTACCTTCATATATTCAGATGGCCAATACAATCTCAAGAAAAGACTCAATTTGAGCAAAATCAGAGTCATTGGGTAAAAAACTGTGGCCTGAACATAAACATTTTAAAGTAATATCAGTCAAAGTAGAGGATTCATGTAAGAAGCTTTTAACACAAGAGTTAGTTTAATATTCCGGTTTCGTCTACCGCATGAATTACTCCAGAGAATAAGATGTTGGACGCTTTTTTATATGTGAGCATTTATGTGTTTGAGAAGACAGGAATCTACTTCTTGAACCCGTCTTCCTGCAACGCCTTCAGCCGAAACGTAACAGAATCTCTGATCTTGCTTTCTGTTATAAATACCACAGTTGTATACCCAGAGCTACCTTTTATAGAATATGTTTGTCGGTATTCTTGGTAAAGGTAATGTTTTTTCTAAATCAAATGTAAGGCACTCATATTTTTGAATGCTGTCTTATTTTCCGGATCAATTGGGGTAAGCGTAGGATACCAAGCCGAAGCAAGGCCTTATTTCCGCAAGCGGGGCTCTGCGGAAAAGGACTGTTAAAAATCCTAGCTACTCGAGGGAAGTAAATGGAGTATTTAAATCAAAATAAATATTATAAGGAGGTACTGGAACCAAAGGAGGGAGGATCAAAGGAGAATGTAAGAGAGACTGAAAAAGTAGGGAGTGACCCTATGAGTCAATCGATGGTTGGAACTGGCGGAGGGGACGAAATATTTTGAACGGAGGGACTCCATCGTAAGAACTCCACCAGGACTCTGAAAAAATACGTAAAGTGAATCGGAAGTATTTCACACTCCAATACAATCAGAGATGCCACCTAACTACCAAAGGGAAATTTCTACTGCTTAAAGAGACAATTGGGAAGAGGAAGATATCTTCACAAGCCAAGCTTATAATCTGTTTTCCGAAATGGTTACTGAAAATGAAAAGAGAGTTAATGAATTAAAGAGAGTAACAAGCGTCGAATCTAGCGAAGGAGAACGGAAAAGAAATAGAGAAGATACCCCAACTGCCCAAATAAATAAAAAAGAGAGAAACGAATCTTTTACAGACAAACCACCAGAAATCTTTAAAAAAGTAGAAATAATTGAGGATAAAATGCAACTCTACAATAAATGCGTGAAACTAATGAACCAAGATGAAAAAGATGTAGAGACACTAGTAAAAACTACCCAAACAAACAGCAACACTAAAAAAGAGATCAAAGACATCGCCTATAGACTGCAAAGAGTTCTGACTCTGATATCATCGAAACACTTGAAAACATGGACAGAAGAGCTGTCTCAGAAGACTGAAAAACCTGAACCTAATGCATTTGCCAAAATGCAACAAACATACAAAAAAGAAAAATAGATATGAAAAATGTGAGCACACAAATTGAAAATATTAGTGCAACGAGAGAAAATGAAATTGACAAGGTTATTAAAATTGGACAGAAACTAAAAGAAAAACTAGATAAACAGACATTGGTAGAAATAATAACGAAGCACTGTCCCGAAGGTGGTTTCGAAAAATCCAAAATAAGAGAGGATGATATATTACATCCGAATAGCGTAAAAGATAAACTAATAATTATTAGTACGGAAAAAACAGAAGAACAGGGTCACATTATAAAAAGGCTCACAGAAATACAGCCACAATTGAAAGACCTAATAACAGATGACAAAATAAATCACGGCCACTAATCTGAAGTAAAAACTGCGGGGCAGTCGAAGTCGATCAAGAATCCATCAAAGTAGAAAAGTACCACACTTTCCTTATAGGACATAATCCAGAAGACAGTTTTGAAGACGTAACAGAACAGTTTCTCAAAACCTTGGGAAAGATAAAATCGGTGACAAATAAACATCACATTAAGGAAATGGGAATTATAGCAACAAACAGCAACCTAATAACACATTTAATAAAAATTAAGGAATATATTTTCCAAGACCAAGATATAACAACAACGATGTATTGTAGTAGAAGCCAACAAAGAAGACAGTCAACAATTAACAATAGAGAGAAATGGCGTGAAAAAACAAAGAAAAGAAATACGCAAACCGTTGAGATAAAACTAAAGGAAGGAACAACCACATCATATGCTGAAATAATAAGAAAAATGAAATTGACTGTCTCGACCCTTACTTCGTGGAATATGCTCAATTGTCAATTTTTTAGAATTTTCAATAACTTGTATTATATTGTGGAATTAACTAGAGACCGTGAGTTTCATTTAAAAACACTAATAAGAAAAATACTAAAAGAAGTGAAAATAGAGGAAGTAGGAGTAACAGAAAATACTGAAGCTTTTAAAAAAGCCATATAAGAAAAATTAGGAGAACAAGTGAGTGCTGAAGTGATTACTGGATGAAAAACGATAGTCCTACGAGGCTTATTGAAGGATACTTTAATAGAGGCGATACAAATAAAAATGAACTTAAGTGGTGAAGAGCTTAATCGCATAAAAGTTTAAGTTCTAGAAAAGGCCAATAAACAAGGAGAAGTAACTGCGTTTATCTCAACTAGGCATGATATAGCCAATAAGCTGGTATCCAAGCGTGAACTCAAGATTGGTTGGAATGCGTGTAAAATCGAAGAGCTATTTACACCAGTAAGATGCTTCCGGTGTCAGAAATACGGTCACTACGCTGCTGGCTATAATGCCGGAAATGAATTGGTGGGAAAATGCCTAAAATGCACGAAAGAACATACTGTAAACAGTGTAAAGAAGAGCCGAGGTGTAATGAATGTAATAAAGTTGGACACCGGGCTGGCAATATGTCGTCTCCCATCTACAGAAAGCTGGTCGTGAGTTGGAAAAGAGAAGAAGGAAGAAAAGATCTACAACATAATGGGGATTAAAGTATTCCAAAGTAATCTTGAACGATGTAGAGCTGCCATGAATTTGCTATATAGGAACGGCGAAAAGAGAGAAATCGACATTGCCATTATATCAGAGCCAAACAAAAAACGTGTAAAAAATAATGACCAACAATTAGATGCGCGCATACGGATCTTCAATAAAGAAAAAATTAAAGTAATAAACTGGGATGGTAAAGCTAAAGGATGTAAGTAATGTTTATTTATTTTGAAAGAAAGAAAAAAAATTTCACAATTACAGTTACGAATCAAATATACATAAATAATCACAGAAGCTCTAATAGGAAAGAACCTGAGCTTGTGTGTGATGCATTTATGTGTGCAGCTATGTTCAATCTATACATAAGTTCTAAAATCTAATATTTAAAATAAACGTAAAGATTAATATTTATAATCTAAACCAAAATCTAGAGAAGAAAAAATAACTGTAATATAGAGGTAAGTATCTTTCAGAGATTATTTACTATATTTCTAAATATGTGTCGCTCTTTACTAAGAATCCATTTCTTAATTTTTATTCTGAATATATGTAATTTTTTTATTTGTTTCAGAGAATGTGGAATTAAGTTGTATAGTTTTGCTCCTATGTAATCAAAGAATCGCCGTTTAATATTTTTTTCGCATTTGGGTATTTTTACAATATTTTGGTCTCTAGTCCGCGTATTGTATTGATGTTCAATTTCTTCTAATTCTATTTTCCTGGTAAAAATAGCTAGAAGTATTCGTTGACAGTAAAGCTGTCTTATATCAAGATTTTTGCTGATATCAAACAGACGATCGCTAGAGAAGGTGCGCTTTTTACCATGGATTATTTTCAGTATCCACTTTTGTAAAATATTAATTTTTTCTAGATGGTTATCATACACACCCCCCCAACCCAGGATGCCATAGGATAACTGTGACTGAACGAGTGCAAAATACACTGTTTTTAGATGAGGTATGCTTAAAAATCCTTTTAGAAATTTAAACCTACTAATGAGACCTCTTAATTTCTTTGCAATATTATTTATTTGCAGATCCCAACGAAGATTCTTATCGATAATTATCCCAAGATATGTAGCATATTGCGCTTCTGGTATTTCCGTCATATCGTCGATTTTGAGATTTCCCATATCAGGCAGGGTACTCGAGTAGGATGCAAATGGCAAATAGTAGGTTTTGTCGATGTTGAGGGTAAGTTTATTACAGGCAAACCATTTTTTAATCAAAGAGAAATCGGTTTCAGCCATTCGTTTGAGATTTGCCAAAGAGTCTGATTTGTAGAATATCACAGTGTCATCAGCGAAACTCGTTATTGTACCCTTCAAGTCCATATTCAATAAACAATTTATATAAATTGTAAACAAAAGCGGTCCGAGTACAGAACCTTGTGGTACCCCATAGGTTAGTGTCCTCGGTTCACTGATGACATCGCCGATTTTTACCTGTTGCTGTCGGTCTTTCAGGTAACTGCTTAATAAGTGGAAGATTTTGCCTTTAAGTCCATATTTCTGCAACTTATACAATAGTATGTCGTGCGATACAGTATCGAAGGCTTTAGATAGGTCAACGAATATAGCTAAAGCGGGTGTTTTTGAGTCAACAGCCTCATAAACTTTTTTTGTAAGAGAACAAATAGCATCTTCTGTTGATTTGCCTTCTCTAAAGCCGACCTGATTGTCTGAGATTACGTGATATTTATTTAGGAATTTTACGATTCGGCTTTTTAGTATTTTTTCGATGATTTTTGACACCGAAGAGATCAAAGATATTGGACGGTAATTTCCTACTTCTAATTTAGATCCTGACTTAAAAAATAAAGGTTTTATCATACCAGTTTTCAGGCACTTAGGATAATAACCCTTGTAAAAGCATATATTTATTATAGTAGATAGAGGTTTACATATTAAGTCTGATAATTCTTTCAAAGTCTCCGCTCGCAAACCATCAACACCTGGAGATTTTTAATTTTTTAGTGATTTTATCATATTTTGTACTTCAATTTCATTTGTATTATATAGAAACATAGTATTATCTAATTGAGAAATATGTTCGTTAAAATCATCAGGTGCTGCTATTCTGATAGCGTAAACTTCTCTTACTGAACTAAAATTTTTATTGAATTCATTAACTATATCAGACTTTTCAGTTACAATTTCATTGTGTCTATTGACTGTTGTTATTTTTGTTTCAAATTTAACCTTACCGCACAATTTATTAATACACGTCCACATATTTTGGGACGTATTTTGATTTTGTTCTATCATTCGTTGTGTATACTCCTTTTTGAATTAACTTCATAAGTTTGTTTTTAAATGTTTTGTAATAATCTTTTAGGGCATCATCTGTGGGATTTTTCTTTAACTTTTTGTATAGTTGATTTTTTTGTGTAATTTCATTTAATAAATTAATAAATGTTTAGTTATCCAAGGTTTTTTAATTTTTTTACTTGCAGCCATTTTCACAACAAGGGTATTTTTTTCAATACATGTATTTAGAGTAGATATAAAAGATTCAGTCATTTCATCTATATCATTATTTATATTGATCATGATCCAATCTTGTGCTTTCACCTCATTTCTCAAACTTGAAATTTATAAATTTTTTATATATAGGTAAACTTTTTACAGGTTGCTGAGAATTCGAAAACTTGGATGTTAAAACTATTGGATCATGATCTGTTGGATCATACATAAGAATGAATGATTGTATTTTAGTGAATGTGGAAATCACGTTTTTTACATAAAAGTGGTCTATGCAGGACCCACTCCGTCGCCTAGTTGTTTGGTTAATATATAAAACATAATCAAACGTATTTAATATTGTTTTATATTCATCTACATAATCGGTATTTTCGAGTAATAGATTAATATTAATATCACCAGTAATAATGTGGGTTTTGAATTTACAATTCCCCAAATATCCATGAAGAGCGAAATTGAAATTGTCAGGGGAAGAGCTGGGAGATCTGTAGATTGAAGTTACTGTTATTTTTTCTTGTAAATTTAAAATTGTAAGCTCGATAGCATTTGAGGGTCCTAATGGTATTAGTTTGTAATCATAGTTATAGTGACTTTTAACATACACAATTACCCCATCGTTTTGGTTGAAATTTCCATTGTTGTATATAATATCGTATTCTGGAATGTTATATAATTCTAAATCATATACTACATAAGTTTCTGTGAATACGACTACATCAAATTCACAATTTAATTCAGTTAACAGCAATAACATTTCATCATAGTTTTTTTGAATACTTCTTATATTTTTATGGAATACTTTAAATTGCGAATTTTTTACATAATATGCATCACCAAAATCTGCGACACTATTTATTATTTTCGCGTTGATTGGTTCAAAATCGTAGTGAGCAATATATGGGTCCATTTTACAGATCTATTCAACTAATAGGGATAAATTGAACTTGTAGTTATTATTGGTATTACTACTAGTGGATTTAGCTCGTAGCCCTTCTCTTAGGTTAATCATTTTGGCGAGTACAGGTGTAATGTTTTTTTCCTTGTAAACGTTCGCAGTATTATTTTTTGTGTTCACTTTATATCGGTTACTTTTAGAATTTTCAGTTTTATTCACTTGTTTTTGTTGATTAGATACCTCTTCTTCAGCTTTAGCTACAGATTCGACTTCAGTGGCAGTTGTTACAGCAATGGTTTCCCGTTCTTTTACTTCTCTAATAATTGACGGCGTATGTGGTGCACTATTCGTTTTTGTTTTTTTCGAAATTATTTCTTCTTCTTGCAATTCATTGGCAGAATATCCCTTACCATCGATAAACAATTTATTTCCCCTTATGTAACAATATGAGCTGCGGTTTTGTCGAGCCTTCTCCAGAAATAGTCTAAGTTTCTTATTTTCTATCCGTTGATTGTAAGTAAGATCACTTGAAATTGATACTCTGGTACCCTTCAATTTCTTGCAGTTTTTAAGGACTTCAAGTTTTTTGAGGAACGTAACAAATTCAACCTTGACTGCTGGGGTTGATGCTATTTTTAACTGGTACGCATTATTTAAATCAGAAATACCGATGTTAACCTCTAGCAACCTCTTTAACTCTTGACAAACATATTCCGGAGAAAAATCACTTTCACCCAAAACAACCACCCACCCATTATTCTTCTTTAGGCCTCTTTCTAGCACTTCTACTTTATTCGATAAAATGGTATTTTCTAATTCTAAATTCTTAACTGTTTGTTTAAAGTCCTACACTCTTAAAGTTAATCTAAATTCACATGCTTTAATTCTACTCTATTCTTCTCGACCGCTTCACGTAATTTTTGTATCTCAAATTCCATACTATGAAATTCGAAGTAATAGTTTTAGCGTGTATGGTCTGCTTTAATATCTGTTTTTGTCTTTTTGTAAGAACCTAGTTAAATGATTTGAGGTTATTATGAGAATTTTTGGAGTAAATACAGAATGAATCTTCTTAAATATTATTGCAGAATGAATGCAGTGTTATTATATTCAATGTATGAGTAAATACAAAATTTTAATTATAGTATTTTACATACCACGCTGACTTTTTTGAGTGATTCACTATCTAAACACCAAACGTTAACGGCAGCCACACACTGTCTGGATAGCATTGGAAAACATAGTAATATACTCATGCTATATATATCATTAAATATTACTATAGAAATGTTTGAAGAATACATCAGACAGCTAAGTAATTGTCTAAAAGGCCATCGAAAACCATTACTTATAGCTGGAGCTTTTAACGCAAAAAAAACAGCATGGGGGGGTAGTACAATAGACAACAGAGGACAAATTCTACTTGAGCTAATTGACGAACATGCCCTCGTTGTCCAAAATAAGGGAGATACGCCTACATATGTCAGAGGAGAAAGTAAATCATATCTAGACATAACTTTGACCTCAGAGAAAACATCCGAGGATATAATCAGCTGGAAGGTATGAGATGAAGGAAACCTCAGCCTGCACCAGGACATCCTATATACAATAAACAACGGGTGTAATGATAAAGTCCTAACAATGACAGGAAAAAAGGTTGGATCTTCTGTAAACAACAAATACCGCATTTTCTTAAAGAATTCGAGGTAGAAATTAACAAAATGGACCAAAATCTTGAAGCTGAACACGTAATGGTTGCGAATAAGAAAAAAATAAAACATCTAACTGTACTTTTAGAAGATACGGAAGGAAGCTAAAGAGAAACTCAGTGTACTGGTGCAATGACAACATAAAGGATATCCGAAAAAGTACTCACATTACAATGAGAAAACTAACAAGAGCCAGCAAAAATCGACACATGAGTGAAACAGAGAAAAATCTATTAACAGAGTACTGTAAGGAAAAACGTACCATACTAAAGAAAGCCATAAACTACACCAAGCAGCAAGCCTGGAAAAAATTGTGTGACGAGATTAATGAAAATACCTGGGAGGAAGGATTTAAAATACTAGTGTTTTAAATGAAACTCACGGTTTCTAGTTAATTCCACAATATAATAAAAATGGTTGAAAATTCTAAAAAATTGACAATTGTTTCGATAAATCAATATCATCGTCAGAATGACAGAAGTTACATTACATTTGATGCCTACCTGATGTTTAGTAGTTAGTTTTGGCTATAAAATATAAAATACTGATGAAGAGAATGGCTTTGCAACCTAAAATTGACCTAACCAATGATAGGAAATTTGAAATTTCACGCGAGCTCTTCCCAGAAGACACAATTCAGAGCTGGGAAGAAATAGAAGTTACACAAGACGACATTCAATTCTTTACTGAAAACGAATTAATAGGCGCTGTAGATAAACTTAAGCTACGGAAAGCACCAGGTCCAGACAAAATCAAAATGATATGATCCAAGTCATAGTGAAGGAATACCCTAAGCACTTTTTTAAAGTAATGAATAAACTTATAAGAGATGGAAACTTTCCCGAGTTATGGAAAAGGGCAACATTAGCACTAATAGAGAAACCAAAAAAAAATGAGCAAACGGAAACGGAATATAGACCAATCTGTTTACTGGGCGGCAAGGGAAAGGTAATGGAGTATATGATCGCATCACGAATAAATCATGAAGTAGAAGCAGGTCATGAGTTGTCCGAAAATCAATATGGCTTAAGAAGGAGCCGCTCTACAGTTGACGCCATGATAAATACAAAAAAGAGAATAGAGTCTATTAAGAAAAGTTCCTTTCCGAATCGAAGCCTGTGTATTCTTAATACCTTAGATGTTGCAAATGCGTTCAATACTGTGCGGTGAAATATCATTATAAGGGAACTAGAGTTGAGAAAAATCACCGAAAAGGCTGAAAAAACCCTTGCCTCCTTAAACAGATGGATGCCAAAGATAGGGGGACCCACTTCAAGTAGACGAAGGATCCTTGTATCCTTAGTTCACTCCATAATATTGTATGCTGCACCAATATGGGAAAATCCAGTGAAAAAGTCACACATCAAGGGTTTGGAATGATCGCAAAGACATATAACAATTAGAGTCTGAGGAGCATATCGTACGATTTCACCTGATGCGGTCCTGGTAATAGCAGGCATTATGCCGATAGATCTTATGATAGATGAGAGGATCAAAATCTTTTTTGAACCAGAAAATAGGAATATTATAGAATATGACACCCAACAAAAGTGGGTAAATAAATGGAATATCCAAAATGGAAAAGCGGCATGGACTAAACACCTCATTAAAGATTTTTAAAAAATGGCTAAATAGAAAACACGCAGAGGTCGATTTCTATCTAACGCAATTTCTGAGCGGTCATAGATGTTTTGGAGAATACCTGAAACGATTTAAAATAAAAGAAACTGCTGAATGTTTCTCATGCATGAGTGAAGTCGATTCGGTAAAACATACCATTTTCTTTTGCCCAAGATGGGAACAACAGCGACAGACCACAACGTCATTGCTTGCACAACACCTCTGCACAGGAAATATCATAGACGTAATGCTGGAAACAAAAGATAATTGGGATATAGTTGCACCTCTGGTCAGAAATATATTGAGTCGAAAAGAAAAAGAGCAAAGGAATGGAGAGGGAACCACCTAAACCCCCTGAAGGAAATGGGTGGATGTTCCTAAATTTTTACATACCATCAAATAGATCTTCGCCCCTTGATGTAATGCATATAGCGGTTCCAAGGACTCTGCCATATTATCAGAAGGGTCACTTGTTTGGTTAGCTTAGGCACCAACTATGTCCTTTTTAAAAAAAAATTTAATGGTCGATTGTTGGTAATCAGTTGGTCAACTAATTCAAGTTTGTTTAAATAAATTCATTCTGTTACTGAAAATTTTTGATGCGAAGCATATATTTCTTGGGTCTATAATATCACCAACTGCTTTGGAGTTGATTTAGCAGATGTTACAAATGAAGTGGAAGTTTCAGAAACATTAAAGCTATTTTCAGGCATTGTAGGTTTGATTCCGATGTGGTTGTTGTAACTGTTGCTGCCGTTGTAGTCAAAGGCAGCTTCTTGTGTGACGCTAATGATAGAGCTTTTGTGTCTTATTTGTTTGAAAACCAAAATACACCATAGTGCAGAATTGGTTGCCTAATGGAAGACTGAACCAGGGAGAGTAGAAGAACTGGTTTGATCATCCCCTTATCAGTAAACATATAGACATTATTTATTATTAGTGTTTAAAATTAAATCAAAATAACACGTATCCCGATATAAATTGCAGGATAAGTGCACGCCAGAGAGATCTACAACTAGTCCAAAAACTGTGAATAATTGTAAATTGTTTACTTGAGAAATTTTGAAAAACTATGCAAAAATCTTAATCAAGCTTTACTCGTTCAAGCCCAGTGGCGGAGTCTAAAGGAATTTTGTAACGTAAGTAATGACAATTTTGAGCTTTAGACACGTAAAGACACCAGACGTTTGTATAATTTTGGTAGATCAGTTGTTTTATTTTCCAAAATCCCATAAAATTGGATAAATTTCAAATTTTCGGAGCTTATAGCAAATCTCGTATAAAATATTATGAATTATGAATTTTTGTTAATACGAAAGCTATTTATCGAATTTTGACAGTTTCTTAAGTATATTATCATTACATTTTGGAAACAAATGGAAAAATTGGAATTTTACTACATTTAACGGTATTTAGGAACAAGCAAAACTTTTTATCTTAAACGATAACTATAAACAGAAATTTTTCATATGCCTCCCATCTTCCCTACAGAATAAATTTTGTCCTTTGAACCCCTTTCACGCCGCGACTAATTTCTTTTAGCAGACTGTGTTTCAATTATAGGGATATAATTTTACTGTTATACCACATGGTATGGACCGGAAGGGTAAAAACAGATTAGGAGACAAGTGTATCTGGCAAGAAAATACTTTTTTTTGTCTCACTAAAGATTTATTGCTCGGAAAAAACATCTAGATACTAACAGGAAGACGAGAATATACTTAAAGAAAAACATTTATTTGATATGCGACTGAAACAAAAATATTGGTCGTGAATTGAATCAAAGACATTGAGAACAGTTTTAACAGTACAACATATACGCAAGCTTCTAAACAATGGTATAAAATAACAATACCAGAGACATATGTATAGGAATCGTATGAGGATTGTAGGAACAAACTCAAATCCATAAAAGTATTCACGGAATACAACCAAAATATTTGTGGTATAGTGGGGTAAGAGATATAATGCGAGCTTTAAGGTTTAGGCCTATCGTTTGGCTTGAATACCGTCATAGTCCAGTTAATATTATCATTTAAAATGCTCATTTTCGAACACAACAAATGTTCATCACAGATAACCCACAATCACTCTATAGTTGGTAGGCTGACATCTGAGGAATTTGTGTATACTTAATATATATTTATTATATAGCAATTATATATTTAGTTAAAAATTAAATATTTACAATGTGGTGTCCTTGGGAAATATCGAGTTCGATCCAACAACGAAAATTTAAACAATTGTCATCAAAGTGAAAACAGGACTCGACGTCATTTAAATTTGGAAACACAGAAAATGTATTTCAATGTGTATAAGAATATACGAGATAAGTTTGGTTTCGATGAAGAAACAGAATTAATAAAAGGAGTATCTGATTTAACAGAAGTTCCCCTGTTAACTATACGTAAAATAACCAAGAGTGGGCTTTACGAACGCAAGAAGCGATGTGATAAGGGATTGATCAAACCTTTAGATGTGTCTGTAATAAAATTATTAAAAATCATCATATATGACTGTTACAAAAGTAATGAGTTGCCTACGATTGAAATAATAAGAAATTATTTGACAAATTCGACAGTAATGTAAATGGCTGCAAGAAAACTATTGAAAACTGGATTAAAAAGTGGAGTTCACGACAAACAGTCATGGAAAGCAGAAGAATAGCAGTGGCGGCTTTAGGATTTGGTCTTGGATGGAAGGGGGGGGGGAGGCGTGCAGTGTGGAATATTCTAAGTTAGGTATGGGATTAAATTAAAAGAGAATATTCAAAAAATACTATTTAGATCATTTATTTTATTTATTTTTTTATTATGGAATAATAAACTCGGTAATAAGAAAATTATTGATAACATAAAAGATTAAAACTAAAATAATAAAATCAAATATTGTTACAACAAAAATAAACAATCGGTTCATTTTATATTTATATGTACAATAAAAATAAACACTGGGTATAGTGTTATTATTTATTATATAGAGTGTTTATTTTTATTGTAACAATATTTAATAAAATTTGTTAACACATCATTTACAATAAATAATAATATATTAAACATAAAAAAAGCTTTCAGTCATTATGATCATAATAATTAAATTAAAGAACTTAACTGTCTCGACGCTTACTTCGTGGAATCTATTCATATTAGTGTTCCTAGCTAATTCCACAATATAATGAAAATTGTTGAAAATTCTAAAAAATTGACTATTCTTTCGATAAATCAATATCATCGTCAGAATGACAGAAGTTACATTTGATTTGATGCCTACCTGATGTTTAGTAGTTATTTTTGGCTAGACCAAGAAGTAACCTAACTTGTGATTGACTTAATATATGTTAATAGAAAAATGAACAAGATGTGATATTAAAAACATTGAAGCTTAGATATTATAAGCCCTATGGTGATATCCTGGATATCATTTTTCCAATTAAGATCAGTATAACTGTGCAATGATATAGAAAACCAGGAAAACTATATCTGCTGATCTATACAATTATCACAAAATTACAACTAATATTTCCTAAACAAACTGATGAAATAAAAACTTATAAAACCATTACATATGCAGGAAATATTTCTAATAATATTTCAAAGATAATATATTTAGCAACGAATACAACAATTTCTTTTAAAACAGGAAGTAACGTAAGTACATTGCTAAATGTAAAAACAAAAATACCACCATTAAAGAAATCAAGTATATGTAAACTCAAATATCCCGAATGTAATGCTATCTATTTGGGTCAGACCCTTAGAAATTTTGAAATCCGATACAGTGAACACTTTCGAGCATACAGATTAAAACAACCAGATAAATTCCACTACGCAAAACATCTACTTGACACCAATCATTCATTGACACCTAACACAGAACTAGAAGTGCTGCATATTTGTGAAAATAAACAAGAACTGGATTTCCTCGAAGAATTGGAAATTAGAAGACATTTAAGAAACCCACAATATGAAATCGTCAATGAACAGATAAATCTAGGGAGTTCTCCACTAATAAACTGCAGATATAGTTTTCCTGGTTTTCTATATCCTTGCACAGTTATACTGATCTGAATTGGATAACACAGTTGAATTTCTCCCAGCAATTGCGCTAGAGAAGGATTTTCCATCAGATCTCCAAACTCCAAAATTATGTCTTAGGGCTTCCTGACTATTGATTTTATTAAGCGAATTAGGAATAAGTGTATACAGATTTAAGGATATAATATTTTTATCGTTATATATATGCTATTCCTCCAATAGTCGCTTGGCAAAGTCAGTAAAAGTATTGTTACGAAACAGCACACTGGTATAGTCCCTAAATCCGACTCTGTCTAAGACAGGTATGAAAGTTAAAATTATGGCGGACACGCAGGGATTGTTTACGATTGTGACTATCTTATCTAGACATTGTTTTTGTGATCAGTCTCATCTAGAAAATGCCTGAAAGCCAATTGTTTTTGATAAAGCCGCAATCTAGAATTATCTAGTAAAAAAGGCACTAATATATAAATAACCGATCAGGGAGAGTGGAGTTTAATTGATAATTTGACATCGTGAGATAAACAAGTAAATAAGTGAACTGTTTATATAAATTAACTTAAGTGAATATACTGTGTATATAATTAGTGAATAGTGTAGTGAATAAAAAAATTAGGTAAGTGAACCTACCGTGTGTATGAATTTATCCCACCCGTTTACTGTTTAAATAAATAAGAAAAACATAACATTGGTGTCAGAAGTGGGATAATATAAATAAATTGCTACGTAAAAATGGCCAAGAGACTATGTGATCTAAAAGTGACAGAGCTAAAGGCAGAATCGGAAGATCGTGAGTTGGAAACGTCCGGTAAGAAAAGTGAATTAATAGAAAGACTTCAAGTGGCACTGGAAAATGACGGCTTTGATCCAGAAACAGTTTTATTTAATAACGAGGCTTCCACCTTAAACTCGTCAATTTCTGCTAACATGGACGAGAAGATTTTTGCCATGGAAGAGAACATGGACGAGAAGATTTCTGCTATGAAGAACGACATTTCTGCCATGAATAACGATATTTCTGGCAGAGAAGAGAAACTTTCAACTAATGTGAAAAACGATATTTATGATATAAAAAACGATATCTCTGCTATGAAGAACGACATTTCTACTAATATTGACGACAAGATTTCTACTTTGCACGGCTACAGGGAATCATGGAGGTAAGTACACCGGAGCCAAGGAACCACGACGAAGAGGTTGGCACAGGAGTACTAATTGGAAAAGGATTGGTTACGTCGGCGAAAAGATCCCAGTACGTGTGATAAACGTGAATAATTACCCAGTTACCATCAAGAAGGAAACCAGGATTGGATCCTGCGTACCAGTGACGTCTATAGTTCGTCAAACAACGACCACTGACAATTCTAATGCCAGATTCGAACAAATGTTATCAGTAGCTGGTCAATCTTTGGATCGAGCTGAAAAAAAGAGAATGAGAGAATTTCTCCTGCAGTATCGTGACCTATTCGTACCAAAAGAAGGAAAGACTGTTAGAACATCAGCCGTCAAACACAAAATCGATACTGGTAATACTAAGCCAATTAGGCAATCAGCTCGAAGACTCCCACGAGCGAAGAGAGAGGAAACTGAAAGAATAATTCGAGAGATGTCAGAAGAAAAAGTAATAGAACCATCTACTAGTACATAGGTGTATTCAGTTGTGCTCGTCAAGAAAAAGGATGGAACTACGAGATTCTGCGTGGACTATCGCCAGCTAAACAACGTGACGAAGAAAGACAGCTATCCTCTGCCGCGAATTGACGATACGCTAGATACTTTGGCCGGCAGCAAACTGTTTTCCATCTTGGACCTGAAGTCTGGTTATTGACAAGTGGAAATGGACCCAGAAGACAAAGAGAAGACTGCCTTTACGATCGGATCTGGATTATGGCAATTCAACGTCATGCAATTCGGGTTCTGTAATGCGCCTGCACAATTTGAAAGACTCATGGAAAATGTCTTGAGAGGGTTGTCTAGGAAGACAAGCCTGGTCTATTTGGACGACATCGTAGTACTGGGGAAGACATTTGATGAACACTTGAAGAATTTGGAAGACGTATTCAAACGACTCCAAGCTGCTCAGCTCATGTTAAACCCGAAGAAATGTCAGCTGTTCCAAAACCGAGTCAACTATCTAGGTCATATAGTGAGCAATGAAGGAGTGGCGGTGGATCCAGAGAAAATTGCTTCCATTCAGCAATGGCCGCAACCAACCGACAAACATCAAATTAGGAGTTTCCTTGGACTTTGCACATATTATAGAAGATTTATCAGGAAGTTTGGAGATATTGCCAAGCCTCTAGCTCAACTTACAGAATACACAAGAGCTTTCCAATGGGACGGAGACTGTCAAACGGCTTTTGATACCTTGAAGAAGCATTTAACCACGGCGCTGATATTAGGATACCCAATACCAGAGGGAGACTTTATTCTTGACACTGACGCAAGCAACGTGCTCTCACAGATCCAAGGAGGGCAAGAAAGAGTGCTCGGATATTTCAGTAAAGTCCTCTCCAAACCAGAACGAAACTACTGCGTCACAAGAAGAGAAATTTTGGCGGTAGTGAAGTCCGTGGAACACTTTTATCAGTATCTCTATGGTAGGAAGTTTCTAATCCGGACTGATCATGCGGCACTCAAATGGTTGATGCAGTTCAAGAATCCCGAGGGTCAGATCGCTAGATGGATTGAAAGACTTCAAGAGTACGATTTCAACATCGAACATCGAGCTGGTGTGAGTCACCGAAATGCCGTTTCCCTTTCCAGGCGGCCGTGCCCAACAGACTGGTCCCACTGCAACAATCTAGTGAAGCTGCAGTTTCAAGAACTACTGTAGTCAACGAGGAATGGAGGAATTTTTTTTAATGTTGTACCTACTTTTTTTTACCTTTTTTGAACTGATTCAATATGATAATTAGTCTTTTCGTGATGATTAAGGTTGCCATCTTTGCCAGTAAGTTTGGAGAAATTTGTTAATGGAACTTTAACCATTTTGTGTATCACTGAACTTTGAGATGCTCCAACTAGTTTTTCACATAAAAAATTGTACAATATTTGAAAAAAAATCCTTTCTTTTTCTTAGAAAAAACCAACCATTCAAATTTTTTTAAGTGACTGACTTGGGCGTCGTCGTTCTTCACACCCTTGCTTTATGTGAGATGAAAAGGGAAATTCATAATGTGGTCCAGGAGCCCAATGATTTTTTAACAAATTAAATTTAGTAATATCAGCGATAATACCAACTTCCGATAAAAAAGCGCCAATATCATAGGTCAGTAATAGATCTTCAGGTTCCGTTTTCGTATCTATATTTTTGTGTGACGTTGAATGAGAAGTAACATTCTCTTGAATATGAATTTTATTTTCACTAACTGATACATCCTTGTTTTTAAAATGTATCGAAACTTGTGCAAATGAACTTTCACTTTAAACTGTAGTTACTAATACACTACACACTAAACGACACAATGACCAATGATTAATATCAATATTTCAAATCTTTATAGATATAATAATTTACAGAAAAAGGATTTATTGGGATTTAAACATCTGGAATGTAATTTAGGGTATACCTACAACAAGGTTTTGTGTCAACTATATAGAGCAATAAACCATCGGTGATGGCACAAATGTTACAAAATTTTATTGAATCGATTGTCAACATTTTAAAAATATTTATTATTGTGCATTGCGGTGTCAATGAAGGATGGGTTCCAAATGCCTTAAAAATATGTGGGAAAAAAAATGGAAGATTGCGACGTTGACTATCATAAGAACATGGACGCTAATATTTTTGAAGAATGGTTTGAATTCACATTGATCCCAAACTTAGAGCCAAATAGTGTTGTAGTTCTTGATAACGCTACTTATCATCCACGACAGCTCAGTAAAATACCAAACCGACAAGATGACCGAACTACAAAAATTTTTAATGAATAATAATTTGTATTTTGAAGATTCGTTTACAAAACAACAACTGATTGAAATTTTACAGACAAAGAAATTTAAGAAATTATACACCCTAGGGAGTATTGCTAAAAACATGGACACTCTATATTGAGACTTCCCCCTTATATTTGTATTTTCAATACCATCGAGTTAATTCGGGCACAATTAAAACAGAGTATTCGGCGTAACAACACAATTCCTAAATTTGATACGAAAGTTGTCGAACTGATTAAAAGAGAAGTAGCTAATTTAACCAAAGAAGACTGGCAGAAGACGCCCTGAACAATAACCAATCATAAAATTGGTCAATTGTGTACACCCTGGAGGTTGTATGGTTCTAACGAATTGAAATTTATCGAAAAATGACCAAATATGTGGATAAGATATACTTTTATTCGAGCTTCCATGTTAAATAAACTAATAAAATTAACATCAAATATACAGAGGGAATTTGGATATATATTTTAAAATATGTGTATTCATCTGATATAAAATCTAGATTTTAGAGTTACTACTTGTTTAACAAGAGTGTCTGTTTGAGTGTCTCTTTGATAAGGATAATACGTGAAGAAACTAATTTACAAAAAGACACCATTAAATGTCATAAACAGCGACAACAGCGTCACCCTACCTACCTTAGAACACCAACTAAACAATTTTTCCTGTATGCTTTGGTAATTTACCGATGGTTTCGGCCCTTACAGTTAGTTTCAGTTAAAAAGTTATCTATTGATTATTGTATATCGATTTCATATCGTATATCAGCGGTTCAGATAGTTCAAGACTTTGGCGTTAAATGTGAATAATATAAGGGGACTTTCAAAAGTATATGAATTTACAATTTAATTTAGCTTTCAAAAGTATTTGAAAACACCTGTCTTATATATCATAGGGTATTTGAATCACACAAACACAAATTCTACAAATCTTTCTCGACTTCGGTATTTACTTTATTGTTCGTTTTATTAAATTAATTACGATACAACTGAACCAACATTTGACTAAGTGCCTGCAACTTTTTGTGAATAATATGATCTGTTAAAACAAGTCTCTTTATTATTATACCAGTAATGAACGAGTCGGTATTTTATGTTATGTGGGAGTCTAGGTACATAATTGCGCAAATTTATCAACTGCACTACTGAAATTCAATTATATTAAGGTCTTGCAGTAATTGATACAAATATAATATATTCTGTACGTAATTCAAATGGTTTTCAAGATTTTAGACGTTGAAAAATCATTTTTTAACTGTTTAATTTATTCAATTAATAACGCTACAGAACCAAATAAATTCAGGACATCTCACAGATGAACCCTATTGCTTTTCAGCTCACCAGAGTCAGTACAACGGGTGTTATAAATTCAGATATACTACATTTTTGATTATTACTGTTTTAAATGAAACTAACTGCCTTTAGATAATTCCACAATATATTGAAAAAATGTTAAAAACCCTAAGAAATTGACAATTGTTTCGATATTAAATATCATCGTCAGGATGATAAAAGTTACATTTCATTTGATGCCTACACGATGTTTAAAATAATTATTTTTGGCTAGACCAAGAAGTGACCTACCTTGTAATTGACTTAATATATATTAATAGAAAAATGAAGAAGATATGATATTACAAATATTGAAGCTTAGATATTATAAGCCCTATGGGGATATCCTGGATATATTTTTTCCAGTTAAGATCAGTATAACTGTGCAATGATATAGAAAACCAGGAAAACTATATCTGCTGATCTTTACAATTATCACTTAAGAAGACAGTTTATTAGTAGAGAACTCCCTAGATTTAACTGTTCATTCATTCAATTCAGATCAGTATAACTGTGCAAGGATATAGAAAACCAGGAAAACTATATCTGCAGTTTATTAGTGGAGAACTCCCTAGATTTATCTGTTCATTGACGATTTCATATTGTGGGCTTCTTAAATGTCTTTTAATTTCCAATTCTTCAAGGAAATCCAGCTCTTGTTTCTTTTCACAAATATGCAGCACTTCTAGTTCTGTGTTAGGTGCCAATGAATGATTGGTGTCAAGTAGATGTTTTGCTGCATATTTGTGAAAAGAAAGAAGAACTGGATTTCCTTGAAGAATTGGAAATTAGAAGACATTTAAGAAACCCACAATATGAAGTTGTCAATGAACAGATAAATCTAGGGAGTGCTCCACTAATAAACTGTCTTCTTAAGTGATAATTGTATAGATCAGCAGATATAGTTTTCCTGGTTTTCTATATTATTGCACAGTTATACTGATCTTAATTGGAAAAATGATATCCAGGATATCACCATAGGGCCAATAATATCTAAGCTTCAATATTTGTAATATCACATCTTCTTCTTTTTTCTATTAACATATAATAAGTCAATCACAAGTTAGGTCACTTCTTGGTCTAGCCAAAAATAACTACTAAACATCAGGTAGGCATCAAATGAAATGTAACTTCTGTTAATATTATGAAAGATTACCGGCGTATTACTACTAATTAATATTTCACAGTTTTGAACGTTGTTGTATATTTAAGCAAATGATAATATCGATGGTAGAAATGCTTTGTGCACCAATAGTTATCGTAAGTTTCAATAATTACGCAGCAATATAATGTTTGACAGAAATAAAAAAAAATTATTTAGTGATTAATATCGGTATGATAAAAAAAAAGCAGACATAACTAGATAGGTAATATTTCATAATATTGCTATGAAACATTGAGAAATAGATTCCTATCGATTCGGTATATCGATTTAAAAAAAATGATCAAAATCGAAGCAATAGAAGCCGAGATATCGCGTACTAAAGCGTCGCGCTGGTTTTGAACGTTCGATTTCAATTTCCGCCGCTCATCCCCTCCCCTCCGGTTTCGCCGCTCGGATGGTTGTCTCAGCAACATTCATTCAATTTTTCTGCAAAAAGCACACGTACAATATTATTTATTTAAACGCCTACGAAAAGTACTCCGACAAACCTACCAAATTCTTTTTTTTTTATTATTCCACTATGCGTAGTTTTGCAGATAACTTTTGGCAACTTTGGCAGTTAATATCTCAGAACTTATTCGACCAATCTGAACGATTATTTTTTAAATTAAGCGTCTTTCCGAGAACTTTCTTTTAGTACCTCAAGATTTTTTTCAACTCGTAAAACCGCTTCCCGAAATAATTTGTTAATTAAGTAAAAATTTTACAAACTTTCAAAATCGCGCCAAAAGTTGTTAAAAAAAGAAAATCGACCTTATATCGATTCTATTTGATAGCTAGCGGGCCCAACAATGTGTGAAAAAATCGACAGCAATCAAAATGCAAAATTTTGTTCGCATCATTGACGCGGAAAAACAGTGTTTTTTTGCTCGGTTAAATCAACCACGTCAAAACCAACAAATAAATTTGGATCGGGTTTTGGTATTTCATTTTGTAATACTCTAAAGTACTTAAATCTCTATTTATAGTATAATTGTGCAATTTCTTACCTGGTTGTTACGCGCCTCAAAATTACCACGATTCTCGTCACTTTTTTTCCGATTTATTGCTATCTAGCAACGAAAATATAGTAAATTCGACTTTTAAACCAATTCTATCTCGTAGAAAATTTCATAGCGAACAAATTCACAGGTAATAATTTTTTCTCTAAACTACATACCTACAGAGTTATATTGAAAATAGTTATAGAAAAAACGGCGTTTTCGTGCATTTTTGCAGTTGTCGATTTTTTTGCAAATAGCTTTCTGAGCTAGCGCATACTTATAATATGATTGTATATATCATTTTCGATCAATCTTGAGAATATTTAAGTTAGGTAACGACGCAACCATATATGGTAGGTTTTGAGTCTAATTCTCCTGGATTAGCTATGATGTCTCTGGAATTAGGAAAGGCGTTCATTAAGGTTATTGTAAGGATTTAAATATTTAAATTGATGGGTCGTAGGGAACTTGAGGTTTTGCCGGTGTGACTGGAGCCGTTTTTTGTGGGTTTTTAGAGGTAGCTAGCCTGTTGGAGCAGCGAGGGTGGAATGCGGGGTGAGGATCACCGCAATTGGTACAGGTTGGGGCTTCGGACAATTCAAATGCAGCTCATATCTGAAAACGTACTAGATTTGTTAGCGGCGTATTGTCATATCAGAATCTATAAAAACGTACTAGATCTAATACAAACGTACCAGCACTGGCAACGCTGCGAGTGACCGAGGAATGCGAGCGAGAGAGAGGAATGACATGACTCGGCGGGACGCGGGGTGAGTGAAGCAAGCCCGCTCGCTGCCTGCCGCCTAGCCGTGTCATTTATTGTTATATTTTTTATTATTAACTTTTTCGGCATCCGGGACAATAGATCGAATTACTGGACACGGGACAAGTCGTAAAAGTCCGGGACAATCCCGGAAATCCCGGACATCTGGCAACCTTAAGGATACCCCATCCGTGATAACGCTGTATATGTATGATTTGCAAATTAAAATTTCAATGGTTTCAATTTAAAAATGTTTAATTTATGAATCCATCCCTACTCTACCGTGTAACGATGTTACTATTTTTTTTCGTTCCGACATCCCACTGTATACATTTTAATTTCTCATTTTATTAGTATTATTATTAAGTTATGTTATTATTCACTTATACACCCTATTTCATCAAAAGCCGTAAATTTATTTGCTCTTAATAATTTTTAAATATGTATATTGATTTTGATACATCCGGTATATATTTAATATGTATTGCTTACTGTACCGTTCGCGCAAATCAGTCTGGTTGTTCTTAAGATTGTTAAGTAGGGGACCTCCTGAGTGGGGTCGAGAGAAGAATGTATAAAACGGCAAACGGGACGGAATAGGTCTCTTTTGCTCTTGTGCTCTCTTAGCTCCTAGTTCTGTGCTCTTACAGTTACCCCGTTTCCGAAACTCCGACTGATTTTCGCCAACAAGGTAAGCGAATTTACAAATTATTTTATAAATCATTCTTCTTGTGTTAAATTCATTTTGCTCCTAGCGTCTTTCGTAACTGTATTAATAGATTTTATTTTTGCTTACTGCCTGTTTAGTTTTAGTGATTTTCCGCGTATTTGTGTACGATTCCGAAGTAAGAATTTACTGTTGGTTTTAACTTTAGGGGAAAAGAAATATAGTTGGGAAACTCCCAAGCATTCTCGCTGCAAAGCAGGTAAATTCTTGGGGGATTTTCAAGGTATTTCGGGAATCCCGATTCCGGTATACAACACTACGGAAAGGAAATACTGTTGGGAAACCTTCAAGCATTCTAGCTGCAAAGCAGGTAAATTCTTGAGGGATTCTCAAAGTATTTCGGGGGTTTGCTCAATCTAGTACCATAGCCCTTGGTAGCGTGACTTTAAAATATTTGATAATAGGAGGAGGAGCCTCGTCATAGCAGGGACATCCTCGAGGGTTTTCCAAGGCGTGAAACGTAATAATCTTACGAACGTTCGCTGCCATAGCAGGTTCGCCAGGAAGAGGTTTTCGGATTCTGCCGGCTAACTGATCTTTACGCGATTGATTTTAGCACCAACGGCCGGGGTAATATCCGCACAAAAACCGTACACAAATGCCAAGAAACGCCCCCGTAAAACACCGCTAGTGCCTTGATAACGCTTTCTCTGTGTAATTCTCACCGTACTGCTAGTAAATTTTCACTGATTTTCACCGGCAATCGCCGAAAACTTTTAAAGCTTTGCACATTAGGCTTGTCATCGTAAAACATTTATTCTGTAATAAAGTGCTTTGGTCTGGGTTGTAATTTAATAGAAATCGTAAATACTGAAGGGTTTTCATCAATATTTAGTTATTTTAAATATATAGCTACGTGGTTCGTTTTATTTTCCTTTTCCCAAATTATTTCGAATTCAAAATAAATTGTAAAATTTTATAAAGCACAGGAAGTTTCATTTTCCGACAATGGCAAACAATTAAAGCCTGTTTCCCACTTCGCACGGCATAGAGGTCAAGAACAACAGACCCCTGGAATTACTTAACCTCCATTTGTTGCTACCCTGGTAACTCTTGACGCTACCATTTTCGAGAGTTTGGTGGAGTAAACTATCCAAAAAATCTGGCGCCTGAGAAAATCTGGTAGATTGCAAAGCCGCGGGTGTCATAGTGACGTCCGCAATTCTTTCGAGTAAAGAAAGCACGTTACAACCGTTGAATAACCTTTTCGGTTCATTTGAGCTAGCTGGAATCGAGGTTCTTTTCCATCAGTGAAAGAACATAAAGATAAAAAGGTAAAACTGAGGCGAGGAGCTGTTGAAGTTATGCCTGTAAATGTTACCGAGGATGACTGGATACTCTCAGTCCAGTTGCAAGGCGAACATTGCCGAAACATAATTGAAACGCTATTACGACCAGCAAACTATGGGAAGTCAAGATACTTACATTCTAATTACTGCCTAATAAACAATCGCCTATATCGCAAAACCAATACAGTAAAGAAATGGGTTTTTCCTAAAACTGCAAGACGAAGAATACTTATGTATTATCATGACGAAGCTAGCCACTTCGCCGTCGATAAAACCTTGGAAGTTATAAGATCTAACTACTGGTTCCCCGCCATGAGAACATACATCAAAAATTATATTAGGTCGTGTTTAGGTTGTCTTTACAACAAAACACCCTCAGGAAAGCAACCAAGACGGCTGAATCCAATAGAAAAACAAAAGGTTCCTATGGACACATCGATCATTTGGGTACATTTGTTACGAGTGCATAAAGAAACGCCTACTCAATAGTAGTGGTCAACAGTTTTACAAAATTTTTTTTTATGAAAGCAATACCAAACACCAAAACTCAGCCTCTTATAAGATATCTGGAAGAAATTATGGAGACGTTTGGTGAACCTCGTCGACTAATAAGCGATCGGGGAACGGCTTTCACCAGCAAGGCTTTCAGAGACTTTTGTCAAAGTTTAAACATTAAGCGGGTGCTCTCCGCCTGCGCTACTCCTCGAGGGAATGAACCGTTCGATCCTATCAACTATAACAGCTTCAACGGAGGAGAGACGAAACGATGAGTAAAGTTAAGTGGGGAATTAATTCAACGGTTAATTCTACTACCTTACGAAGTATTATTTGGGAATCGCCCCAGAGGTCTGAACGATGCATTTATTACGTACGAGGTCGTAAGTAGTGAACGGCTGGACCTCGAGTCATTGAGATATAACGTCTCTAAAGTCACGGAAAAACAACAACGCAGGCAAAAGCAATATTACGATAAACGACATGTTCCTTTAAAGCAGTTTACGGTTGGCCAACACGTACTGGTACAAGTAAATAAAGGCTCTAATGACGGACAGAGCAGTGAGCTTGAACCAAAATATAAGGAACTCTTCGTAGTTGCTGGGGTGTTAGATAACGACCGTTACGTGGTTACAGAACTACCAGGGTCAAATCGAAATAGGACTGCTTATACGGGCATATGTCCTTCAGATAAGCTGAAACCTTCTGTTACGAGGGTTTCAGATAGTGAAATTAGTAAAGATGAGAACGAATAAAAAAAAAGAAAAAAAATTCGTTCTTATATAATGTTTAGTATGTTATAGTCCAGGGATGGCCAAGAGGTCGAACGCGGTCTACCGGTCGACCGCAAAGACGATTTAGGTAGCCCGCGAGAGTAAAAATAAACTGAACAGAAAATATTTAAAAATAATATCATTTATTTTAAAATGTTCCTTTTCGCGCCAAGAACACGTCTATCTAAGTAGGTACTCACACGCTTCGGTCTGTCGTAACTCGTAACGTGGTATATTGTTGCGTGCGTGTGTGTGAGTCACTCGTGTAAACGCGACTCACCGCTAGTATATTGTTGTCTCTTTTCATTTCGCATTGTTTTCTCTTTTTGTGACCTCGCCCACGAATGATCGGCCAAATAATAACAAGAGCCAGTACTAGTTTCGACTTGAGTGCGAACGTAGGTATTTACAACTAATTTGTTGCGTCGCGATTATTAAAAGTTAACGTAGGGGCCTTGAGACTTAGAGTTTTTTAACTATTTTATCAGGATGAGTGGGCCATCTAGTTCGAGTGCTAAAAAAAGTAAGACTTACCATTATCACAGTGAGTGGGAAGAGGAATTTTTTTTCGTTATGGTCAAGGATAAATGTGTGTGCCTAATTTGTAACTCAAGTGTCGCATTACCGAAAACAGCTAATGTTGAAAGGCATTTTAAAACTACACATTCCAAATACGCCACCGATTTTCCATTTGGCAGTGAAAACCGAAAGATAAAAGTACGTGAATTAAAAAGCAGTTTAGACGCACAACAATCTTTTTTTACAAAACCAGATTCGAAATCAAAAGCTGCAGCACTGGCGTCATTTGCTGTTACAGAAATATTAATAAAACGAAAGAAACCTTTCGAAGATGGAGAAATGATCAAGGAAGCCATGCAGAGAGCTGGAGAAGCACTTTTTAATAACTTTAAAAACAAAAAAGAAATTATTACAGCAATAAATGATATTTCACTTTCACGGAACACAGTAATGCGGCGCAGTGAATCCTTAAGTGAAAATTTGGAACAATTACTTAATGAAGACTTGCAGAAATGTTATTTCTTGTCACTACAGTTTGATGAATCCACCGATGTAACCGACATTGCTGAATTGTGCGTTTTCGTGTGCCTAGTTTTTGAAGACATGACAACAAAAGAAGAATTATTGACAATGATTCCATTGAAGGGGCAAACCAGAGGTGAAGATATTTACAGATCTTTTAAGAGTTTTGTAGAAAATACTGCATTTCCGATACACAAACTAGTTGCTATCACGGCAGATGGAGCACCCGCTATGCTGGGACAAAGAATTGGTTTTATTTCATTGTGCAAAAATGATGACAACATTATAAGTTTCACCACCTATCACTGCATCATACACCAGCAAGTTTTGTGCTCTAAAATTCTGGAATCAGATGTTATTATGAAAATTGCTTTTAAAATAGTTAATTCTATTCGAGCCAGAAGTTTGCAAAGGCGTCAATTTCGAGCTCTTCTTGAAGAGACAGAAGCCGAACACTCAGACCTTTTTCTACATACAGATGTTAGGTGGCTTAGCCGTGGTGCTAAGCCACCTAAGAAGAGATTTTGCCAATTACTGCCAGAAATCAAGACATTCGTTCAATCAAAAGGAGAAAATATACCTGAGCTTGAAGATGAAAAATGGCTTATGAAGCTGGCCTTTCTTTGTGACATAACAGAAAAACTCAATGAGTTGAAACTAAATCTTCAAGGGAAAGACAAAACCATCATTGACATGACATCTTTGGTTGAAACTTTTAAAAGTCAAATTCAAATGCATGCATCTCAATTAAAAAGGAGGTGAACTAAAAAATTATAAAAACATGGAAGAAGAATGTACGCACAATTCAAATCGAGACTACAAAATTTTTGATGAACAGCTGGAGAATTTGCATCTGGAGTTCGAAAGAAGGTTTGCAGATTTTGCCGCTCTCGAAGAAGTGCTAAGTTTCATGGTATTCCCTTTCAATGAAAACATTGACATTGACAGCTTGACCGTTAAAATCGGCAACTTAACCGATACTGAATCTCTTGTGGTCGAAGAAGAAATAATAAAAATGAGAAGCGATATATTTCTGAAAGCTAGAGCATCTGGTAGTACAGAATTTTGGAAAGTGATTTGCAAAGAAAAGTTTCCATGCCTAAGAAAGGTGGCTTTATATTTGACTTCATTTTTTGGTTCTACCTATCTTTGCGAATCAACGTTTTCAACTATGAATGCAATAAAAACCAAAAATCGTTCCCGCTTAACAGACGCTCACTTAACTTCCTGTTTGCGCATCGCAGTTACTTCGTACACTCCCCAATATGATAAACTTGTGGAGAATATACAGTGTCAAACATCCACTCAAAAGCGTAAAACGCAATGAAAAATTCGAATTAAGTATGTAATATTCACTAAATAAATACATACAAACTTATTACAAAAATGTTTTATTTCTCTCTTCTAAATTCTACCTTGCAGTCGACCGCAGGAAGTATTTTCGAGCACAAGTAAACCTCACAGGTCAAAAGTTTGGCCACCCCTGTTATAGTCTAATGTGGATGTTTTCAGTTTTGTTTCAGCTAAACTTGCCTTCGCGGGGGCGTGAAGAGAAATCAGGTTAGCCGACTGTGAAACAGTCAACATTGAGAGACACCCTGTATATATAAAGATTTCTAATAAAGGAATATGTACAACTTGTAATATACTGCGTCGTGTGATTCATAGCATTTAATCACAACAGAGGAACGTTGGAATACTTTTTTTATACGAAACTGAAAAGGCAGAAGTTTCAACTGTTAGTGAATAAGTTTGATAACATTTAATTATTGTTAAATTCTGTTGTTGTAAATTTTCGTTTCATTTATGATTGATATATTACAGGTCACTTCTTGGTCTAGCTAAAAACAATTATTAAACATCAGGTAGGCATCAAATGAAATGTAACTTCTGTCATTCTGACGATGATATTTAATATCAAAACAAAGACCAATTCCATGACTGGATATTGTTTAATGCGTCTCACAGATGAACCTTATTGATTTTCAGCTCACCTGAGCCAATACAACGGGTCCTATACATACAGATATACTAAATTTTTGGCCCTTTTTGTAGATATTTCGGTTTGTTATCACAACACAGCCTCCGGAAAACTTATAGTTTTAATCTTTAAAACCGATTATATAAATACTTATTTACATATCTTTGTTTTTCCAGCATTGGTATCCCCGTCGGTATCACCTTCAATAACAAAACAAAAGTATAATTGGAATGGGTTTTATATAGTAGAGGAAGAGACGTGAAACACGAAGCTTGTACATTGAGGTTGCATCACGTGCAATTGATTCTGCTCCGAATATGTGGCGGGGTCACGATGCATTTTCTCAAATATACACACATACAATCTACCGAGTGAATGCAAAATACCGAGCCGTTGTTGAATCGAGCCAAGGCAAATCTCCTGAGTGGCGCCGATGTTATGTCTCTGTCGCCACCGACGCTAATCTACAAGCGCCAATTTTTTGCACTTGTCTCTCTCTCATTCAATCTCTTACTCTGTCTGAGTGTTGTGGTTTGTGGTCCATATCTCTGTGTCGTGTCAGAATGCACACACCTGGTGTTCTCGAGATCTGCGATGCAATCGACATTAATACGGAATAAATATAGTTTCTATATATAGAACATATAGTAAAAACCAAATAAAGTTGCGTTTACGTCACCAAGGGCCTTTTTTTATCGCATGTGTGGCTACATTTCTATCGAAAAGTGCATTTACTTAAATTTGGTAATTAATCGGTTCTAAAGATAACCCAATCAATAAAAAAACTTTTGTACCAAAATAATGTATAAGCAATATAGCTTTATTGGGTTTAGACGTCGCTCGATGTAAATATTTGTGTTAAAATTTTCATAAAGAAGCCTCCAATTATTGACGGTAAAATAGTCACTGCCAGAAATAATGTTATGTTGCCGCGTTGTTTGTGTGACTTTTCTACTCGTGTATTGTCATCGATTTTTGAGGTTATAGTTACGTGCTTTATAAAATTTTCTTGTGAGGAATATTTATAATCAAAATTGTTTTTGTTTTCAAAACAACAAAGCATTTTCTTCTGTGATTTTTAAAATGCCCAAACAGCTGAATAGCCGATGCAAAGAGCTTGTGGATTCATTAGTAAATTATTTTGAACAAGAAAGGAATAATAATGGTCCTTTGTTGCCCTTAAATGCTGTAGGTAATACGTGAATAAAATATCCTTACTTCACTTTACGAAAATTTCTATTATTTTAGCGTGTAGCTGCTACTTTAAAAATCAGTGTAAGAACAGTAAGCAAAATTTGTCAAACAAAGAAAAAAGGTGAAGAGTGAGTCACCAAAGAAAAAACGTTGCGCTCATAAACGAGTAAGAAATACAGAAACTTTAAATACAAGCTCTATTCGTGATACCATTTACAACATGTACCAGAGAAGTAAGTATAATTACAATTGTATATTGAACATATTTTTATTTCTGTATGCTTTTAGAACAGCACATAACGATTGAATCATTGTGGTCCTAACTAAAAGAAAGATAATTATTTAATGGTAGTACCACTTCTTTAAATAGATTGCTCAAAGAACTTGAGTTTAAGTGGATGAAGGATAATCCATGACGAGAACCTATGGAATTACCTAATGTTGTTTTGAAAAGAGTAGAATTCTTAAGATATTATAAAGAAAGCAAAGGACGAAGGTATATACCAATTTGTGTTCATCGATGAAACCTGGATATTTTAAAATGGCATCATAGGTCATTCATGGCAAAATGAAAATATCAAGGTTTGTTGTATTGCAAAACATAAGTGGTTACTTAAACATTATTTAAATAATATTATTACAGATATATTATACTCCATGCTGGAAATGAAAACGGATTTATTGAAGGTGCTGAAGCAATATTTTGTTCATAAACCCAACTTAATGATTATCATGGGGAAATGAACCAGGCGAATTTCTTGAAATGGTTTGAATATCAGTTGCTGCAAAATTTAGAGAATCCTTGTATAATTATACTTGATAATGCACCTTATCACAGCATGTTATTGCATAAAACTCCAAATACAGGATGGTCAAAATGTGCTATTCAGTAATGGTTAACAGAAAAAAACATTCCCTATTCTCACATGATGTTCAAAACAGAACTGTTGCAAATTGTTTGTCAGTAAATATACAGATATATTCTTACTCATTGCCATTTATTTTAAACATTTTTTTTGTTTTTTTTTAGAAATAAGCCACCAATCAAGTATATAGTGGACGATATGGTAAAACAGTATGGACACAAAGTTTTACGTCTTCCTCCTTACCATTGCATATTCAACTCTATCGAATTAACTTGGGGCATAGCAAAAAATTACTACAATAGGCATACTGGTAGGGATGGTAACAGTGCGAATAACTGCTTGAACATGTGGCACGAGGCACTGCACATGATGACTCCTGATATGTGGAAAAATTCTATACAACATACTGAAAGAGAGATATTTAAATGGTATGAGAGTGACACTGATGTTGAATCAGATGAAGAAAATGAACAAGAATTTGAATTTGCCTAGTTTCATTTCACAATATGTTGATTAGCTTAATGTTAGTTTTTGTCTTTGATAATACGTTCATTATTAAACATATTTTATTTTATTGCTTGTATTTTTATTATATTTATTTATTAAAGGATATGGTAAGTCAGTAATAAGTAATAACCTTACCACTTTTATTCTAGAATTCCTTACTTTGTGAAATCTATTCATAAATTTAATTAACAAAAAACGTAAATGAAAAAATTCCACACTATATTAAACGAAAACTATCAAACTATCGATATTTTTGTAGTTTTCATTTATAATATTGTGAAATTTTCTACATTTACGTTTTTTGTTGACTTCAGTTATTTTCTGTTAATTTCCATATTTCGTGAACACTCTGACAACGCTACAAATGTTCACAATGATGACGTAAACGCAACTTTATTTGGTTTTTACTATAGTTTTTCATTTATTTGGTAATAATATACTGGAAGATTGTAAAAATAACTTGATTTTCTTTTATATCATTCATTTTTTTAAGGCCATGTATATTATTGTAACACATTTTTTGTGAAACAGTTTCCCTACCTACCTACTTTTATTTTATAATCGGATAACGAAAAAATATAAAAGGCAAGTTGTATATAAGACACCTGTCTCCAACGATATCCCAGCCCTAAATCCTGTCAAAAAATTAATTTGCATTATAAAGGCTCACACTCACACGAATAGAAAGAAAGAATTCTATAAAAACAAGTGGAAATGAAAAATATTCAAGAAGGTTACAAGTTTTACAGAATCGAATCGAAGTATAATTTAGATGGTAATTTTGAAAAATAAAATTAGATCGCTGAATTATAATTATTGAGTCTCATTAATATAAGTGCTTTATATGAAACGTGAAATACAGCGTCGTTATGTTACACATTTAAGAGGGGCCTCACGTTTTAGGAACCTGAAAACAGTTGGCACCCGTGATTTTCAACAAAATTTAGGTAATTTTATACACAACAAATCTAAAGAATGCAGGGAAATTAAGTGTTGAAATTTTAACACAATATAACTTGGACCTTTGTCTTGGGGATCAGGTATTTTGGTTGAGTTTTATGTTGTTATAAAAAAGATATAAGCCATTAAGTGATGATGTAATTTTGACAGTTTTGACAATTTGTGGACACCAAAACCTGATCCCCAAAAGGAAGCCTAGATAATTCGATTCTGAAAATATGAAATCTTAAATCATTGTATTTTTTGAGATTTGTTGTGCGCAAATTTTTGCAAACGAACATCTTTTTACTTTAGTTCAACCGCTCCACCGTCTTGATGCATGGCGCTGTATAGAACAATATAGAACAATGACAGAAGACGACGGTCAATTCATAGACAAATAATATTATAACTTTCTCTATGGGTCAAATGCTGTTGTCATATGTTTTGTGTTCAAGAAAATATCCCAAATTTATAGTTTAGTGTGTATTGTATTTGTAAGTGATTGTAATTAAGTAATGTTCATGCTAAATAAGTAAATTTGTGCTTCGTAAATGCTATTTATATTTACTCCACAAGATTGTGTTTAGTGCTTCATGCTTCGTTGCAACAAAAATGCACTTTTTGCACGTATTACACAAATAACTACTTTTTAATGTTATTCTTATTTATTGTTGGTAAATACATCAAAGTGATTAAATATATTATGTGAGAATGATTTTGAGTTTTTGTTCTTTGGAATAAATATATCATGTTTATACCTGATAATAGTAATTGTGATTCCGCTTAAGTTGAATTTTATTGTTGTGTTTTTCTAGGCAAATTTTGTTCTTCATGAGGTCAATTATTTCGCTTATTGTATTTGTTTATAAATTCAGTTTTGATGCAGAGTGGAGGCATTTTATTTCAAGTAGTGCATCATCACCTACAAGCTCTAAAATATTTTATCAATAAATGTATGTCATCTAATATGCAAAAATAATTTATAACACATGGTAATTATTTGTTATGTTAAATATATTTACCATCAGGAGAAGCACCTAGAAAACCGTGTTGAACATCTACCCACAATCAACCACCACAACATTTTGTACTTGTTCAAAAATGCTCTTAGCCACTTTTTCCTTAAGAGTTCCATACTCTATTACTTCCGTCATACAATAAGTCTTTTTAAGAACAGTTTTAACAAGGTGTATTTGTTTTTCTCTTAACAACCTGTCCAAAGATTTTATAAGAAATTAGGATGGTTATCCACTTTTTAGCTTGCCTTAGCCTATGCACCATAGGTAATAGTAATTGTTGAATCAAATTAATGAATGAAGTAGGTAACATTATATTTTAAAAATCTTTGAACCATAAATATTTTAAAACTTTGTCTAGCCATTAGTCGAAATTTCCTTGCAAATTGTTTGATTATATAAGCATTTCAAAAAATCAAAGAAAATAAGAAACCAAATTATTATTAAAGGATGACTTAGTAATAGTCTTAGTTGTTGATATTAAAAAAAATTGTAAAACAAAGGACGACTAAAAAGTTAATTTTGTCTACTTGTTGCACTTCGGGGGCTGTATCGAGTTATACAGATAGGTTTTCTTGTCTAAAAACCATTTTTTTTTGTTGTTCTTGCTGAAAAACGAAAAAACAACTCAAAAGAATCCAAAATTCCAACTTTTTTTTGGGTAAACCTATACTTTTCTCGTATATTAGATGGGTTGGATGGAAAAGTAATACAACCAATAATGTATTATACAAAAACAAAAAAAAATATTTACCATTCAGGTGATCACACATATGTGTATCTGTCATGGAAAAAAAAGAATGAACCAACTATTTTTTTGTATAATGAAGGAAAAATGTTTCAGTTCCAATCTCCACAACACATATGATCAATCTTTGCAAACAAGGTAGAAGCAAACTTGTACATGTTGATTGTATGTTTGATTTTGTACTGTATATATCGATCTCCCCACAATATATACATTATTATTTGTCATTACAGATTTTTCGCTTTAAATTTTTTATTAGTTGTTAAAGATGTTTTGTAAGTTTTTTAAACGTTTGCTATTTTAAATTGAAATTCCTCACTGTACCTTACTTTCCTCTTTCTATTAAATATAAAGCATTGTATTACAAGTAAATATTTCTTTGTATAATAAATTTGGAGACTCTTTGTTTATATCATTTGTTTCTAGATAAAATTGAATATATTTACATATGTAGCTGAAAGAAGAGCCTACATGTCAAATAAAATTTGAAAGCAACCAACAGAAACTCTGAAACTGATACAAATATGATTAGATTGAGGCAAAGTTGTGACACGACGTTCTGTGTTTTCAGACTAAATGGCCTATTTTAAATCATGTACATTTGCAACTTTTCCGCAGTTTAATTTTCTTAGCATGAAACAAACAAAAATTTATAATCATGAAAACATTTTATTATGTTAATATAAATGGTACAAATTTTGAAAGGTAGAATGTTTTTAAAGTATATATATTTTTCTTCAATTCTTAATTTCTAGCAACTCCCACAATGCTGTCACTTGGTACCCATATTATTAAATAGCACATGTCCTTTCATGCAATATGTAATGCACCTTGTATCAGGTGATAATAGTTATATTTTTCCATTATCACTATTATAGTTTCATCAAAATGAATTATGTAATTCTTGTCTTTTGAGACCGGTTTTAATGTTTCTTCATTCAGATACTTGAAAGGTCACTTCACTTCAATTAAGCATTTTTCGCTAACAAACCCATATTATCATTAAAACGGGATTTCAAGAGAATGTTGAAAGATGTTTTGATGATAGTAGAACAAACAATCAGTATTATTTATCTCATATTTTCACATTAATCAAATAATCCAGTAAACATATCCTCAAACATAGCTTTTAAAATTAAAAAATACGGATTGCAGGTTAATTTACATTATCATAACTATAATTTTTGGTATCGGGTCGATACGATTACGTACTTTTTAACAATTTATTCCTTTAAAAAACATTTATGAAACTCTTAAATAATCAAAAATCTACACTCAAATGGAAATTATGTCAACAAATTTTGTTTGGATCCGTGTATATAATATTCTCTTATCTATGCACAGGTGTTCTGTGGTTTGGATGCAACATAAAAAACAGAGATAAGGTTTCTGTGCTCACAAATAAGTTGAAATATTTGAAATCAAAACATTCGAACAGAGATGCGTTTCTTTGAACCATCAAGAGTGGAAAGACAGAGAGAGAAAATATGTTGAATAAGTAAAAGCCGATTCAGTACTACTATCGACATCTATCGTAAATATTTTGAACCAAATAATTACTAAATTACTAACTAGTATTGTGTAGGTTTTTAAGTTTATACACCTGTGAGGAGGACCCTCTCAATTAAAAAAATTTGTAACATGTCGCTGAGACTGGTAAGTTCTCTATCTATATCTTTTAAAATTGTAATTGCGTGCTTACAAATTATTCTATTTCGATTTTTCTATTTAGTTAAAATATTTCGTTTTCAAAAAACATTGTTTTTGTCATGGCGTTTCCAGTTTTTCTTCGCCGTTATTATCTTTCTTTAAAAAAATTTGGTGGAATAGAGGTCAGTTATTACAATAAAAATGTCCAACTCAATATTTTATATCTACCAAAAATAAGTTAGAGACTTATCTTACTGGCATAAACCTCAATTTTTGAGACATAATATAATTTTGCATCGCATATGGCAAATATTTTGGCCATATTTATTAGGCTTAGAAGGAATATATTGTCATATATTATTTTTTATAATTCGCGTATAAAAGAGACTTGTTTACAGTGTCACAATGAAGCTCTTTGAACACTGTTATAGTAATTTTTAGTGTACAGTTGGTTATTGTATTTAGTTATATTTTTGTTTGACATTTGACTTTAACCTTGACACAAATTATAAATAAAATGGTCTATCGTTGTTCTAGCTAGCAAATTATTATATTAAAGGTAAATTAGAATGATTTATATATTAAAAATATTAATGAATAACGTACGCTAACGTTTATTTATCAATGATGTGTCAATTGTTTATTTTTGTTTTGTATAGGATCAATATATAGGTATACAAAACGTTCGATTTTTGGGATAAATTACCAGATATCTATGTGAAGATGTATTACAGAAATAATTCTGATCATGATATAATATTAATAGATCGCAAGAGCATATACGAAGAAGCTCTTTTTTAAACAAATAATCATCCTCTTCTTGCTTAAATGAAAGTTTGTTTACAATTTACACAATTATTCGGTTATATGTCTGTAGTACTCGTGATTTGCACAACGAACCGCAAAGCGGTGAGTTGTGCAAACTTCACTCGTACTACAAAACTAGTCATTGTGACACTTGTTTTACAAATAACTATTATTGGCTTCACGTTGGAACGCCAGATTGTAATATATTTAATTTTGCTTCACGTTGTAGTGAGCCACATTGGTATATATGTATATTTAAATCGCCCCACGTTGGGCGCCAGATTGTATTATATTATTTTATTGGCCCGCGTTGGGATGTCACATTGGTATATAATATTTAATGCCTTTACGTTTGTAGTGCCAAGTTATAATATATTTTAATTTAATTATTGTTTAATATTTTCATAGTTATTTATTTTAAATTTTGGGCGCCAGAATTGGTCTGTTTACAACGAATCCCAATTCAAATGAAGATCCAGTCTTGATAAATATATAAATTTATTTTATGTTATTATTGTCCTTACCTCAGGGATGAGTTCGGCACTAAGCGCTCGCCAGTAACAGGAAACTATAGGTAAAGATACCAGAGAAACACAAGAGAACATAGATTTTGCAATGGTGAAAATTCAAAAAAAATAGTTATTAATAATTAACAATGAAAAATAGTACATATGATGTAATTCAAATATCAATATCTGTTCAAACCTTCTCATAAATTCAATCATAGTTTTCTTATTTATAAGTTTTATTTAAATTTCTCATTGAGTAAATTACGACCAATATATTTATCTACTATTTAGCAAAGATGATCATGTTTGCCGCTTGTCAATCCCAACTCTAAATTGTTCCAAATATAACTGTCGCGTTTCGAGTGAATTTTTGTGAAATATTATTTGATTTTACATGAAGACAAAGGCGTGGCGTGTTGAGAATATTGTTGTCGTTAAAAGAATATGAATTTGGTAAGTAGTTAAGTGATTAATTAATTGGTGTATTATGTCCGTAATAGTAGTGGAGATTGAACCTTTAAATCTAATGATTATATAAAAAATTAGTAGCAATAATAATCCCTAACCTAACATCTGAGATATTATTCGTATTATTGTTTTTTATAGGAAAGATTAATATACACAAGAAAATATAGAGTTCATCATTGGCTTCTTCTCAACTCTGGAGATAATATATATGGAATGTTCGTGGTTACGATGGAACAAAGTCGGAACTCAGGATGAAAAATAACAAATTGTGGGTTATTTCTCCAATATTGTATCACAATTAATGATGATATGAATCGACGATCGTCAAGAATTATTCTAATAAGGTAAATTGATACAATCTTACCAAGTTCTAGTCGATAGCACTAAGTTTTATTCACTATTTGTTTTAAATACGGGTTATATTATAGTTATTTTTATTTGTATACTTTGTCGAATACTTTAGTCGACTTATTATTGAGTTTTGCTGAAGATATTTTTACTTTTTATAATAATTTGGAGAAAGAAATTTTTACATGACTATCGTCTTTTAAGACCACGACGCTTCTCTCCCAAGCTTAAAATCAACAACCTTCAATTGTTTTTAATTTTGTTTTATTGTTCCTTGTTGTTAGGTGAAAATAATTGTTTTTCTCAAATCAAAACATGCATTCCTGCGTTCTCTTAGATATTTTCACTGTGTTTATTTACGTTTCAAAACCGCACTATGATCACTCTATCCGAACCATCAAAGAACGTCAATTTCCGCGTTAAATATTTTCGTTTGACGCTATGATATAATCTGATCGAAAAGTTTATACTATATACAGGGTTTATTTAAAAGTGACTATAAATTATAAAGATACAAATATTGAATTTTGTTTCAAAATTCATGTTATTCTTTATACAAGGGTTCTTATAAATACATACTAGAATATAATTGACGAAATTTACTCATAGTTGTTTTTTATTCTTTGAAATATAATTATTGATATTTATTCTCAATGTCTCATTGTTTCCTAAATTGAATTGACGTCTTATAAATCATTTTATTAAAATGTATATTATGTGTAGGTATTCCTTGACATGTCTAAACTATGTACATTTAAATAGCATGTCGTTATGAATTATTTTTATTGAATACTCACTAGAAATTGTTATTATTCAAATGATATTATTTAGTTCAATTTTCCTTGTAGCTATGTTTCACTTTAATATATTCGAAAAGGACACTTTCCTCTAAACCCTGGAAGCATTTCATCTATGGTTGCAAAAGCTGATATGTGGTATGCACTCAAACATTTTTTCGTAAACTGTTGAAGAACGTTGCGAACTGGAGCTAACTTGTCAGTAATCTTCGTTCCACTCTTGTCATCGAATCTTAGGCAACGTTATAAAAACCTAAATCTCTGTAAAGCCTTCAGCAATCATCCGATTTGTTTCATAAACTCCGGCAAAATAAAGCAATCCTATTAATGCTTTTATTTCCGTCGTTGTTATTGGACTTGCATCCCTTGCGTGTGAAAAGTTTTCTATGACTGTTTCTATGTATGCATTTGTAGAGTAGATAATATTAATAATGTCATCATTAATCAAATAATTTCATATTTCGATGGGACATGTTAGAGATCGTGTTTCAGCCGTAGATCCAGGAAGCCTTTTTATAATATTTTCCTGTCGAGTTTTTCTACTTGTATATTCGAAGTTACGTTTTCGCCAATATGTTTTTTATTTTTGCCTGAAAAAACAATCAATTAAAAAAATGAAGTTGTAGATAATATAATATTTACACACCAATGAAAGATAACTCTGTGCTGAGCTCATAAGATTCTTCTAAATCACTCACATCCTGTTCAATGTCACTATCGTGATAATTTTCTTGTTGCTCTTCCAGTACTTCTTGCATTAATTGTTGCAACCTCTTCTGCACCTTTTCGTAAGAATGCATATCTACAAATACACAAAAATATTCGATTGTGTTTTATTTTACTCGTAAAATTGTATTAATTTCATAACAATCACAACTCATAAATGTCGGGCATCTAATTTGTAATATAATGTATAAATAATACGAATGTTTGGCTTATAAAAGCAAAATACTGACCTTCACATTCAATAGAAATATCGCACAGCTAGTCGCACTGGAATAGCAGACCGTGTACTCCCGTACAACGTTGCAATTGATAATTTGATACTGACAATTACTTGACCTAATGCAAGCATACTTGTGGCGACAAAGTACCGGCGGAGCTATAGACTTAAAAATATATAAAATTTTGTACTACCCGGTCTCAGAGACCGTGGCGCGACTACTCTAGGGCTAACTCCCTTATTGACCTGGAATCTGATGTAACTCCTTGGAATCGCACTTTTGCTTTGGTTAGCCATTGTCGTTTTCAACAACTAATATTTAATCTTTCTAATCAGTTCATCAATTATTTACTGTGTCAAAGGCACTTTTTAAAACAATGAAAATTGTATAAACGTCCTTGTTATATTCTCATGTTTTTTAAATATTATTTGTTCTACTAGGTTTGTACTCCTTTTGATAATCACATAACCCATTTGCTGCTTCTACTTTTTAATCTCGTATTGATAAGATTTTAAAATTTAAAAATTCCTTAATTAAGTATATAATATTTCGACATTAGAAACCTATTATTAAGAAAAAACAAAAATCCATTTGTATACGAGCTTCCTGTATTTTCATCTATTTCCTACAGAAAACATCGTAAAAATGACATCTATTGTGCTACTTTGTACTTTTTCATTAACAATCTTTTTTGCGCTCACGGAACTGTACTATTTAAACAAAACCAGTAATATTTCAAATCGGCGTCTAAATTCTTCCTAGTACCAGTCATTATTGGAGATAAATAACAATCATAATAAAAAAAACTCATAAGAACGCGACCTTCAAAAGATATCGTTACAAGACAACTTACTAATTTGATGTTAATGTTAATATTTTAATGCCACATTTTTAATTAAATAAATTAGCTAGAAGAATAGGAGTTGTTTATACCAAAACTTGGGAGATGATAGAGAGACTAAAAATAATGATGGTGTTTCAAATCAAAATTATATAGGGCTCTAAAGTTGGGAAATAAAAATGATTTTTTATTTATTATTATTAAATCGCTGATTGGAAATTAGTAAAATTTTAACCGTTAATAAACAGCATAATTGCAATCTTTTTGGGAGTTCACAAGTCTGCACTATACTTGTGAACTCAGGTACGGACTCAGTTCAATGGTGAATGTAGCAATATTTTGGTAAATATAAATTTTTTCAGTGATAAATGCAACAAATGACCCTTTTGAACATTTTTAAAGATACAAAGTCCTCTTGTGACACCTCAATAAAATTAATAGTTTAAGAGCTACGGGCACTTTTATATCACACTGCACACCTATTGCGCATTCCCATTTTTTTGAGTGTACGATTACAGGAAGCATCCTGTATTATTAGTAAATTATTAATAAATCAGCGCAGTCTACATTTATAAAAATGAACTATTACGCTGTTAATACTACTTTTATTATTTACTTTACTGAAAACGAACACAATTAATTTAACAAAAGTACAAATACGAGAATAACAACAATAACCAAAAAAATATTTTCGAGTTACAGGTCTAGAACACATCAAAAATAGAAGATGCTACGTCCAAGTTATATATATATATATATATATATATATATATATATATATATATATATATATATATATTATTGTACCTCCCTCGTATTCGTATTCTATTCAATTGTATATATTATTTCGATCGTTTTTAGTTTAGGTCATTATGGTCGTGGTAATTAATAATTTTTTAATAATTTTTCTTTTCTATTTCATAAGAAATAAGAACCTGTCCTTATTCTGTTTTCAAATTTAGATACAATTTAAAATAGATCCATGTGCTTGTGTGAATTCTCGCTGTTTTAATGTTTCAACCTTTTAATGATTTCAAAATATTTTAATATGTGACTGCTAGTGTTTGTATTGCAATCTGGACTTGTTTCTATCTTTAATTTTAACTGTTTAACGATTGTCCTTATGTTAAGATCAAGGATACATTCTAAATTAGCGTAAGTTATGAAACTGTTGTAGCGGACTGTTTTTGTAATTTATGTTTTTTCTCTGTCTTTGTAGTTCCCTGAAGATGCAAATAAATATTTGCGAAAGCTTGGAAATCTAAGAATAGTACACTTATCCTTTTGCTGCTAACCTCAATAGTATTTGTCCTTTTGTATATATATATATGCAGGGTGTTCATTTCAGGACTTCCCACCCTAATTTTCTCGAAATGTGTGTATTTAAAAAAAATCCTGGGACACGTCAACAAATATATCGAAGGCGACAACTTTTTATCATAAAGGCAACGCGCCCCCTTTCATCTCCCGCCAGGGAGTTGCCAACTTCAAAATCTTAAATAGGAAGTAGTATCGAGTTATACCTCATTTTAAAGGTCTTTTTAATCTCTACACGTCAGTTTTTGTTTTTTTTAAATTGATCGATTCGTTGTCGAGATATTTAGGAAAATCTATTTGCTGCTTCGTACCATTAAAATAAAAACTGCAACTGTTTATTCTCATTCCTTTTATCAAAACTAAATTACAATATTGTACACAGATTTTCAATTTAATAATTGCTGAAAATGTTGCCCATTGTTGGCCAAACAATGGTAGAACCGCTGTTCAAATTCGTGACGCACATTTTCAAACACTTCTGTTCGAATTGCTCGACATTCTGCAGTAATCCTTTGTCGAAGGTTTCCTTTATTTTGTGGCGGAGGTGTGTAAACAACTGATTTTAAATGTCCCCATAGAAAAAAATCACATGGTGCTAGATCTGGGGACCTAGCTGGCCACTCTATAGGTCCACTTCGCCCTATCCATTTACCGGGAAATACATTGTTTAACCATTGACGGACCGGAAGCACATAATGGGGGGAGCTCCATCTTGCTGAAAATATAACTCATTTTCGTCAAGAAAGTTGTTGCCATCTCTATCCAGTTGATTTTCAATTGCTTCGGTAATTAACGGATTGATCGTATTTTCTAGCATATTCAAGTACATCTCACCATTTAGATTTCCATTTATAAACAATGGACCAATTACTTGATTTCCTAGTATACCGGCCCATACATTAATTTTTTGGGGATACATGGTCACTTTCATTGCTCCAATATCTGCAATTATGTTTGTTGACAAAACCATTTAAATAAAAAGTACATCAGTGAAGCAGTTTTTTTTTAAAATTCGTTATTGTTATTAATAATTGTAGTCATTTGTTCACAAAACTCAATTCTTCTGTCAAAATCGTCTTCACTTAACTCTTGACATACTTTCATTTTATAGGGATGGAATTTATTAATTTTTGTAATTTTGTGGACAGAGCCTAAGAAAATTCCAGTTGCAGCAGAAATGGTACGTAACGAAGTATTAGGATTCATACCAAAATAATCTATCACTTCAATTTGAGTGGCTTAATTCAAAACTCTTGGCTGATCATGTTTTGAATTTGCAACAGATCCTGTTTGAGTAAATTTGGCGATTAGATTTAGGACATACCTATGAGAGGTGTTCTTATCTGGGTGCCTCTCGTTAAATATTGCAGCAGTTCGTCGAGCACATTGGTTTTCGGCGCCGTAAATTAACAATATTTCAACTTTTTCAGCTAAAGTGTAAACCATTTTTAATAAATTGCTATTTCACACAACTGGTAAGTATGGTAAACAATTCAATAGGTATCATGTCTTTTATTTTCTCTATCAAAAACATTTTTTTGCATTTTTTTATACAAAAAAGTTGAAAGGAATAACAAAACAAACAATTGCAGTTTTTATGTTAATGGTACGAAGCAACAAACAAATTTTCCTAAATATTTCGACAACGAATCGATCAATTAAAAAAAAACAAAAGCCGACGTGTAGAGATTAAAAAGACCTTTAAAATGAGGTATAACTCGATACCCTTTCCCATTTAAGATTTTGAAGTTGGCAACTCCCCCTGGCGGGGCTGAAAGGGGGCGCGTTACCTTTATGATAAAAAGTTGTCCCCTTCGATATATTTGTTGACGTGTCCCAGGAATTAAATACACACATTTCGAGAAAATTAGGGTGGGAAGTCCTGAAATGAACACCCTGTATATATATATATATATATATATATATATATATATATATATATATATAAATTCATTTAATTTCTTCAACCATTTGTTTATAATATTGAAAGGTTTATTTTCTTGGGTTTGTAGGTTGTTTGAAATAATTAAAAAACGATTTTTTTTTATTGATGCCGCATATTACCTTTTTAAAGCACGCGTCAGCGTGTTTAAATCGAACTTGTTTAAATCGAACTTTCAAACACGCGCGTTTTTTAAAGTCCCCATGGTAACAACAACAACTTGAGAAACGTAAGTATCAATGACAACTTTTTTTATTAGTTTTTAAATTGTATATTATCATTGGGAACCAATGTCTTATTTGGTTTTTTCTGCAAAATGTATTTATATATTCATATATACATTGTTTCCCTTTAAATATAAATAAAGAAACTTTTTGATTATTGATCTGACAGCCCGTAACGTCAACTAAAAATAAATACTATTTGACGTTCACGAAACTTGGCTGGGCATCGAGGATGGACTTCCATTTTTTTGTAGTAATAATATGATAATAATATTATATGATTCCAAAGTGCACCAATAAAAAAAAATAGCGTAAAGTATTCGTGGATAACTGGTCTTTCAAACACTTGCTCTATTTCGATCGCGCGTGTTTGAAAGACCTCTTTATCCACTTATACTTTAATATACTAATATTTCACATTTTTCTATCAAAAATAACCAAAAATAATTTTTATGTGAAAGATTCATTTATGCTTAAGCAGTTCTTAGATACAGTACATATTCCTGATAATTATAAAATCATATCCCTAGACGTCATCTCAATGTACACAAATATTCCAAATGATCTTATAAAACATGTACTAAAAGATAAATGGGATTCGATCAAACAACATACATCACTTAATTATGACGAATTTCTAGAAGGCATTATGCTTATACAAACAAATAATTACTTTCAATATAATGACAACTTTTTCCAACAACTAAACGGATGTACAATGGGATCTCCAATTTCTTCAAGTCTAGCGCAAATCGTTATGGAATATATAGAGGAAAAAGTATTGAATGATATAAATTTTGATGTAACATTTTTTAAAAGATACGTTGATGACTGTTTAGCTGTAATTCCGGGTAACAAGTGTGATGCCTTCCTAAGCGCTTTTAATAAATTCCACCCAAGTATCCAATTCACTTTAGAAATCGAAAACAACAACAAAATAAATTTTCTAGACATGACACTTATAAAAACCAATAACAAAATAAAAACCAAACTTTATACAAAAGAAACATGGTCTGGACGGTATCTAAATTATAACTCATGCCATCCCAAATCACAAAAAAAACAGTGTTATTATAGGATTAACAGATAGAGCTATAAAATTAACTTCACCTGAATATCGTCCTGAAGTACTAAAAAAACTCAAAAATGTTCTGAAAATATCCAGAAGATCAAATTAATAGAATCATTAAACAACGTATATATAAATTATACAATAACAACATAAAACCAAATATACAAATAAAATCAAGCCAAGAAAAAAATACATATATAGCCCTACCTTACACAAATCAGTTATCAGAAAAACTTAAATACATTTTATCAAAACATAACATCAATGTAAGCCATAAATCCCACAACACATTATCGCCACTTTTTACTAAACTAAAAAACAAAACCAAAGATAATAAGAAATCAAATATTATATACTCCATACCATGCATGAATTGTCCAAAGAATTATATAGGAATTACTACACAATACTTGGAGAGCAGAATTAATGGTCACAAATATACAAAAAATGCATCAACCGCTTTACACAAACATGAAAGCACTGATAATCATGAATTTGATTATAAAAAACAAAAATTTTAGCTCAAGACACAAATCATCAAAAATTATCAATTAAAGAGATGATACACATAAAACAAGATAAGTTTTCTGTGAATGATAGACAAGATATTAAAAACTTAAGTCAAATTTATTATAAGCTAATTAACTAATTTCATTTCAACCTACCTCGTATGATATCGTTCCGTTGATATTCTATGGTGAGTACATCGATTTTAATGCTATGTTTTTATTGATGTTTTTAAGAAACCTACTAATGTTATGTTTTTATCTGCTAACATTTTATTCGTCCTTCATTTTTACAATGGTATTGTTTTTGAAAATGCTTCCAAAGAAGAAGCGAAACGTTCACATTATGTATATCCATTTTCCATAGAAAAATGTGAAATATAATCGTTTTTTAATTATTTCAAACAACCTACGAACCCAAGAAAATAAACCTTTCAATATTTTATATATATATATATATATATATATATATATATATATATATATATATATATATATATATAAATAAATAACAAAGAAGATGTAGGAATATCGCGTGATATGTTAACAACAACAACAAAGAGAATCATGGGTAATTCACGCAAAGTAAAGGGCTACTGAAATAGAGTGGTAACCGTGGACATGCATGTTTCTGGCTCATTTTGCCTCATCAGCACGGCATAACCAAATAATGATGTGAAATTTTGGAGCAAAGATGTTAATCGAAACATGGGAAAACACAAAATAACGGATTTCAGCAGGGAAACCAAACGCTCATTTGTGTCTTCAATTGGAAGATCCCCTTTACTTTGCGTGAATTACCCATGATTCTCTTTGTTGTTATATATATATATATATATTGTTACGAACTCGCACACCGAAGCAGATACTAAGTACGGCCCTGTAACCTTATGTTAACGGAGTTAAGAAAAAGGCGAGCGCGCCGAATTCTGAGAAGGTCTATTGGGATCTATTGGGATCTATTGTGACCATCCTTTTTAAACATGTTCTCGAAAGGCATTTTAAGAAATATCGCGAAAGGCATGTCCCATCCCGAATGTTCTAGTAAAGAAAGTTTTTGATATAAATACAGGACCGATCAGCGGATGAGTTTCAGTTTATAATTTGCCATAGTGAGTTAAACAGTAATTAAGTGAATATAAAAGTGTTATAAATTAATAAGTTAGTGTGCATATAAATTAAATTTAAGTGACTAGTTAAGTACATATAAATTAGTGTTAGTGAGTTAGTGTTTAAATAAATTAGTAAGTAGCAATACCGAGTGTTTAAAATTTATCCCACCCGTTTATTGTTTAAATAAATAACAAAAACATTACATTGGTGTCAGAAGTGGGATAATATAAATAAATTGCTACGTAAAAATGGCCAAGAGACTATGTGATCTCAAAGTGACGGAATTAAGAGCAGAATTGGAAGGTCGTAAGTTGGAAACGTCCGGTAAGAAAAGTGAGTTAGTAGAAAGACTTAAAGTGGCACTGGTAAGTGATGGCTTGGATCCAGAAACATTTTTATTTAAAGACGAGGCTTCCACCTTAATCTCGTCCATTTCTAATATGAAGAACGACATCTCTGCTAACATGGACGAGAAGATTTCTGCTATGGAAGAAAAGATTTCGACTAATGTGAAAAACGATATTTCCGCTAACATGGACAAGGTTTCTACCAATATGGACGAGAAAATTTCCACTATGAAGAATTATATTTCTACTAATATGGACAAGAAGATTACCACAATGAAAAGCGAGATTTCTGCTATGAAGAATTATATTTCTGCAGATATTTTATCATTGAAAAATGACATTGCTGCTGAAGTCGAGAAAAAAGTATCGTCTCTAAAATCAGACATGGAGAATAATGGCAACGATGGAAAATCAGATGGACGAGAAAATTAGGAAGTTAGAGACAAAGATTGCCGATTTAAGAACACAGGACACTTCAGCAGAAGAAAAGAAGATCGAGATCTGCAACCCAGAAACACAACCCAAGACAGATGATATTGGCAGTTTTACCCGAGTCAAGGCCCCAACGTTCGATGGAAAGATGTCGTGGACCAATTACGTAAAACAGTTCGAAGCAGCCGCTAGAGTGAATAATTGGTCCGATAAGGAGAAAGCAATGAACCTAACTATCGCGCTTCCGGGAGATGCCTTAGATATACTTCAGACGATACCTCTGGAAGAAACGGATGATTTCGAGCTGCTGAAGAAGAGGTTGGACATGCGGTACGGTCACGAACATCTAGAACATTTGTACCAGTCCCAACTAAAGAACCGAAGGCAGAAACGCGATGAAGCCCTTCAAGAGTATGAAGTGGATATTGCCCGACTCGTTCGATTTGCTTATCCGTCAGCACCAGAGAACATGATGGAATGTCTGGGCATCCAGGCCTTTATTGATGGCTTACGTGACCCCGATATGCAGAGGACACTTCGTTTAGCCCATCCGAAAACGTTAGTCGACGCATTGACAGCTGCTCTCGAATATGAAGCAGCAACGAAGGCTTCAGGATATAACAAAATTAGGACCATCCAAGAAGAAGGTGACGAAGACAGATTTGACCAGTTCGTCAGTTTCATAAAAGGTATGATGAACAAGAAACCGAGAAAAATCAGATGCTGGAATCGTGGCGAGCTAGGGCATGTACGTAGTTCGTGTAAGCAAGACTCCTGCAAACCAAGAACCCCAGACACAGGAAAACTAGAACGGGTCGGCTACGAGGGGGCAGCACCGACCCATGACCGTTCCAAAGACCCTCTCATACTGATAGCTTCTCTCAGATGTCGCAACGACAGTGTATATGTGGATGGCGAAGTAAATGGCAAGGGATATGCTCTGCTGGTTGACACTGGGGCAACTAGAACCATTATACGACCAGAGATAATAAACCCCAAGAAGAAACTTCTACCAACGAGACTGCAACTGCGGACCGCCACAGGCAAGAGTGCTAACGTTCACGGGGAAACACAAATCCAATTGGGAATTGGCGCAGAAAAGTTCACGCATACGGTAATCGTAGCTGACATTGAAGAAGACGTGATTCTGGGAATGGACGTAATGAATGTACATGGATTCCAATTAGACTTCAGAAACAGAACCATTAAAGTGGGTTCCGAGGAGGTATTCCTGCATCCATATGAAGGCAGCGCGGTGTTGGCAGCTGTACAGGAAGATACCGTTCTACCTGCACGAAGCGAAACCATGATAGTAGCACGGCTACAGGGAATCATGGAGGAAGGTACACCGGTTATGATGGAGCCAAGGAACCACGACGAAGAAGTTGGCAAAGGAGTACTAATTGGAAAAGGATTGGTCACGTCGGCGAAAGAGATCCCAGTACGTGTGATAAAAGTGAACGATTACCCAATTACAATCTAGAAGGAAACCAAGATTGGATCCTGCGTACCAGTGACGTCAATAGTTCGTCAAACAACGACCACTGATAATTCTAATGCCAGATTCGAACAAATGTTATCAGTAGCTGGTCAATCTTTGGATCGAGCTGAAAAAAAGAGAATGAGAGAATTTCTCTTGCAGTATCGAGACTTATTCGTACCAAAAGGAGGAAAGACTGGCAGAACATCAGCCGTCAAACACAAAATCGATACTGGTAATGCTAAGCCAATTAGACAATCAGCTCGAAGACTTCCACGAGCGAAGAGAGAGGAAGCTGAAAAAATAATTCAAGAGATGGCAGAAGAAAAAGTAATAGAACCATCTACTAGTCCATGGGTGTCTCCAGTAGTGCTCGTCAAGAAAAAGGATGGAACTACGAGATTCTGCGTGGATTATCGCCAGCTTAACAACGTGACGAAGAAGGACAGCTATCCTCTGCCTCGAATTGACGATACGCTAGATACTTTGGCCGGCAGCAAACTGTTTTCCACCTTGGACCTGAAGTCTGGTTATTGGCAAGTAGAAATGGACCCAGAAGATAAAGAGAAGACTGCTTTTACCACCGGATCTGGATTATGGCAATTCAACGTCATGCCATTCGGGCTCTGTAGGACATTTGAAAGACTTATGGAAAATGTCTTGAGAGGGTTGTCTTGGAAGACATGCCTGGTCTATTTGGACGACATCGTAGTACTGGGGAAGACATTTGACGAACATCTGAAAAATTTGGAAGACGTATTCAAACGACTCCAAGCTGCCCAGCTCATGTTAAACCCGAAGAAATGTCAGCTGTTCCACAACCGAGTCAACTATCTAGGTCATATAGTGAGCAATGAAGGAGTGGCGGTGGATCCAGAGAAAATTGCTTCCATTCAGCAATGGCCGCAACCAACCGACAAACATCAAATTAGGAGTTTCCTTGGACTTTGCACGTATTACAGAAGATTTATCAGGAAGTTTGGAGATATTGCCAAGCCTCTAACGCGACTTACAGAAGAAGCAAGAGCTTTCCAATGGGACGAAGACTGTCAAACGGCTTTTGAAACTTTGAAGAGGCATTTAACCTCGGCGCCGATATTAGGATATCCATTACCAGAGGGAGACTTTATTCTTGACACTGACGCAAGCAACGTAGGAATTGGTGGAGTGCTCTCACAGATCCAAGGAGGGCAAGAAAGAGTGCTGGGATATTTCAGTAAAGTCCTCTCCAAACCAGAACACTTTTACCAGTATCTCTATGGTAGGAAGTTTTTAATCCGGACTGATCATGCAGCACTTAAGTGGTTGATGCAGTTCAAGAATCCCGAGGGCCAGATCGCTAGATGGATTGAACGACTTCAAGAATACGATTTCAACATCGAACATCGAGCTGGTGTGAGTCACCGAAATGCCGACTCCCTGTCCAGACGGCCGTGCCCAACAGACTGCTCCCACTGCAACAAGGTGGAATCTAGGGAAGCTGCAGTTTCAAGAACTACTGTAGTCAACGAGGAATGGTCACCCACCAGGATAAGAGAAGATCAGGAGAATGATCCTCACCTGAAGATGATCCGGCAATGGAAGAAAGAAAACCGGCGACCTACCTGGCAAGAAGTGTCAAGATTTTCACCGAAACTCAAGGCGTATTGGGCTCAGTGGGACTCCCTTGTCCTGGAAGAAGGGCTGTTGAAAAGAGTCCTTGAAAACGATGATGGTTCTGAGATGAGGAGACAGCTAGTTATCCCGAGAACAAGAGTAGCTGAGGTACTGAAGAAGTTACACGACAGTCCATCGGAAGGTCATCTGGGAGTGAAGAAAACCCTTCAGCGAGTTCGTGAAAGGTTTTATTGGATGAACAGCTCCGACGATGTGAAGGACTGGTGTAAGAAATGTACGACTTGTGCTACGAGTAATGGACCACATCGCAAGAGAAAGGCACCCATGAAACAGTACAATGTTGGAAGCCCTTTCGAAAGGATTGCTTTAGATATCGCTGGACCATTTCCGACGACAGAAAATGGTAGCAAGTACATACTGGTTGTAATGGATTATTTTACAAAATGGGTGGAAATTTACGCTATCCCGAACCAAGAGGCCACAACTGTCGCGGATGTATTGGTGAAAGAATTCATCAGCCGATATGGAGTGCCCATGGAAGTCCACAGTGACCAGGGAAGAAATTTCGAAAGCCATCTATTCCAGGAGATTTGCGACAAGCTGGGAATGAAGAAGACCAGAACAACAGCATTACATCCACAGTCAGATGGAATGGTCGAGAGAATGAACAGGACTATTGGAAAATACCTGTCCAAAGTAGTATCCAGCCATCAGAGAGATTGGGACCAGTATCTCTCACTATTTGCATTGGCTTATCGATCTGCCGTCAATGAGTCCACGGGTGAAACACCTGCGAAAATCCTGTTTGGACGTGAAATGAGGCTTCCTTGTGACCTGGAATTTGGCTGTCGGTCTGGAGAAGATATAGCAGGCGAAGACTACGTGATCCAATTGAGAAGAAGGCTGGACGATATTCATGAACTAGTTCGAACAAATCTTCAAGTTGCCAGCGACAGAATGAAAAGGCGGTACGACACGCAGGCCACAGAGGGCGGTTTTAAAGAAGGGGACAAAGTATGGTTACACAACCCGGCGAGGAGAAAAGGATTTTCTCCAAAATTACAAAAATCCTGGGAAGGTCCATACTTGATCAAGAAAAGGATCAATGATGTTTTATATCGCATAAGCAAGATCCCCAACGGAAAACCAAAAGTAGTTCACCGAAACCGACTAGCGCCATTCGAAGGAGACCATGACATAGAGGAAGGAGTAAACCTTATTCGAGATGTGTCTGACCCCACCTTCGATGAATTTATGGGCGCGTATGGAGGTACCGGGAAAGCTAGATATGGAGTCACTTCGGAACAACAACAAGATTTGTTCACTCTCCCAGAAGATTATTCACTGGCATACAACATCCCCGCCCGTATCAAGAACGCACGAGGATTGGCAACCGTCTTTCGAAAGAAGTTAGGGCAATTAGAAAAACTTGAAGACCAGATTCCAGCCCCTGGCAAGACACTGAAACTGAAACATAATTCGCGGTACGTTTTCTACGTGGTAACTAAAAATGAATTCCAAGATCGATCTACCTACCGCGATGTGTGGGAAGCACTTCGAAACCTCCGAGACCACGTGTTGGAATCCAACGTGAAGAAACTGGCTATGCCTAAGATAGCGAGTAACCAGTTGGATTGGCGAATCATCAGGAACATGGTAGAGATTATCTTCCAAGATACCGGTGTCCAGATATTGATTTGCAGCTACAACCCCCGTTATCAGTATCCGATGAAGACGGTGCCCTGCTATTTTCATAAGATCGGAAAGTGTAGAAATGGGGCTAGTTGCCGATTCAAACATCCAGTCTCGGCTACACAAAAGTTCCAGGAGGAACTTTCATTTAAGGAGGGGGTAATGTTACGAACTCGCACACCGAAGCAGATACTAAGTACGGCCCTGTAGCCTTATGTTAACGGAGTTAAGAAAAAGGCGAGCGCGCCGAATTCTGAGAAGGTCTATTGGGATCTATTGTGACCGTCCTTTTTAAACATGTTCTCGAAAGGCATTTTAAGAAATATCGCGAAAGGCATGTCCCATCCCGAATGTTCTAGTAAAGAAAGTTTTTGATATAAATACAGGACCGATCAGCGGATGAGTTTCAGTTTATAATTTGCCATAGTGAGTTAAGTGAATATAAAAGTGTTATAAATTAATAAGTTAGTGTGCATATAAATTAAATTTAAGTGACTAGTACATATAAATTAGTGTTAGTGAGTTAGTGTTTAAATAAATTAGTAAGTAGCAATACCGAGTGTTTAAAATTTATCCCACCCGTTTATTGTTTAAATAAATAACAAAAACATTACAATATATATATATATATATATATATATATATATATATATATATATATATATATATATATATATATATAGCTGGAAAGCGAAAACGCCGTAATGAGGGTAATGAGGTAAAGTATGCTCTATTCAATTCTCCAAGCTTTCGTAAATATTTATTTACATCATCAGGGAAATTAATCGAGATTGCATCCTAGATCTTGAAAATCGGAAATGTGTAAAACAGCAAATCATTAAAGAAATGAGTCCATTTGCCCACTACTGGTTAAATTTTAAAACATTATTAAAAATAAAAGGTAAAACATTAAAATATCGTGAATCCACACACCCACGCGGACCTGTGAGAATACTAACGGAAACTCAGTATAGTACTTTAAGTACGACATTTTTGTTATTTTGGGAGAAATTTCAGTTTTGTAGCACGATACAGCCTCCAGAGTGTATACAAGTGACCAATTTTATAATTGAATATTGTTCAGAGCATCTTAAAGATAAAGGTTATTGATTTTTAGTTCACCCGAGCCTGTACAACGGGTGCTATGGTACTTGTAGTACGAGATTTTTGTCATTTTTGAGATATTTCAGTTTGTTAGCACTATAAAGCATCCGGAGTGCAACAAGTCACCAATTTTATAATTGAATATTATTCAGGACCTCTCACAAATGAATCCTATTGATTTTCAGTTCACCAGAGCCAGTAAATCAGGCGCTATAGGTACTTTAAGTACGACATTTTTGCTATTTTGGGAGCACGATACAGCCTCCGGAGTGCAACAAGTCACCAATTTTATAATTGAATATTATTCAGGACCTCTCACAAATGAACCATATTGATTTTCAGCTCACCAAAGCCAGTAAAACAGGTGCTATAGTACTTTAAGTGTGACATTTTTATTACTTTGGGAGAAATTTCAGTTTGGTAGCACGATACAGCCTCCAGAGTGTATACAAGTGGTGACCAATTTTATAATTGAATATTGTTCAGGGCATCTTAAAGATGAAGGTTATTGATTTTTTGCTCACCCGAGCCAGTACAACGGGTGCTATGGTACTTGAAGTACGAGACTTTTGTAATTTTTTGAGAAATTTCAGTTTGTTAGCACGATACAGCATCCGGAGTGCAACAAGTCCCCAATTTTATAATATTTATAATATTATTCAGGACCTCTCACAAATGAATCCTATTGATTTTCAGTTCACCAGAGCTAGTAAATTAGGTCATATAGTACTTTAAGTACGACATTTTTGTTATTTTTGGAGAAATTTCAGTTGTTAGCACGATACAGCCTCCGAAATGTATAAAAGTGACCAATTTTATGATTGGATATTATTCAGAGCATCTCTAAGATGAACCCTATTGATATTCAGCTTACTAAAGCCAGTACAACGAGTGCTATGGTACTTGAAGTACCAAATTTTTGTCATTTTTGGAGAAATTTCAGTTTGTTGGCACGAAACAGCCTCCAGAGTGTATACAAGTGACCAATTTTATAATTGAATATTATTCAGGGCATCCTAAAGATGAAGCTCATTGATTTTTAGCTCACCAGAGCTAGTACAACGGCTGCTATGGTACCACATTTTTTTGGTTATTTTTGGAGATATTTCGGTTTGTTAGCACGATACATCCCAGATGTGTATACAAGTGACCAATTTTATAATTAAATATTGTTCAGGACATCTCACAGATGCGGGACTAGTTATTTGTAAAACAACTGTCACAATGACTCGTTTTGTAGTACGAGTGAAGTTTGCGCAACGAACCGCGAAGCAGTGAGTTGCGCAAATCACGAGTACTACAGAAAGCCATTGTGGCACAAGTTTTACACAATAGTTTTTATAATTCGCATTTATTTAATTTTTTAAATAAAATAGAATTACATATAATCCCTGTTTTTAAACTAGGAGGAGTGGTTTGAATTTAAGTTGGAAATTCTGTAGATTCCTAATTGGTCAGATCACAGATAGTTTTATTCAGCACTTCTGACTTTTGACATATTATAACCGAATAATTGTGTAAATTGTAAACAAACTTTCATTGAAGCAAACAGAGGATGATTATTTGTTTAAAAAAGAGCTTCTTCGTACATGCTCTTGCGATCTATTTATATTATATCATGAACAGAATTATTTCTGTGATTCATCTGGTAATTTATCCCAAAAATCGAACGTTATGTATACCTATATATTGATACTATACAATATAAAAATAAACAATTGACAAATCATTTATAAATAAACGTTAGCGTACTTTATTCACTAATATTTTTAATATATAAATCATTCTAATTTAGCTTTAAGAATATTTAATATAATAATTTGCTAGCTAGAACAACGCTAGACCATTTTATTTATAATTTATGTCAAGGTTAAAGTCAAATGTCAAATAAAAATATAACTAAATACAATAACCAACTGTACACTAAAAATGACTAAAACAGTGTTCAAAGAGCTTAATTGTGACACTGTAAACAATGTTATAATGAAGTCTCTTTTATACGGGAATTATAAAAAGCTAGTTTTAATCTTTAAAACCGTTTATTTTATCATCAAAAATGTTTCTAATTTTTAATTTTACTACCATCGACCAGAGCTTTAGAGATTATAATAACAAAACGGAATTAAGAATTATTTAGAATTTAAAGTGATATTTTAAAAGTTTCTACCTGTTCTCATCATAAAATTATCTTCCTGTCAACAGGAAGTGATTGTATTTCGACTTTCGTTAGAAAATCATACAATGATAATAGTAATGCTACTTTTCCAAAGGATAAAAACGTTTTTAGGTATAATTTTTGACATATTAATAGAATGTTTACAATTTTTATCTTCAACATCTAAGGTAACAAAAATAAGTAACATTTTATACTGAATGTTGGGTTCAGTGTCTTCCTAAGCCTCGTCAAGTGCATTTTTAATAAGACACTCCGCATAGAATTTGAATTTTTCAATGAAAATTACTGTCTCGACACTTTGTGGAGTCTACTCATATTACTGTTATAAATGAAACTAACTCTTACTAGATAATTCCACAATATATTGAAAATGGTTAAAAATTCTTAGAATTTGACAATTTTTTCGATATATATCATCGTCAGGATGACAGAAGTTACATTTCATTTCATGCCTACCCGATATTTAAAAATTATTTTTGGATAGACCTTGTGAATGACTTGATATATTGATAAAAAAAAGAAGAACATATGATATTATAAATATTAAAGCTTAGATATATATCTTTTTCCCATTTAAGATCAGTATAACTGTGCAATGATATAGAAAACCAGGAAAACTATATCTGATGGTCCTTATAATTATCACTCAATAAAACATTTTAAAAGTGGAGAACTTCCTAGATTTATCAGTTCATTGACGACTTCATATTGAGGATTGTGGGTTTCTTAACTATCTTCTAATTTCTAATTCTTCAATGAAATCCAGTTCTTGTTTCTTCTCACAAATATGTAGTACTTCTAGTTCTGTGTTAGGTGTCAATGAATGAATAATTCCGATGACTTAGAAACTGTACATACAAGTTTAGAAGATCCTATATTCAATATCCCATTCACAGAGAAGGTTAATAATGTTTATAAAAACCAAATTATAATTTCAAAATGTAAAATTAAAGAACCAAAATTTAACTGCGAGAATATATTCTTCAAAAATAGATACTTCTGGCAAATCTCAAACGACAATTTCGAAGAAACGTATTTCTTAAAATTAATTAAAGAAACAATAAAACCAAACCTCACCTTGTGTCTATTATTTAAAGACGAAGATCTAAAATTACCATTAATTAATTTCATGACAAAATCATTTAGAACTAACTCATTTTCTTTAGTTATTTCAAACAAAATAGTAATAGATAAAAGCGAACGTCAAAAAAAATACTATCATGAAACTAAAACCAGTCATTAAGGTATAAATGAAAATATAGCTGCATTAAAGAAACACTTTTATTGGCCCGACATGGACAGAGACGTTGCAAATTATGTCAACAGATGCTATTTATGTCGAAAATCGAAATATGAAAGACATCCAACATCGTTAGTGCTAAAACCAACCCCCATCGATAAAAGTCCATTAGAACATCTCTATATAGACACCTTTAAAATCAGTAATCAGAACTTTTTGACAGTTATAGATAGTGTTTCTAAATTTGAACAAGCTTACCCTATTAATTCGATTACAGCAATAGAAACAACGAACAAATGTATACAATTCTTATGTCACTACGGAATACCAAATAAAATAACATGCGATGGAGGCAGTGGATTAAAAAACAATGTCCTACAGGACGTCTGTCTCTTTCACCACATAGAAATTCACTATACAACAGCGTACAATCCGAATAGTAATAGTCCTATTGAACGATTCCATTCAACAATAATAGAGAGTAAAAGAATCTTAAGAGAAGAAAAACTTATTATAACGACCCCAAATTTAATGAACTATGCATTATTAGCTTATAACAATAGCATCTATTCTGTTACAGGTTACACACCTTTTCAAATAATACGTGGTAGATTAGATTACAAAAATCACTTTGAGCTAAACGAGAACAAAAGAATAACACTGTACATACATGAGCGCTCCAATAATCTTAACATACTTTCAGATTTCATATTTAATAAGTTAACAAAGAAACAAAAACACAATCTAGAAAGAGCCAACCGCTATAAACATCGCAAAATAAATATTAATACAATTAACCCCGTCTATCAACTAAAAGGTTCATATGAAAGATAGGGAAAACCGAGCAGCCCTACAAAAAATTAGAGAATGTAGAATTAGTCCACAAAGACAAAATAAAATCAAACGATCGTGTTTATCATATAAGATCACTGAAACCTCAACGTCTTGTTACAGGAGACAACATACGGCCAAGAAAATGATATTTAATAATAAATTCTTTATTGTTCACGATATAACAAAATACAACTCAGTAATACAATTAATGAGAAAAAAAATATGATAAACAAATATTTAGGTGATAGGTCTATTGACCAATTCTTCCTCACCAACCTCAAGAAAGAGAACTAAAAAAAAACAATCAAATCAAAGGTTACCTAAGATTAATAATTAATAGTAAGGTTCTGAACAATGTTAAAATTCAATAACCTGACATTAACATAAGATTGTTATATTAAAATCAATTAGTGTGCTGAAACAAGCCCCTTGACTAAAATGAAATTTAACTTGCTGATGTTGAAACAATTCCTTACGCAGTTTATTCCTAAATGATGCCAGTGACAGCGAGAACCTAGGCACACCAGAAGAGCACCAGCTGAGGCAATTTGATAAGAGAAGGAAGACTTAAATAGTTTTTTTTTATGACGAGGGATAGTAATTTTATTCTTTGATCTTAGGTTTAAATTGTGAACATCTGTCCTAAATTTTACTTTCTTACATAAATATGACGGGCTTTCGGATTTCAAAATTTTGTAAAAGAGGCAGTAGGCATGCAACTTCCGTCGATTAAACATACTAAGCCAGCCAATTTCTTTCAGCTTGTAGCTTATTCTGTTTCTTCGTCTGATGCCATATATTAAGCGCAAACATGAATTTTGAACTTTCGGAATGAGATAGCAGTCAGATTTTCTGAGAAAAGGTCCATTTACAGTATCGCAATGAGTAAAGTGGGATACGACCAGTGAATCTGTTAACATTTTTTTAGTTTTGATATTGATTTCTGAGCGATGAGGATAAATTAGTTTAAGTGAAGCATACGCTTTTTTAATTTTTTCAGAAACATGTTTGTCGAAATGGAGTTTGCGGTCAAAAATTACACTTAAATTTTTTACACTGATCGCTAAAACACAGCATTTCGTTACCAATAAAGATATGCAGCTGTTGCATCGCTTGTAGTCTGTGCGTTTCATGGCCAACAATATTGCACATGATTTTTTGGTATTCATTTTTAACATATGGTTTTCGGATAAAGAAACAATTTTTGATAAATCTTCATTGATTCTTCCCATTGCCAAAGTAATTTCAGATAAGGTAAAAGAATAATAATATTTAAACTTTTTCAGGTGATGATGGATACTCCCCTTTCTTAGAGGATATTACAGTCTCGACATAAAAGAGGTAAAGAACCCCCTGTTCAAATAGGACAAGCAAAAATAATAACATCTAAGCATGCCTTCCTATACTATATCAATATAACATACCTTTTAGCGAGTAGTAAAACTATTTATAATGAACTATTTATGCTTAACAATACTTCACAATTAGCTAACCACTTTAGTATTGTAATTAATAATCAAATCGATCATGTTATTAATATGAACTTGGTAATAATTAGACAATTAGAATTATTCAATAAAAATAAAGATCTCGACGAACCTTAATAAATACCGTGGGTAAAATCTCAAAATGGTTATTCCGTACACTCGACTCAGAACACGGAGAAATTTATGAAAAACATTTAAATGTGTTACAAAATAATCAAAACAAATTATATATAAGCCTCTCAAAACATCACTCACTTCTAGAAGAAATGTCATCAAAATATAATAATCATTTCATCATCTTAGAAAATAATCAACAAACCATAAGCACTCAGTTACGATCAATAACAATCGAAATTAATAAATTGTCCAACATTGAACGAGTTTTCTCATTGAGCATGATTATAGATAATTTAATTGCACAAATACAAAATACACAAATTCTCATAAACAATATTGAAACAGCGATTTCTTTCGTTAAATGTTCTACACACTTCAATTATTGAACCACAAAATTTAAAATTAGTTATTTCCAAACTAAACAATATTTATGAATTAAGGAATGTGCCTCATTTGAATAATTTCATGAATTATTATAACTGATTTTCTACTCAAGTTTCAACTTTATAATATTTAAGATTCCATAAGGAGTAACGTCTTGCAATACTTCCAACTATATCCGATCCCTCTAAATAACCTTAGATTATCCCTGAGCACCCTTTCCTACTTTTAAGCACACAGAAGATGAATGGACGAGTTCAGACAAGTGCCCAGAAGTTGAAAACTTCTACTATTGTACACCAATTGTATTGCATAAAAATACACAACATTGCATTTCAAAATCAATACAAACAGGCGAAAATAATTGCCTAAGTTGAACAAGAATATCATGCCTCAAATGAATTCTTACCAAATTGTGGTTATCCCCATAGACACAATCAAAATTGGAAGTTCCTGCGATAGCCACGGTATTTACAAAATCAAACAACCATCCCTCATTTCCATTGATAGTTGCAGAATACGAATAAATGACAAAACATACCAGAAGGAAGACACTTCTTGGTATAGCCCAAAATAATTATTAAACATCAGGTAGGCATCAAATGAAATGTAACTTCTGTCATTCTGACGATGATATTTAATATCGAAACAATTGTCAATTTCTTCGAATTTTTAACATATTGTGGAATTATCTAACAACAGTTAGTTTCATTTAAAACAGTACTATGAATTTCTCAAATTTTTCTATATTTTCTGTGATTATTATGATTCCAAAAAAAATCCAAATGGCGAAAGCAGCGGCAAAATTATTTCACAAAAGAAACACTACCATTCCCCATCCACCTGACGATTATTACAGTTTAAAATAATAACACGCCTTTTAGGTTTTATTGCAGCTTCCCCAACAATTAGCCCGTCTACCAATGGGTACCTGTCGAAGCGTGATATTACAAGTGGCGTTAAAAAGCCAAATACCCCCTACCAGGTATACCTGTGTTTGTAACCTTCCACCGAAAAAGTTTTTGATGAAAAAGCGGTCCACCTGCATCGCTAACTAACATCGCGTCGCTCAACGAATTCCAAACAGGACCGTAATCAAAATAATACAATCAAATTTATAGAGGAATCTGTGTGTAATACCATTACTCAAGGTAAATTTGATACAATTCAAATTGTAAAAATTTACTAGTTAGCATCCCCAAATTTTGAAAAAATGCACAAAAATTTTAACCTACAGGGAGCTAAATTTTTAGAGATAGGCAAAATCGCCCCAAAATGTTCATTTTGGCCGCTCAGGTATAACAGGTAACTTCGTCCCAAATGCCCTTAGAAAAAAGTGAGTCATGGATAACCATGACTCACATATTAGTTTGGAGGTAATAGAGACCGCTAAGTGCAATAATGTGATCTTGCTTACATTGCCACCCTACACAAGCCATAAGCTCCAGCCATTGGATGTTTGTGTTCTCGGCCCACTTAAAAAATACTATAAATAAGGAATGCCAATCATCCGGGAAAACAAGTTGATATCTATAACATTGCCGAGATTTTGGGCCAAAGTTATGGCTATGCCTTTTGCACACAAAATATACTTTCCGCCTTCAAAAGTACTGGTATATATCCGCTTAATAAGAATTGTTTCAAGGAACATGAATTTCTGCCAGCATCAGTGACCGATATATCACTAGAGCCCCAGCCAGCACCCATCGATATACCATTTGAACCTCAGCCATCTACTTCACAATCAACCAACGAAACAAGTCCGGTTGCCTCTACTTCTGAAACAGTTCCAACGTTTGTTCAAGGATATGAGATCTCAACCGAAGAGGATCCGATTATCAATCAAGGTGATGAAGAGGGTGCTCTATACTTTTCACCCGAATTGGTGAGAGCTTTCCCGAAAGCAGAAAGACAAATCCAATCTAAGCTTGGACGGAAGAAGAGGGCAACCGAAATTTTAACAAGTACCCCCAATATTCAGAAGCTTAAAGATGAACTTGATGAAAAGCTGAAGTCCAAGGTTACGAAAAAGCTTCCATTAGCAGAAATTGCTTCTCCTAGCTTATCAGAAAATGAAGAACATAGTGAGCAGAACATTTCGTTTGCCTCGTCCACACTTACTGAGAATTTCGATGAAGAAGAGGATGACGATAGTCTTTTGGAAGTGAGCAGTTTTGTTCTTGTGAGGTTTGCTACGAAAAAAACGATAAAATATTTTGTTGGACACATCAAAGAGGTGCTGTCTGATGAAGAATATAATATGTCGTTTTTAAGAAAATACAGGGAAAAGAAATTCGTTTTTCCAAATGTTGATGATGTTTCTGTGATACAAAGGGCATACATTGTTCTGCATATACCTGAACCGAAGATACTGGAGGGACATTAAGAACAGCTAGATATTTTTCCTTCAATATTGATCTGGACCCTTATAACATCAACTAATCGACCAAACTGAAGACTGGAGATTTTATTTTTATACTTTTTTATTATTTATCCTCTTTAAAATATCACTTTTATGTTTTCTTGAAAGTTTGTTCCTCAAGACTCGTTATGCATGAATATTTTATTCTTCTGAAAAATAGTGGCCACTGTTAGACGTATTGGGAGCCACTATCTTTCTACAGTAGCCACATTGTTGAAAAAAAGTAAGTTGCTTTGAAATAGGTTGTTTTTTTGATTTTTTGCAAAGTTAGCTACGGCAATTTGTAGCCAAATAATGAAAGTTTTGTGTGGTTTAATTATTTTTTCAAAATTTCTAATGGGAAAAAAGTTATGTCTAACAAAGTAAAAAGGTTGCCACTGTAGGGCATTCTCCCATGACAGATCTTACGTCACCATTTGTGCGACCCAAATACCACGTCACCAGTTAAGGGTTAATGGAGATATTTTCGTTAGAAGAAAATTGTTAAATGTAATAACAAAAATATCCCCATTAAAAATATCTTTTTGATCATCATATATTTTTTTTTGTCAAATTTGTTCTGTACTTTTCCACGTTCGTTATTTCTTCTGCGACAACACCTGTACAAGTCCACTTGTTTATTTTTGACGGTGAAATGTATTGTGGTCCGTATCTGTAAATTCCAAAGCAACGGGCCCTCTGCCCTGTTACTTCTCACACTTAACAAGTCAGCTTGGCCAGACAGCTGGCGCCAAAGAGTGCGCCCACACCCCCCTTCCTCCTATTCGGGGCCGACACAACTGAAAACATTCAGTACAGCGGCCAGAACAGAAAGTATGTCCGTCAGTTGTTCAGCTGAACTGTCGGGAGTAGGTTGTTAGTTGTTAACACAATAAAAGAGTTCAAAAAATATCGCGTCGAAAAAATTGTGCCATAAAAACTTTATTCTAAAACTGTGTGCTGTGATACTATCTTGTTTAATGGGATTATGACGAATGGTGATAGTTTCAAATTTTGCGTCAACGGTTAGTATATTTTATTATGTTTTAATAATAATACGTCATTAAATTATAATTATGCCCGATAATCCAGAAAATTCAATTTTAAATTTTGCACTTTATATAAAAAAAATACAAAAAGATTTCTTTCTTCAATAATAATTACTATAGGTACAAATTCTTTTAATCACATTATTTTTGCAAAATTCTTGTTTTTAAATAATGTAAAATGTATTTCACACTTTCTAAAGGTCATTTATCACGCGTAAATTCTTAAGGGTCCAAGACACGATACGGTATAGTTAAACAAGATTTCGTACGATCTTTTTGACTGAGCGCAAAACGTTCCGAATTTTTGATACGTTGTTGGTTGCTTTTTGGTACGACTGTTGAAATCCAGGGACCTGAGCGTTATTTAAGGTTGTGCAGCCTCAATAATCGTTGTCCGAATATTTCCTCATTACTTTTTAATCATTGTCTATGTTTCAATTGCATAAGTTTTATATGTTCGCCAGACCATAATAAAAATTAACAATACCATAATCATAAAACAAACCGTCGAGCAGGTGAAATTATCTGTCTTAAATCCGATTACAAAGATTTAGTTTGAGTCATCATTCATTCCCAGGTAATAATTTTATTGGTACCTAACAAGTGTCTGTCTACCTTTTTCATTGTCAAGTGAAGATTTAGTGGCAGCGCACAGGTGCCTCTTTGTTGTTGTTTCCCGTTTTTATTTTCAACCCAACAGTCAATAGATTAGTGATTAGAAGATGATACAGCCTCCGGAATGCCTAAAGTCACCAATTCTATGATTGGGTATTGTTTAGGGCATCTCACAGATGAACCCTATTGATTTTCAGCTCACGAGTGCCAGTACAACGGTTGGTATATATCCAAATATAGTAAAATTTTGTAATTTTTGGAGAAATTTCGATTTGTTAGCATGATACAACCCATGGAGTGTATACAAATGATATTGTTCAGGAAGTCTCGCAGATGAACCCTATTTATTTTCAGCTTACCAGAGACAGTACATGGGGTCCTATAATTCTAGATATACCACATTTTTAGTCGTTTTTGGAGAAATTTCGGTTTGTTAATACAAGTTGTGTACAAGAATTTTATTATTGGATATTATTGAAGGCATCTCACAGATGAACCCTATGGATTTTCATGTCACTAGAGCCACTACAACAGTTCCTATAAATCCAAATATACTAAAATTTAGTAATTTTTGTAGAAATTTCGATTTGTTAGCATGATACAGCCTCTGGAGTGTAAACAAATGACCAATTTTATAATTGGATATTGTTCAGAAAGTCTCGCAGATGATTTTCAGATTACCAGAGCTAGTACATGTGGTCCTATAATTCCTGATATACCACATTTTTAGTCTTTTTTGGAGAAATTTCTGTTTGTTAGCACAAAGTGTGTACTTGTGACCAATTTTATTATTAGATTTTGTTGAAGGCATCTCACAGATGAACCCTATGGATTTTCAGCTCACCGGAGTCAGTAAATCGGCTCCTATAAATCCAAATATACTAAAGTATGGTAATTTTTGGAGAAACTTTGGTTTGTTAGCACGATACAGCCTCTGGAGTGTATACAAATGACCAATCTTATGATTGGATATTGTTCGGGACATTACACAGATCAACCCTATTGATTTTCAGCTCACCAGAGCCAGTACAAAGAGTCCTATAAATCCGGAGATACCGCAATTTTAGAAAAATTTCGGTTTGTTAGCATGTTACAACCTTTAAACCTTTCATTTTTTGAAATGATATTTGTTTTCCCCCAGTTTGTATGACTGTACGCCATATTAAGAAATTTAGAATTATTTATAGGGGTTTCAGCTTGTCGACAGAGCTGGTACCTAGTGCTGTTGGTCAGGAATTAAAATAACCATTTGTTCACAGTATAATTTTGAATTTTTTATTTGCAATGTGTTCTGAAAAATATATATCTCAAAACAGATACTCATTTAAGAACAAATATTGAAGTACTAGTTTATATGTACGAAGTTTAGTGTCTAATTACATTTAATTATAAGGAAGCTACATAATTGTTATTATTATGATCCTTAATTGAGGCTTTACCATGAGTTATTTTTTACGCACCTAAATAGACCTACTTATCATTTAAAAACAATCTATAAAAATTGGTAAAATAAAAGTTCATGATTAGGCGTTCACTAGAGATGGGGTGTGATTTCACAGGAACTGGGTTTGTCACAGCTTCTAGCTTGTCACTGTTACGTTAAGTTTCAGGCGTAATAAAAAAGCAGCGGGTTTTAAATAAAGACGCAGGTATTGTTGAATTAGCTACTATAACTATAAGTATAAATAAAGGGCGCTTATAAAAATAATGTAACCTAATTTTATTGACAATGCCAACCAACTGATAACAATCTATTTCTATACCGTAAGGAACGTTTTATTTATTTCAAACTTCTGCAGCTTTTGTAACATTAACTTTGTGTACAAACAGAAACTGGGAACATAATTTTGATATGTGTTCATTGTTCTTGACGTTCTTGTTTTTAATGTAATGTATGCTGAAACAGCTTCGAAAATAAACGTTTTTTGGTCACGGCTTTTTTGTTGGAACAGGAACGTTTGTCACGGCTCCTTGAAAATCACCCCTTTAACCCATCTCTAGCTTTCACCAACATTATTAAGGCCAGAGTTCAGTACTATGAAAATGGGCGTAAACTGCTGTTGGTTCGATTGCCACGTTCTTTTCGTATGTAGGGAGCCGCCCTCATAATTTTAAGATTTAATTCCTGATACATAAAGAGACCTATCTTTCAAGCCAACCACATTTTCGTTTACATCACTCAAGACCGATTACGTAATGTATTTAGGCAATTACACAAAAAATGGGAATTTAATATTAAAAATCGACGTGTTTCAGCTATTCCTAAAAGTATTCATAGTCTAGGAAATAATTTATTTCACACTTTAGTGTGTGGGGGGGGGGCTAACTTGATGTGAAGCAACTTTAAATCGATTTTCTCCGAAACGGTTGCTTTTTCTTAAATCTGTTTGCCCCCCCCCCATTTTAAGCTGAAATTCCCGCTAAACGGTTGGGGCCGAAAAATTTTAATTAGAGCAACTAATTAGCCCATAAATAGCACATAATTCTTGTACTGTCTTTTTTTTTAAATTTCGCTGGTGGGGGGGGGGGGCTAACTTGACATACATTTGTATTTAACCGATTTACCATCCAGAAGTTGTTCACCTAAGAAATTATTGGAATAGTGGAAAGGTGCGACATATCTGAAAAAGAGTCCAGATGATTGGCCAAAAGAAAAAACTGAAGTTAATGAACAGATTGTTTTTGAGGAAAAGAAAAATAGTACCTCAACTTTAGTGAACAATAAGAAAAATTCAAGAAAGAATGTGAAGGCATAGGTCTGCATTTTTACATGTGTGGTCTACAGATCAGTTCATTTGGAGCTTGTTTCCAGCCTGTCAACAGATGTTTTTTACAAGCTCTACGAAAATTTATTAGTAGAAGAGGACGACCAAAAATTATCTGCAGTGATAATGGAACAAATTTTGTAGGAAGTGAAAATGCATTGAAGAATTTAGACTGGAAAAAATTAAGGAATTCAGTAACGTTAAAAGAATTTCATGGCTATTCAATCCTCCTACAGGAGCATGATACGGTTGCTCAAACAATTATTAAGAAAAACATTAGGTAGAATTTTATTAAGCTATGAGGAATTACAGACAATTTTATGTGAATGTGAAGCTCATGAATTCCAGATCTCTCACATATGGATCCGAAGGCAAGAATGATTTGATACCTCTTACTCCAGCCATGTTTCTACAAGATATTCAGGCAGTGGAGACGCAAAGATTTGGATGAAGTAGATACCTAACCTAAATAGACACCTGAACTATGGATTGAAACTGCAAGAGGATTTAAAAAAGATTCAAATCAGAATATTTTAGTCAGTTGATAATGATTCGAAAGTCTAAAGAAACTCAATCGATACAAAAGGGAGAAGTTGTATTAATCGGATCCGAACAGAAGAGACTACATTGGCTGCTAGGTCATGTATTAGAAACTTATCCTGGAAAAGGCAAAAGGATACGTGTTGTGAAGCTGCGAACTGCAATTGGAACCATTGTTAGACCAGTATAAAATTTGTACCCATTAGAAGTGACATCTGCAGAAGATACTGCAGGTTTACTTAGCGAACTTAGACTGAAAGAAAAACCAGAACGTAGTAAACTTAAAGGGCATAGAATAAAAGAAGAACCAGAACATCAGACTAGACAGATTGTCAAAAAAGTCGAAGAAAGGTTCAACCGCCAAGAAGATTCGATGACGGTGTTGGAAATTTTTGACCGTCAAACGCGATGGGAGGATGTTAGAAATACAATATGTTCACTATGTATATAATGAAAATGTTGATTTTAGTTTGTCAGTTGAAAATAAAAAGAAACGTCACTAGAACCTCAAATTGCATTTTGTTTCATATACTGATAGAAATATTAGAAGCTGGTTAAGCTCTCAATTTTTTACAAATATATTTTCCTACATTATCGATTATTTTGTACCCCACAAATAAATGTAAATTGTATTTGGATATTAAAATTTGCTATATAAAGTGACAGGTCCTGCAACATTATTCGTCGGTGTTGCAGGTTTTTCTGCGGTTTTCCTGTAACTGTGAATTTATTCACTAGCCAAATGGACCGACGAATGTCGACAGGGAACAAATGTAGCCGCAGCTGTATCCGCCTTTGCTTGGTGATTGTGATTATTATTCAACGCCGACCAACGTTAAATATCCCAAACCCCGCAGGCACGTCTCCACAACACATTTAAAACCAATTTCATCATAAACACCCAATTCCATACACTTTTCAAAAAATTTCTCCTATACACTTTTTGTCAAAACTTCTAATTCTAATAAAACAACAAATCTTTAATATCCCTCTTTCAAAACACTGGAGACATCCTAAATTCTGTAAAAATCATAAATCTCACTTATAAATAACTATTTCCGACACCTAGCCAGCTCCACTGCATATCTAGTGTATCGGCAGCGATGCATGGTTCGTCTTCCACCAGAACGTCCCAATCCTCGACACTTTTCGTCGCACCATTTCATACACTTTTTAAGCTTCGCTGCTTCCAAATATCAATTCCCGATATTATTCAATAGAACCTTCCCTCCGAATACTTTCTAGCGAAAAGCCCGTTCAAAAATCTCATTTCTATACACTTTTTTAAATTACTTCCTAGTCACTTTTCCAAATTTTTCTAGACATTTTTTCAACTAACCAATTCTCAACCAACCACCATTTTACACCGAGCTCAGTACTGAACGCGCACTAAAACCCCCAATACACCCCCAACCCAGCCCTGAAGAGAAAACCAATCCTACACCAGGGCACCCGCACAAAACAGACATTCAACCAACACACAAACACCATTCGACCCAAAATATTTACGAATTCTCTCTCTCTCTCTCTCTCTCTCTCTCTCTCTCTCTCTCTCTCTCTCTCTCTCTCTCTCTCTCTCTCTCTCTCTCTCTCTCTCTCTCTCTCGCAACATTGGTTGCCGAAAATATATTTAGTGAGTACTGAATTCTAGTCTTAAGGGAAAATCAAAGAAAATTATTTTTTGTTATGTTGTAGTCTAAGTTCGTGTTTAATATCAAGGAGAAATTGTATTGTAAAAACCTCTTGGAACGTATAATGATTGAAACCGTTTTAAATGAAGTCCCGATTTTATTGAACCTGACTCGATTTCTTCCCCATTAAATCCCGAAAAACTCATTTTCGTAGTTGGCAACCCTAACCTCCTCAAAATACTCTAATAGTATTAATATGGACGCGTTTGTGCTTATCTATAGTAAAAACTACACATAAGCCCCTATAAATGGATTTTCAATTCTTTGGAGCATATCCCTAGTAATATTGGTAATAAAATGATACTGAACCAAAAATGTAGGTATCATGGCAGTCAAACCTGTTAATATATTGGTTTTTAGGGACGCCTTACCTTTAAAATAAGGTGAAACTTGGGGTTAAATTTTTAAAACATTTCATGAGTAGTACAAAAAAAAGATTCGAAATATTTTCCAGAAAGCAAGTTGGTATTTTTTATTGTGAGTTCGTAATAGATTTATAGTTAAAAAAGTTGATTTGGGGAAAGAAAATAATAAAATATCTCGAAAAAATCTCAAACTAAAATTGTTTAGATTCAAATTTCTTATAAAACTGTCTTGACATCACTTGATTTTGTAGTTTCTATTGTAAATACAGCAAAAGTTTATGTCCCAAACTAATGATTTTTTCTTCACTATGAAACTTATTGAAACCCCATATAAATACATAAATTATGAAGTTTTTTTTACACAATTTTGTCCCCTTCCCATACAAATAAAGGCGGCTTTGAATATTCCCACTTCTTGGTTACCAGATGTTATTTCTTCAATATGTTTATTAGTCTTTAAAAACATATGTTATTACTCACAGTAATAAAATTGAAATACACTCGAGAGGAACCTTTTGTACTTAGTTCTTGGAACTACCTTCTTATAAACATATTTATAAAGTTTCCCATGATACTGGGGTACATTGTCATTTTCTTATGGGATCAATAATATGATGAACCAATAATTTTGTTATCTGATTATAGAACCATTAGGTGTATTGTTTGAACTAACAAGGGATCTCAGAGATAATATAATGTTAATATTTAATCAAACAGTTCCTATCGGTGTTTCTCAAATCCTTTTTCCTGGATAAAACAAGTTCAACTTTTTGAAAATTCTGTAAAAAGCTGAAGTTAAAATATCACAACTCCCAATTTGCTTCTTTGAAAATTCTACCATCAATATATTGAATAATCCTTGTTTTATGCTTTTTTAGTTAGAATTATGTACTCAAAAACTTGTACATTCATTTATAGCAAAAAATGTTTAATTAAGATGTTTTAAAAAACTAAATTAGCTGTAGATAGTGTCTGCGTATCCTGGAGTCAAAATACGCAATTTTTTTTTAAATCCATTCATATACAGGGTAGCGGCAAATATTCGATTTTCATTCAAGAGAAAAGTATGGTTATTTTTAAAAATTCATAACAAGATCTCTTTTGGTATTCTTTTTTCGGGCATTTGTTGCAGATTATACTATTCTATATCAAAGGTGGAATAAGCAAAATTCTACACGAGGGAAACGTTTCTACGGTTGTAGAATTTTGAATTTCACCAGTGTTTTAGACTATATTTTTTCTACGACTATCAAATAAAAAACAAAACAAGTGAGCTTAAAATGTGACTCGATGTTTGGTGCATTTTATATACTTTTATACCTATTTTCTAGACTTTATAGCAGTTTCCCTTTTTATGACAATTTTAGTCCTTTTCTACAAATTTCTGGATATATCTGGGGCCTTTGACAACACAACTCATGTGTCTGTCAAAGAAGCACTAAAAAGGCGAGGAGTAAATGAAACCATTGTAAAATGGATGTATGAGTTGTTGACGACGAGAATAGCTGAGATACAGGTGGGGAATCAAACCACCTAAGTTAAAGCCTCGTAATAGTTGAGTTGCTCTACAGGCTAACGGAGCTTGGCTTCGAATGTATGGGCTATGTTGATGACATAGTTCTAATAGTCAGAGGCTCCTTGTGTAATTTATTACAAACGGGCCTCAGAATCATTGAGCAATGGTGCTTGTCAGTGGGGCTAAACATTAACCCAAACAAGACCATAGTAATTCCATTTACCCGGAAAAGAACACGTTAAACGGGGAAATCATAGAATGGAAATCAGAAGTTAAATATCTAGGGATAACACTAGACAGTAAGCTTCTGTGGAATAAGCATGTTGAAATAACTGCTAGTAAAGCAATAAGAGCTTTGGTGGCGTGCAGAAATCTAGCTGGTAAGAGGTGGGGCTGTAACCCAAAAATACTGCGATGGATGTACGCCATGATTATGAGACCAGCGATTACGTATGGGGCAATAGTTTGGCATACAAAAGCAAGTCAGTACAGCACGAGGAAGACCCTTGACAAAGTTCAAAGGCTTGCCTGTGTGTGTATCACTGGAGCTATGAGAACGTGTCCAACTAGGGCACTTGAGATCATTACAGATCTACATCTGGTGATAGAAAGATCTGTCCAAAAGGCAATTCTTAGAATATCTAAGGAAGGTTCAGGCAATGAGAGTATTAAAAATCAGGGAGCCTGGTCCTCTTTATCAGAATACATCTCATCAGCGAATCTTCCCAGTGACGAAATGATCAAGAAATTAAGTATCGAAAAGAATTTCACTACGATGCTAAATACGAGGAGAGACTGAGAAAGAGAATACACCATCCAAACTCTCAAAGAAAACACCTTTAGATGGTATACGGATGGTTCAAAAACCACCACTGGAGCAGGCGCTGGAGTATTTGGGCCTGGCACTATATACTCATTATCGTTAGGCTCCTTCCCGAGCGTCTTTCAGGCAGAAATACTTGCAATTGAAAGATGCGTGGAAATGAACCTAGAAAGAAACTATCAGAAATGTGACATATCGATCCATTCTGATAGTCAAGCAGCTATCAAAGCATTGAGCTCCCATGTCATTGGCATGGTAGTGCCGAATAAAACTTGATGAATTAGGCAAGAATAACAGGGTCTCTTTAGTCTGGGTTCCTGGCCACTCGGGAATCACAGGAAATGAAGAGGCCAATAGATAGTACACTGTTTGTGTTTATATGTATATATTTAGGTACTATAACAGTCATAATTTTTACTGACTGCTTTTTGTAGTAATATTGACATGTTCTACACCTGAAAAGGTATTTTTTGAAGGAACTAATAAAGAATATCTAACATCTATCAATACACTTGTCAGGAAAGGAGCACAAACTCCTTTATTGGCTCGGAGCCTTTCTGTGGTGTAGGAAAATGCTCCTATTAGAAAGAGTTTCGGAAGAAGGAGGAAACCGAAAGAGAAGCACTCTGGCGGTGCCTTCCCGGGTTGGAACATTCCAAAAAGTTCCTGCGGAACTTTGAAACTGCTAGATCCAAAAAATATTTGCATATCAGTATAAATAAGCTTCATCTCCTCACGGGCTTTCTTACAGGTCACCGCCGCCTTAGGAAGCACCTAATGAGAATAGGTCTAGCAGAAACTGACGAGTTTAGATTCTGTAGGGAGGAGGATGAAACACCTAGTTCTGGAATGCTTCGCCATTGCAAGCCAACGCAAGAAATGCTTCGGACTAGAAATTTGTGAGAGTGAGTATATAACCTCGTTGAAGCTGTTCCAAATACTAGAGTTCATTAGAACCCTGAAACTGGAAGGCGAGCTGTAGTAGTAGCGAGAACAGCTCTGATAGGGGGGGGGGCACAATAAACCTTAGGTTTCAGTGCATTGTAACTCCGTTAAAATCTAATCTACAATTTTAAGGCACAAAAGCCTTTTTTATGATCATTTCTGATATTTTTAACAATTTTCTATTGTTTTATAACCATTTTCTTTTGTAAGTTTTTGTGATCATTTTTCACATTTTATCTATTTTCTATAGTTTTATAGCCATTTTCTATTGTTTTATAGCCAATTCTAACAATTTTCCACTGTTTTTAAGCTACAAAAATCGTTACTAAGACTTTTTTTATTATTGTAATGTTTTTATTATTTATTTCAACCAGTTTATACTGACGGGTGGGATAAATTTACACACACGATATGTCTACTCACTTAATTTATTTATTTACTAATTTATATTACTTATATACATAGTATATTCACTTACACTAATTTATATAAACAATTCACTACTTGTTCACTGTTTATATCAAGAGATCAAATTATAAACAAACTACTCCCGCCGGCCGGTATTCTTTATATATAAGTGCCCCTTTTTCCAGAACCTTCTAGTACAGCTCACAAAAACAATCGGTTCCCTGGAATTTTTTAGATAAGACTGGTCTAAAAACAAGGCTGGTCATCATACATGGCTTAGACAGAGTCGGTTTCAGGGATTACACCAGTGTGCGATGTTTTCTCGTCCTTTTAGCCATTTTTTATAATTTGATAGCCATTTTTTAGTGTTTTATAACCATTTCCTTTCTTTTCTTCTACTGCTTTTTTTTCCACAAAATTAGTAATTTTCATCTGTTTTTAAAGACACAAAAAACCATTTTTGTGAGTTTTTTGTAATCCTGTCTGACATTTTAGTTAGTTTCTATTAATTTATAACCATTTTCAACCATTTTTAAACCACAAAAAATGTTGTTTTGGGAAGTGTCTTGTCCTGTATCAAACCATTGAGTCGTGTCCGTTGTTGTCTCCAATTACTCCAATTTTAATCCTGTATATTGTCTGCAAATATAAAATGAAAGAATTCGAATATGGTGAGTAGTTAATATGCATATTTCCTCTATCGAATGACGTAAGTATGTTAAGTATACCGTTCAACATGGATATTGCCCTCCTTTCTTGCGCTATTCGTTCTATTATATACCTTCATCGAGTTTTCCATCTCTAGTTATTTTTAATACAAGTTTTTTTAAAAATCTTAATAAAAAAATTCCATAGGGTACATTTTTTGCTATCAATGTATAATGTATATATAAAGAGCGGACTATATCCAATTTAAATACGGACAATAGAACAATAAGTAAGTTTAGTAATGGTACGGAGGACCTATGACCCGATTTTTAAAATTCAAAAATTATACGGGAGAAAATTAAAAAGAGAATTTTTCCTAATTTTATTTTCGTATTCCGAGAAACAAATATGGCAGCGTAAGAGATCACGACAAACTTTCCACCCCCTTTTTAGGGCTATCTACAGATAGTAAAAAATCGAGTTCGGTGCTTTAAGGCCGTATGATATTATGTAGTTTTCGATATCGTTTTCTGTACAGTCGTCAATGTCGACAAAAACTGTACAGTTTCCTGTACAGGAAACTTTACGTCCGTAAAATTGTGTATGACACTTTTGTAGTTTTCGATATTGAAATTAACAAAAATAACGCCTCTGACTGGTGGTAGAGCTGCCAAAAGTCATTGTCAATTGATATTTACGACTTCAATTAATTGTATAAACATAACTTACCATTGAGTATTATATGTTAACCCATTAGACCCATTAAAATGAGTATCGGATTTCTCAATATCCTGTTTCACCAAATTATATAAATAATCAAATTGTGTCTGGAACATCCTTAAAAAGTTTTTATATGCTAATGGATCTTCTTGCAAAAGCTCATTGTTTATCAAATTTAACACATTCGAAGTCGAACGACTTGTTCTCCTTTGAATCCACTTTCGCTTTGGCTTTTTCCGAGAATTATCTTGGCAAATAGTTTGGAATATCATTGTAAATCCAACTACTGCTGCAGCACAGGCAGCTATTACGTTTATGTCCATAATAACAGGAAACCGAATAAAATAATTTCAACTAAACAAGGAATGAGTTAGCTTAGGCTAAACATAAACATGACACAATCTGACAACGACATGATATTTGACCTATTGCGCAGAAAGTGTACAGAAATATGATAGAGAATGGTATTTCTGTACAGTATTCGATATCGAAAACTGCATGCTCGTATGACACTATACAGTTTTTGTCAACATTGAAAACTATATCGGAAACTACATAATGTCATATGGCCTTTAGAGTGGGTGTATAATTCCGAAACTATGACAGGTGTCAACTTTATTGTTACGTCATTCGATAGAGAAAAGCTGTATCACCAATATGAGATTATTTTCTTCAAAAAATATATCTATTTTATTAAAAATGTGTTCTCCGGTAGTGTTTGTGGGCAGCGATGAACACATAAGCATGTCTTCTTCAAACGAACTTTCACATAGATATTTTACGATAACCAGCGACATCAGTCGACTCATCCATTTGTAAGACGAATCGTGTTTTTTGTACACGTGTACTAGTTCGTGTTTGACGTAGCTTGCCAGATCATGAATTCGCTGTGAAACATTTTACTAGGGTTTCGCGGAACACATTTGGTTGATCTATGATATTTCGAAAGATCAAAGGAACTTTATCAATTAATAGATTTTCAGTTTCTTTATTTTTTCTTATAATCAGCTCACCAGAGCCAGTACGACTGGTTCTATAAATCTAGATAGACTACATTTTGATCGTTTATTACTCAATTACTAATTTTAATCTTTTATTTGGTCTATTTAATTGTTATTATAACAATGTCAGTGATACACGTATGTATGCAGCTGTTCAAAACATCAAATTCCACAAAAATGATTCAATCTATTTTACGAAACTTTATTTTGATGGCCGAATCCATTTATAACCGACGAATGTTTATTTTTCCTGAAAAATAGTTTCCCCGTTCTATTTATTGAATTTATCGAAAAATAACCAAGGAATTTCACGTGATTTTTTTCGATTTTAGAATTCAGAATACTAAAAATAGTTGCCAGAAGTTTTGGTCGAAAATTATTTTCGGTTTACGAGTATGCGTGGGATTTGAAGAGGAAAGAGAGAGAGCTGAAAAAAAAAATGTGTTAGAACATTTTGTAAACACCCAAAATGATTCACGGTGGCAAATTTTTTATTTCGGACATCACTTCCTGTCGTAAACAATCCTTACACACCATCTGGACTGTTTTTAATTTGTAGCAATGTTCAAGTTGTTAAAATTAAATCAGTTTCACTCAATCATTATTATTATTTTTAATTTCCCAGTCACTTATTTCATTGCCTTTGTTCGAAATTATTTTAAATCTGTACGCCTTATTTTTGGAATTTCTAAACAATTCTTACAAAATAAGTTTATTTTTAACGCATTCTGGCGCTATATATGTATCTCTTTTTTACATTGCAAAGTATATTTACATACCTAACAAGATTTTAAAATAGATTTCATTCAAGATATTCCTTGCAACAAACATCTTTTATTAGATCTTATTTAACATGAATCAGATCAGATTCATCCAAATAAACCTTCGCTAAATTCCTGTGAAAAACCATTGTTATTACTAGAAACAACAGCAAAAAATTATTTTTTTGTTATTGAATAACAATATGTGTATTATACGGGGGGATTTTGAAATCTACATTCGTAATTATTGCTATGATTTGTAAAACATACTGTATATTGAGAAGTTTTGACAATTACTGTACAGTGAAATATTTTTAATCTCTGTAATTATCTACTATTAAACTTAAAATAACACCTCCAAACAATGGCGGTTCGTACTGTGTTCTCAAAATCAATTTTCCAATAACTATGACGCTCGGTATCTTGAAAATGCGTGGTATGGTTCACGTAAGGGATATAGTGCGAACTTTAAAGTTTCGGCTTATCCTTTGATTTGAATACCGTCATAGTCCAATCAATATTATAATTTAAAATGCTTATTAGACGATATATTCATTTAACATTATAATTTCAACTAACAATTGTTATAATTATTCAATACATTTTAAACATAACACCAGACAATTTACACTACCTTATATCTCGTTTTATTAAGAAGAATTAGTAATATAATGATATTCTATTTCCCAGATTTTACTGAACTATAAGTATATTTTGAAATGGGAATTTTTTCGAACACGCACGTGTCGACCAGCTATAAGCAACGTTCACTATTTTGTTGGTAGGCTAGCATCAAGATAGAGTGTAGTGTGTAAGTGGTATTGGTAAAAGAAAACAAACTATTAATACCTTTCAGAGTCTAGCTTCGCAACATAACTTAAAGGGGATACACCATTACATTTCTGCACTATATGTTTTGCGCGATTCTCGATTTTTATTCTCATACAATATACCTCTGAGAGTACTCTATAATATGAGCTCAATATTTTCAATACTTTTGTCTGCAGGGTTACCTGGTCAACAGTGAACCACTTTTTTTACGAGAAGGATTTGTATGCAGGGTTTAGTCCTGGGGACACCAAACTTGTAACATACAGTGTGTAGGAAATATATTTGCATATATCTTTCAGTGCCATTTCCTTTTGTCGTATCAATAGATACAGACATCTTTTTAAAAAATGTACTTTTGTTCACTGTGTACCGGCATGGTACAGAGTGAACCATGGCATAATTACACACTGAACCAATGTTGTACAATTGTACACACCACATTAATAATGTTTTAATTAATTTATATACGTAAGTTTATAGTAGTAATGTTTGCAATAAACTCATGTTTTTTGCCCAAACAGTTTAATTTAAAAGATTATGAAAAACGTATTATTAACGAATATTCATATTAAAAATAAACGGTTTTAAAGATTAAAACTAACTTTTCCGCATCTGTGAGATGCCCTGATTAATATTATATCATAAAATTGTCACTTGTAACACTTCGGGGAATGTATCGTGTTAACAAACCGAAATTTCTCCAAAAGTAACCAAAAATGCAGTATATCTGGATTTATAGGACCCGCTGTACTCGCTATAGTCAGCTCAGTTGAGCTAAAAATCAATAAGGCTAATATATAAGACGCCCTGAACAATATTCAATCATAAAATGGGTCACTTGTATACACGCTGGAGGCTTTATCCTAACATACTTAAAATTCTCCTTCTCCAAAAATGACAAAAATTTGGTACCTCAAGTACCATAGTACTCGCTGTACTGGCTTTAGTGAGCTGAATCTCAATAGGGTTCATCTTTGAGACGCTCTGAATAATATCCAATTATAAAATTGGTCACTTGTTGTTGTGTATTGAATAACAATAATAATAGATTCCAGTTATATTTTATTCTTGAACATTAAGTAATCTCATTGACAACTATATATTTCCACTGACAAGGGGTGTTTTCACTAACGGTGCGTTTGCTATGTATTTCCGTAACACTTCCCCTCGTTGTATTAATAAACTTATAGATCTAAACGTTTGGGCGGCCTTCTGTTTCTAGTACTGCGGCGAATTACCACATCTTCCTGTTTCGGTTCGTTGATCTGAGGAACAGTCTCGGTCGAATATACTACCTCTCCATTAGCCGGTTGCTGCTCCGATCTCTCTAGTGTCTGGTCCTCTTTCTCAATATGTTTCTCTTTAACTGGTTCCTTTTCATAGTCAACACCCTTGTCCGCCTGTGATTCCTCTTGCGAATCAGGCAGATGATGCTGCCTAACAGACTCATCCTTGTGGATAGTGTGGTCCTTAACATGTGATTTTAATATTTGATCCACTTGTCTTTTATGAATTTTTCCATCTGCATTTATCTCATAGTGTAATTTTCCTATTTTTTCCACGATGACTCCAAATTTCCATTTATTGTCATCATACGATCGTATCTGTACTGTTTCTCCCACATTGAATTGTTTATTTATTTTTATTTCTTCTCTTTTGTTGTTTATTACTGTTATGAATTCCCTTTGAACCAAATCAATCCTTGTTCTATATAATCTTTTAAACATCATTTCAACAGGACTCAATCCAGTGGAATTATTTGGCGTTTTCTTGTGCATCATTAACATTTTTGATAGTTTGTCCTGGAGAGTACCTTCCTCATGTATCATGGCCTTTAATTTATTTTTAAAAGTTTGTACATATCTTTCTGCTTGTTCATTGGTCGATGGATGGAAAGGTGCTGTTAATTTTGATTGAATTCCATTTTGTTTTAAAAATCTCTGCATTTCTTCTGATCGAAACTGTTTGTCGTTGTCCGATACTATTATTAAGGGTAATCCAAATGTAGTGAACATCTTTAGAATATTAATAGTTGTTGACGATGTAATAGATGATGTAGGTATCACTTCCAGCCACTTTGTATAGGCACCTACAACTATCAAGAAATTATTATTCATGAAAGGCCCCGCATAGTCGATATGTATTCTAGTCCATGGTTCTTTTGGATATTCCCAACTGTGCACGGGTACTTTGATAGGATTTCTTTGAAGCCTGCAACATGCTTTACACTCCTTTACCGTCTTTTCAATGTCGGAATCTATATTTTTCCACCATACATAGCTTCGTGCCAGTGCTTTCATTTTAACAATTCCCGTATGAGCTGTATGTAACTCTTGCAATATAGTGGCTTGTAATTGTTTTGGTATTGCGATTCTAATTCTATGGAAAATGCAATTATCTTGTAACGAGAATTCATCTTTGAGACGCCCCGAATAATATCCAATCGTAAAATTGGTCACTTGTATATACTCTGGAGGCTGTATCGTGCTAACAAACTGAAATTTATCCAAAAATGTCGTAATTAAAGTACTATAGCACCTGTTATACTGGCTGTGGTGAGCTTAAAATAAATAGAGTTCATCTGTGAGATGTTCTGAATAATATTAAATCATAAAATTTGTGACTTTTTGCACTCCGGAGGCTGTATCGTGCTAACAAACTGAAATGTCTCAAAAAATGACAAAAATGTCCTACTTCAAGTACCATAGCATCCGTTGTACTGGCTATTGTGAGCTGAAAATCAATAAGGTTCATCTGTGAGATGTCTGAACAATATTCAATCATAAAATTGATGATTTGTTGCACTCAGAGGCTGTATCGTGCTAACAAGACAAGTAACGAAAAGTGGCCGACGACGACATACACACAGGATTTTTTTTCTAAAAACCATTCGTGTTGTTCTTGATGAAAAACGTAAAAATAACTCAAAAAATGTTTTCAAAATTTCAACTTTTTTGTGTGTTATCCAATACTTTTCTCGCATATTAGATAGGTTGGGCGGAAAAGTAATAACAGGAAACTTGTAGTATGATCTTTGCCTACTTGTGCTGCCTGAAATGATTGGTGTTTTAAATGAAACTTACTGTTTCTAGCTAATTCCACAATATAATGAAAATTGTTGAAAATTCTAAAAAATTGTTTTGATGATTAATTTTTGTTTTAGAATTTTCAACAATTTTCATTATATTGTGGAATTAGCTAGAAACAGTGAGTTTCATTTAAAACACTAATGAGTAGATTCCACGAAGTAAGGGTCGAGACAGTTAATTTCATGAAATACACGTATGTAAAACGTCTTCTTCCCTACATAAGATTCATCCAGGATATCTGGCCAACAAAATAGTTGTTCATGGAACGTCGACTTAAGGCGTAAAAACTTAACAAAATACTCATGGGGCTCATTTTGTTCTTTGACCACATGTCCGACATAATATAACCTTTGCTTCCTAGTGGCAACCAATACCTATATACAGGGTGGCCCATTAGTGTGTGGAAGTGCAATAACTTACTTAGGATAAAAAATACAAAGGAATGTTTCAAATAAAAGTTATTGTAATTACCCCGATATATATATATATATATATATATATATATATATATATATATATATATATATATATATATATTCCTAAAATATTTTTAGATATACTTGGTGTTCAGTCTAAGCGAGACAACATGAAGTTTACTTTTTTTAATAGGATACCCTATATTTTTGTTTACCATCGAATTTAGCGCAAAATTCTGCATGTAATCCTATCTTTTATTTTCCCATTAATTGCGACGTTACCAAGTTGGAACGAAAAATATGAAGATTGGACGAAAATTGGTGCACTATAAATGCTGCCCTAGTAAATGTATTCTGTCTAGGATTCTTATCGAAATCACTGTCATAAAGCCAAATTCAAATGTATTCATTTTGTGAAGTAAATCTCCAGCTTCTATTCTGGAAGACTTTTTTTTGGTTTGCATCGTCATTTAGCTCTACTAACGTTGTTTTATTTCACTAAAACCAAGTGCAATAGATTTAATAGCATCAGCTCGTGCTAACCATCTTGTGTCACATATTTTCTTAACCAATGGTAATTTAGTTTTTGAAGCAGATAGACATTTTTGAAGTACTTCCCATCTGTGCGTCGAAACCGAAAAAAAATTATATAAACATTGTACATTTTCAAAACATCTAGAAGCTTCCCAACAACTTTCGGCAGCACTATTACCGACCAAGTTTAAAGAATGACTGGAACATGGTACAAAATGTGGATTATTTGTCTTCTTTTTAATTTTTGCCTGCAATCCGTTATATTTTCCGGACATATTGGATGCATTGTCATAACTTTGGCCTCTGCAGTAATTGATATTAAGGTCACTTAATTTGGTTTGTAAAACATTCGATAGACTTTCTGCAGTATCAGAAAATATTTCCACAAAACCTAACAACCTTTCTACTGGTTGACCATTTGGTAAAATATATCTTATAATCACAGTTAATTGATTGATTTGTGAAATATCAGGCGTTGAATCGACGATAATTGAAAAATATTTTGCCACTTGCAATCCGGTGATAATAACCTTTTTTACCTCATTTGCAAGAAGGTGAATAAATTCGTTGCAAATGGTCGAAGAAAGATAATTAACATGCCCACTTCCAATGTCACTATATTTCTGGAGGTGACCGGCTAAAAACGGGTCAAACTCGCTAAGAAATTCCAACGAGCCTAAATAGTTACCATTCCCTTTTGTAAAAAGTTTAGTCGTGGAACCATACAATGGTAAACCAGTTTTTGATAGAAACTTAATGGTAGCAAGCACTCTTAATAAAACATTTTTCCAGTAGTTTTGTTCCTGAAAGTAACTTTTTCTGATTTCTGTATCTATCCTTCCCTCTATTCGACTTCTATTATTCATTGTGCCGATGGAGGTTAAGTGTTCAGAAGACCTTTCGTGGTTTTTTAAGTACTGAGTCGCATTTTTCCAGTCAGCGTAGCTATCGGCACTTAGCTTGATATCTTTTTTCGAAAAAAGTTTGCAAATATAACAATAATTTGGGACTGTAAACCAACCACTCACGAAGGTCTTTTTCGCCATTTTCTTTAAATTTATAGAATGTTGAACTTTGTAAACTTCTAAATTTTTTACCATCCAATTGTTTTAGACACCCACTTATTTTATCAATATTTTGTTCAGGTCTGTTTTTAAGAAAATATTCTTGAAATTTCGAGGTTATATTTTGAGACCAATCTGCTAGATCACAAGGAAATAGTGGAGAAGTTTCTTTGTCAATTTCCAATAAATCACTCACGAAGACGTTATCATCATCGTCCGCGACTTTGTGTTCTTGTAACTCGATGGTATTAGTAATATTGCTGGTTAAAGCATTTATCTCCTGATCTTTTAATGGCGGTTCAGGAAAATATTGTCGATTTTCTAGTTCTTGTCTGAGGAATGCCGACATTGCGTTTTTTTGTTTTTCTCTTTCATTTTTCCTTAATAATGCCATTTTACGATTCTCACTACCACTTTGATGTTTGTAACTCATATTCTTCTTTCTTCTACCCTTTTAAAATTAAAAACTTATTAATGTTGGATTAATTTAAATTTTTGGGTAATGCAATAATATTGTCAATTAATACAGTGTGTTTGAAATTGGTAGCGAACATAATATTACGTTTTCGAAAACTGTTGAGATAGTAAAAGACAGTACAATAATTAAGTTTGGCATTAAATGCCGTTTACTTTGCGATTTTACCACTGTTGGTATTTGAGAATTTTGAAAGAACTGAAATGATGAATTTTCAAAACACAAAGGTATTAAAAATTTGCCCTAATTTTTTTTTCCGTAAAATTCCTATAGTAAATATACAAAAATAATATATTAATTAATAATTATAACTTAAAACTTACCTTAAGTTAAATTTCAGGGTTCGGACGATGGTAAATAGAAATTATTACAATTTAAAATGAGACTTTGGAGTTCGACTGATATTGATTAGCCTTCCAATATCACAACTGAGAGCAGAACAAAAATCTAAATACGATAGAAGGCAACAAACAGTTTTTTACGTAATTTCGTCGTCTCTTCGGCAAAAGATAAAGTTTTTTTGGTTAAAGCGGCATAAACAAAAACTCCCTAAAAGAGTGCCGATTGCCGATGTTTTATAAATTATACATATATAACAGGAATATCCTTATATATACCAATATAAGCTTAATTTTCTTTATCAGATACGGTTTTCTTTTGATGTTTAAATTCAAATTAACTAAATGGTTTATATTTTTTCAAGGCCTTTTTCCGGGCACTTAAGAAGACAGTTTATTAGTGGATAACTCCCTAGATTTATCTGTTCATTGACAACTTTATATTGTGGGTTTCTTAAATGTCTTCTAATTTCCAATTCTTCAAGGAAATCCAGTTCTTGTTTCTTTTCACAAATATGCAGCACTTCTAGTTCTGTGTTAGGTGTCAAGTAGATGTTTTGCGTAGTGGGATTTATCTGGTTGTTTTAATCTGTATGCTCGTAAGTGTTCACTGTATCGGATTTCGAAATTTCTAAGGGTCTGACCCAAATAAACAGCATTACATTCTGGACATTTGAGTTTATACCTGATTTCTTTAATGGTAGTATTTTGTTTTTACATTTAACAATTTTGTACTAACGTTACTTTCTGTTTTAAAAGAAATTGTTGTATTCGTTGCTAAATATATTATCTTTGAAATATTATTAGAGATATTTCCTGCATATGTGATGATTTATAAGTTTTTATTTCATCAGTTTGTTTAGGAAATATTACTTGTAATGCCACTTTTTCCTCTTTTTCATTAATTAGCTTATTTATCAAAGAGGTAAATGTACGAAACAAGTGGTAGGATTAAATAAAATAGGCGGTGTACCTAATCAAATAGCCGAATATTTAAAGTTCCCTGATCCCAAAGAGTACACAGGTCACTGTTTGAGACGAACTTCCGCCACTCTTTTGGTTGACGCCGGTGGTGATTTAATGACTCTTAAACGACATGGGGGTTGGAAGTCTTCGACTACAACTGAGGAATATGTCGATGATTCAATAAATAATAAGACATTAACAGCCAATAGAATTATAAATTCGGTTGAAAATAATCTACGTCATCCCAAAATTTACCGGATACTTTTGAAAACCCGGTAAGGGTATAGTAATAAATAGTTGCCAAAATTTTACAATTAATTACTATAAATAAATGTTTACTTTAAATTATTTTTTCTGGCTACTGTTTAATAAATAAATGCTACTTGTTATTCATGCGTTTTATTTTTATTAATGAAGGTGTTCCTAGAAAAAGTATAGTACACAACTAGAGTTGTAAGCTTATTACATGCTTATAGAATTACCACGCTCGCCGCTACGCGGCTCGTGCGCAACTTTTCTATTCGCATGTAATAAGCAACTTACAACTCTTGTTATGTAATATACTATTACATTAAAGACAACAAAAATTATTTGTATTTATTTTTAAATATATATTATTTACAACCATCAATTAACGCAATATTTATATTACTGACCAACTTTTTCAAGCTATTCCAAACTCTAGATTCAACGTAAATAATTATTTGATTTTCACAATATCCTGTTTTTACAATTTTTGAATATGTCTGCTATACTTAATAATTTCTCAGTCCGTAAAGTTGATTGCCTACATTTCAGGGCTAAAATTTAATTATATCCAACGAATTTTTATATAATATAATTCTTTTTATATTTTAATTTTACTGAACATTTTTTTTATTTGTTGCAGATCTCAAAATGGCTGTATCTTCGGAAGATATGGGATTCTGTTCGAGCGAAGACTATTTAGAAAATGAAATACACTCTCCTACTGACAGCTCCGAAGACAGCGTGGAAGTGAAAGTATCTGTAATATCATTATCTAACAAAAGAAGAAGAATAGAGGCCGCTGGAACAGAAACGTTCACGGGTCCACTTAAAAAAAGGATGTGCCTGAAAATGAAAGCAGAAATAAACGGTAGTCACCCTTTTCGACCGTGGAGTCCTACGCCGAAACAAACAGACACCGTTAAAATTAAAAAAGAAGCGGAAGAACCTGTCAATTTTCAGTTATCAAAAACGGAGTGCCAACCTAGGTTAGAAGAAAAAGTTGAAACTAATTTCGCGCCGTATTTTCGACCGCCGTCTCCTATTCAGTTCTATCAAACATCAGAACCAGTTCCTTTGATTAAAAAGAAAGAAGTGCTTAATAACGAAGAAATACGCGTACCTATCCATCCCCAAATCCAAAGCATCTCTAATGCCGAAACTGAAAGAATAATTCTTAAATCAACAGAGATATTTCCACCTCTACAAAATTCCGTGCCAAGTACCAGTAAAAAATCTTCGGAAATAACCAGGAAGGAACAAAGAAACTACAAAAATATGACGAGAGAAAGGAGAATAGAAGCTAATGCGAGAGAAAGAACCAGGGTACATACGATCAGCGCCGCTTTCGAAACGTTACGAAAATCTGTACCGTCATACTCACATAATCAAAAACTATCCAAGTTATCCGTTTTGAGGATAGCTTGTTCCTATATAATGACTCTGTCTTCCATTTTAACGGATGAAAGCGATAGTAATAAACCTTCCACCTCCGATTGCGTCGAATTAGTCACGAGGACGATACAAAGAGAAGGCAAACTTAGGAAAAAGAAAGATGATAACGACTGAGACGTTCCCTTTATATATTTCGAGTTCCTACTCAATTCCAGATATGTTGTTCACGGAAGCTGCCAAATTATATTTGTACTTATAACCTAAGCTGTACATAGGTTTTCGACTATATTTATTACAAATTAAAAATTATTATTTTTATTAAACGTGTTTCAATTATACCTTAATAGTCCAGGAGAATTAGACCCCAAACCTTTGAAATATGGCTGTGTCGTGACGTATATTAGGTATTGGTTGGAATTGCTCGGAAGTCATCTAAGAAAAGAAAATATGAAGGTCCAGCCAGGTGAAAAAGTTGTGCTATTTGCAGGAAAAATCATAAACTGCAAAAGTCGCTCATGTTTTCCGATGTTTCTTAATATCTCTTTAAATATGCAAGATAGAGAAATAAGTATACTTACGAATTTGTTCTTTATGAAATTCTCTACAAGATAGAATTGGTTTAAAATCGATATATTCAATTTTTTCGTTGAGAAATGGCGATAAATGCAAAAAAAGTAGCTAAAAAACGAGGTTATTTTAAAGTATTTGTTTCGCAGATAAGAAATCATCCAATCACGCTATAAATTGGGATTTAAGAACCTTATTATATTATAAAACAATATGCCAAAGGCCGATGAAATTGGCCTGATAGTTTTTACATGAATTAATTGTTAATTAATCTCCGCGAAAAAATTAACGTCATTTTTGCATTCATGCAAGCCTTACATTTTTGAGTTGTGATAGGCGCCGATTTTTTTACAACTACTTAGACCTCTAAACTATAATACACAATAGTTAAAATGAACAATTTTTAAGTTTGTATCATTTTTTACGCGATTTTGAAAAATTGAAAAATTTCGTCTTATAAATAATTAATTTTTGAAGCGAATTTGGATACCGAAGAAAAATACTCAAAGTACCTAAAAAAAGTTCTCGGAAAGACGCTCCTTTTAAAAAAAAACGGTTTTAAAGATTAAAATTAACTTTTCCGCATCGGTGGCCCTGAACAATATTCTATCATGAAATTGTTACTTGTATACACTTCGGGGGATGTGTCGTGCTAACAAACCGAAATTTTTCCAAAAATAACCAAAAATTTAGTATATCTGGATTTATAGGACCCGCTGTACTCGCTCTAGTCAACTGAAAATCAATAGGGTACATCTGTGAAACACTTAACAATATTAAATCATAAAATTGATTAATCGTATACTCTCTGGAGGCTGTATTGTACTAACAAACTGAAAATTCTCCAAAAATGACAAAAATTTGGTACTTCAAGTACCATAGCTCCCGTTGTATTGGCTTTAGTGAGTTGAATATCAATAGGGTTCATCTTTGAGACGCTCTGAATAATAACCAATCATAAAATTGGTCACTTGTATATACTCCAGAGGCTGTATCGTGCTAACAAACTGAAAATTCTCCAAAAATGACAAAAAATTGGTACTTGAAGTACCATAGCACCCGTTTTTCTGACTTTAGTGAGCTGAATATAAATAGGGTTCATCTGTGAGATATCCTGAACAATATTCAATCAAAAAATTAGTGACTTTTTGCACTCCGGATGCTGTATCGTGCTAACAAGACATGTAACGAAAAGTGGCCGATGACACACACGGGATTTTTTTTCTAAAAACCGTTTTTCGCGTTATTGATGAAAAACGTAAATTTTTTTTTCAAAATTCCAACTTTTTTTGGGGTAAACCAATACTTTTCTCGCACATTAGGAAGGTTGGGCGGAAAAGTAAAAGGTATGAACAAATGATTTGGGCAATATGTCTTGAAATTAATTGAATGGATAAGGAAGGAAAAGAAGTCTGATCAAGTTGTTAAATTTTTATGGTTCCTGATTTTTAATATTACTTTTCCGCCCAACCTATCTAATATGCAAGAAAAGTATTGGTTTACCCCAAAAAAAGTTGGAATTTCGAAATTTTTTGAGTTATTTTTACGTTTTTCATCAACAAAAACACGAAAAAACGGTTTTCAGAAAAAAAATCCAGTGTGTATGTCGTCGTTGTCGTCGGCCACTTTTCCTTACATGTCTTGTTAGCACGATACAGCCTCCGGAGTGCAATAAGTCACCAATTTTATGATGGAATATTGTTAAGGACATGTCACAGATTAACCCTATTGATTTTCAGGTCACCAGACCCAGTACAACGGGTGCTATGGTACTTGAAGTACGACATTTTGTCATTTTTTGAGAAATTTCAGTTTGTTAGCACGATACAGTCTCCGGAGCTCAACAAGTCACCAATTTTATGATTGAATATTATTCAGGACATCTCACTGATGAACCCTATTGATTTTAAGCTCACCAGAGCCAATACAACAGGTGCTACAGTAGTTTAAGTACGATATTTTTGTCATTTATGGAGAAGTTTAAGTTTGTTAACACGATACAGCCTCCGGTGTATATACAAGTGACCAATTTTATTATTGGATATTATTCAGAGCGTCTCAAAGATGAACCCTATTGATATCACTAAAGCAAATACAACGGGTGCTATGATACTTGATGTACCAAATTTTTCTCATTTTTGGAGAATTTTCAGTTTGTTAGCACGATACAGCTTCCAGAGAGTATACGATTGATCAATTTTATGATTGAATTTTGTTCAAGGTGTCTCACAGATGTACCCTATTGATTTTCAGTTGACTAGAGCGAGTATAGCGGGTCCTCTAAATCCAGATATACTAAATTTTTGGTTATTTTTGGAGAAATTTCGGTTTGTTAGCACGATATGTCCCCCGAAGTGTACAAGTAACAATTTATGATAGAATACTGTTCAGGGCCACAGATGCGGAAAAGTTAGTCTTAATCTTTAAAACCGTTTATTTTTTAATGCGTTTCAAATTTTTTAAATGCATAAATTTTGATTGAGTCTTTACTTGCACCAATATTATGTTTCCTTTTCAAAATTGAGTTAACATTTTTTATCCACACCAACATATGAAATTTTGTAGTGTAATCCAAGACCAAATCTCGTAGATTATGAATATCATATGTAAAAATTTGATTTCTACATTCATTACTTAATGTTAATTTTAAAACGGCAGTTATGTTGGAACAATAGCAAATTTGTGGCAATACACTGCTCAAAATATTAATGCATTTTTGAAAAACAAAATTAAAGTTTGTTGATGGAGCTAATAGTGCATTTGGAGAGTATACACACAGGATTTTTTTCTAAAAACCGTTTTTTCGTGTTGTTGTTGATGGAGAACGTAAAAATAACTCAAAATATTTTTTCAAAATTCTAACTTTTTTTGGGGTAAACCAATACTTTTCTCGCATATTAGATAGGTGGGGCGGAAAAATAAAATGCGTTCAATTTGGCCGAATAGGTGCTGAGATAATAAACGTCAAAGATCGAGAGTGTGCGGTATAACTATTAATGTTGTAACAATAAAAAAATGCCAGCAGATAGATTGTTCCGAGAAGTTTTTGTATGTCCTTTGAGATATAACATCGCCCTTGTGCATGAAGTAGAAAAAATCAAAGAAAGTTGTTGTAGCGGTATCGTCCGGCGCGTCAAATCTTAGGGGAGTGGGGATAGAGTGCGAAACTTGAAATCGACGCTTCAAATCGAGCGCGTCGCAAAAAGTTGCTGTATCTCGGCTTCTATTGGGCCGATTTTGATGATTTTTTTTAAATCGATGTAGCAAAATGAAAGAAACTCATTTTTAAGAATGGCGTCTACCAATTATGACAATTTAAGCATCTACAGTAACTACTTATAATTTGGCATTTTTTTATGTTGATAATAATCAATGATTATAATTATGTCCATGCTAGGATTGTGTTGTTCATTGAAAATTTAAATTTTTTTAATTTAAAACTTAGTTCCTTAGTTTCATCATTATTATTACTATTCGAAGAAGCGTAAGTGCAAATATATTTATATTGTTTATGTCCTTATTTCTCTGACCTGAGGTTTGTTGCCCTTTCGGGAAATTTCCTGGGTAAATTTTACGACAGCTCCCCCCCCCTCCCCAACTTCATGCACAAGGGCGATGTTATACCTCAAAGCACATACAAAAACTTTTCGGAAAAATCTATCTGCTGGCATTTTTTTTTATTTTTACAACATTAATAGTTATACCGCAAACACTCTCGATCTTTGACGTTTATTATCTCAGCACCTATTCGGCCAAATTGAAAGGAGCGTCTTTCCGAGAACTTTTTTTAGGTACTTTGAGTATTTTTCTTCGGTATCCAAATTCGCTTCAAAAATTAATTATTTATAAGACGAAATTTTTCAACTTTTCAAAATTGCGTAAAAAAATTATAAAAACTTAAAAATTGTTCATTATAACTATTGTGTATTATAGTTTAGAGGTCTAAGTAGTTGTAAAAAAATCGGTGCCTATTACAACTCAAAAATGTAAGCCTGGCATGAACGCAAAAATTCGTTAATTTTTTCGCGGAAATTAATTAACAATTAATTCATGTAAAAACTATCAGGCCAATTTAATCGGCCTTTGGCATATTGTGTTATACTATAATAAGGTTCTTAAATCCCAATTTAGAGAAACAAATGCTTTAAAATAACCTCTTTTTTTAGCTACTTTTTTTGTATTTATCGCCATTTCTCAACGAAAAAATTTAATATATCGATTTTAAACCAATTCTGTCTTGTAGAGAATTTCATAAAGAACAAATTCGTAATTATACTTTTTTTCTCTATCTTGCATATTTAAAGAGTTATATTCAGAAATATCGGAAAAAATGAGCGATTTTTGCGTTTTTTGCAGTTTATGATTTTTCTTTCAAATAGCACAACTTTTTCAGCTGGCGGACCTTCATATTTTCTTTTCTTAGATGTTATCCGAGCAATTCCAACCAATATCGAATCTAAGTCACGACACAGCCACGTCAAACTGTAGTGCTCCTGGCCTATAATGTTACTTTTCCTTATATAACAAGAGATAAGGTTTTTTTAAATGAAATTCACTGTTTCTAAATAATAATAAATTAGCAGCAATTCAATGATACATAGAGCATTTTCAGTTCCTATGAACAAATATAATTTTGATAGAGAAATTAATACAATTAAACAAATAGCAACATCCTATGGTTATCCATTACATACGATAAATAAATAAATTAATAAAAATGAGGAAAAAGTGACATTAAGACTAACATTTCCTAAACAAACTAAAGAAATAAAAAATTATAAAACCGTCACATATAATGGTAATACTTCTAATAATAATTCTAAGATATATTATCTTTTAGAACAATTTATTTTAAAACAGAAAGTAATGTGATTACAAAATTATTAAATGTAAAAAAAAATCCCCATTAAAGAAGTCCTTAAACTTCCAGAATGTAATGCTTGGGTCAAACCCTTAGAAATTTTGAAATTAGATACAATGAATACTTAGGAGCATACAAATTAAATCAACCAGAGAAATGCCACTACGCAAAACATCTACTTGACACCTAACGCAACTAGAAGTAGGGGAGACTGGGGTACATTTGAACAAAAACTAATTTAGTCCAATTAAAATCAATTGTATTTTTTTTCAGTTTTAAATATTTTAGCACAAAGTGGAACTCATTTGGGATCTAAATTAACCAACAAATTTGGAAAGGCAAACATAATAACTTGAAAAAAAAAATCTAACCTCTGCATTTGTTCAATTCTACCCCTTAGTTGGGGCAGATTTGAACAGTTGTGGGGCAATTTTGAACAAACCTCAAAAACCGCTTTGCGTAAACTAAAATGGCCTCTAAATACAAAAAAAACTCTATAAAGAGAAAAAATGTTCTTATTTAGGGTCGCAGACATAAATACACCCTAATATATTGTGAAACTTCTACCACCTTAGAAGTTATTCTGACTGGTTATAAAGAATGTCAAGTATAAGCAAATCAGATTATATTAATGTATTAGGAACACATGAAAAATAATGAAGTTAAAATTATATAAATCTAACTAAATATAGCAATTATTTATATTGCACCCAGATGAACACTTATTTGAACTTTAGCTGATCATAAAATATGTGAGTCTTTAAGCAAAGAACTTTTCAATTCTTGCAAAGTTGTCATATTTCTTTTTGGTTATTTCTCTTGGCCCTGAGTACAAGTTTGGCAAATAGTCATTTGGAACTAGTTGAACATTTTTATCCAAACATTTATTTAACAAGGTCCATTCATCACTATAGTTCAACTTGACATAAATCCCTTTTTCTCTCGTGTATTTAATAGCTTTTAAATCAGTGTTTTAAATGAAACTCAATATTTCTAGCTAATTCCACAATAAATGAAAAATGTTGAAAATTCTAAAAAATTGACAATTGGTTCCATAACTGAATATCATCGTCAGAATGACAGAAGCAACATTTAATTTGATGCCTACCTAATGTTTAGTAGTTATTTTTGGCTAGACCAAGAAGTGACCTACCTTGTGATTGACTTGATATATGTTAATAGAAAAACGAAGAAGATGTGATATTACAAATATTGAAGCTTAGATATTATTAGCCCCATGGTGATATCCTGGATATCATTTTTTCCAATTAAGATCAGTATAACTGTGCAATGATATAGAAAACCAGGAAAATTATATCTGCTGATCTTTACAGTTATCACTTAAGAAGACATTCAAATTACAAGATAACTCTAAGCTTATTTCATTTGACGTTACTAATATGTTCACTAAAATTCCTCCTAAGGAATGTCTAATACTTGTAAGAAAATTACTAGAAGATAAAAATATTAATCCAGGAATATCAGATATACTTAATTTATTTGATGTATGTATTAATCAGAATTATTTCACTTTCGACAATAACATATATATTCAAAATGAAGGTTTACCAATGGGAAGCCCCATATCACCTATTTTGGCAAACATTTTTATGAACAGTTTAGAAAGAAAAATCTTTGAAAGTAATATTTCTAAAAATGTTTTATTTTGGTATAGATATGTAGATGACATATTAGCTTGTTTTATAGATAGTGAACGACAATTAGATATATTTCTCAACCATATTAATAATTTACGCCCAAAAATTAAATTTACATTAGTAGTTGAAGAAAATAACACAATCAATTTTCTTGATTTGAAAATTCAAAGAGTTAATAATGTACTTGATTATTCAATTTACCGAAAACCAACACACAGTGATGTGACAATTCCATATAGTTCCAATCACCCCATGTCACATAAACTAGCGGCATGTAATTCAATGATACATAGAGCTTTTTCAGTTCCTATCAACAAATGTAATTTTGATAGAAAGATTAATACTATTAGACAAATAGCAACATCCGACGGTTATCCATTGGATATGATAAATAAGTTAATTAATAAAAAAGAGGAAATAGTGACATTACAACTAATATTTCCTAAACAAACTGAAGAAATAAAGACTTATAAAACCATCACATATACAGGAAATATTTCTAATAATATTTCCAAGCTAATATATTTAGCAACGAATACAACAATTTCTTTTAAAACAGAAAGTAATGTAAGTACAAAATTGTTAAATATTAAAACAAAAATACCAATATTAAAGAAATCAGGTATATATAAACTCAAATGTCCAGAATGTAATGCTGTCTATTTGGGTCAGACCCTTTGAAATTTTGAAGTCCGATACAGTGAACACTTACGGGCATACAGATTAAAACAACCAGATAAATCCCATTATGCAAAACATCTACTTGATACAAATCATTCATTGACACCTAACACAGAACTAAAAGTACTACATATGTGTGATAAGAAACAAGAACTGGATTTCCTTGAAGAATTGGAAATAAGAAGACACTTAAGAAACCCACAATATGAAGTCGTCAATGAACAGATAAATCTAGGGAGTTCTCCACTATTAAACTGTTTTCTTAAGTGATAATTGTAAAGATCAGCAGATTATAGTTTTCCTGGTTTTCTATATCATTGCACAGTTATACTAATCTTAATTGGAAAAATGATATCCAGGATATCACCATAGGGCTAATAATATCTAAGCTTCAATATTATTTGTAATATCACATCTTCTTCTTTGTTCTATTAACATATATTAAGTCAATCACAAGGTAGGTCAGTTCTTGGTCTAACCAAAAATAACTACTAAAACTAAACAGAAGGTAGGCATCAAATGAAATGTAACTTGTGTCATTCTGACGATGATATTCAGTTGTCGAAACAATTGTCGATTTTTTAGAATTTTCAACATTTTTCATTATATTGTGGAATTAGCTAGAAACATTGAGTTTCATTTAAAACACTAATAGAGGTAAGTGTATTAATTTTTGATTTTACCCCGTATATAAGATCAGTCGTTATGAACGACAAAATCTAGACATATTTGTAAACATAAATCTAACTAAAATTACTAGTTTGTCATGCTTTATGAGTTTTATCACATTGGATAATATATTTTAAATACATTTTAATTTCTTTTCCAATATCAAATCAACATTCAAAGTATTTAAATCAAATCAAAATTCAATTTATTACTTGTTTACAGTTTCGACGTAAACTATCTATATACTTTAGTTTAGGCAACCGGTTATATAGTGATATGTAAGATGGGTTGTATAATTTCTAGTACGCCTAACATGCAGTTCAGTTTCAAGCGTTCTGTAATCATGAATCCAAAGTTCGGCCACTGAAGTATAGATGGTGGTAGCTACGGCTTTTTACTATAGTTTCATGTGCATATAACTAGTAACACGTTAGAATTTTTAACTATTAAAAGGGTGCTTGTTACTGGATAGCATACGAATTCTTATGGATTCGTAGGGTATGGCAATCAAGACATACCCAGCACGCAATTTTTGTTACCGTGGGGCTGTTTCTCGGCAATGTCTCAGAGACGCCCCCTTTAATTTAATGAAACAAAATATTCGTGATTATCTTAGAGAAAATGGTATATATGTAATATAATTTGAATGTTGCCCCTGTATATCTAGAATCATGAATAAATATCAGCATTGCGTGAAACTATTGAGAACCAATGGGGTTTCAACGAATATCCGAACACGAAACGAGCGACGAATCGAACCCAGCAAACAAACCAAGCAAAGATTATCGTGAACAACGTGAATGTACCTAAATCGCCATGTTTTTAGGCTCGCGTTGATCTTTTTTTGAAGAATAACATTCCACTTTGTCAGTGAAAAAGTAATTGATTATATTTAAATAGTGAAGTAATGGATTGGGACGAGAGTGAAATCCTAAAATTTATCGAAAGCTATGAGGAAAATTTTATTTTGTGGGACCCGAAACATAAAAGCCACTACAATAAAAAATTAAGGAACAAAGCGTGGGACGAGATTGCAGCTACCAATAATAGATCCGTGGAAAAATGCAAAAGGAAATTGGCTTCGCTCTTAGCTACTATGCGAAGGGAGAGATCGAAGATGAGGAAGAATCTTTTAGCAGGAAGAGGTAAAATAATATTTAGAGCATTAATTAAATAAAAAAAATTTAAACGTTTCCGAAAAGTGTCATTTTGGGCTTTAGTTTAATTGTATATGATATACAGGGGGCATCGAAAGTTTACACACATTTTTCGAGTGAATTTTTTTAATACATGCGCTTTTAAGCTCAATTATAGCTCTTTTTAATGAATTTATCGCGATAAATAAAAACAAGTAAGAAGAAATATAATAACAACAGTACTGTTAAAATATTACTTGAATATTTTTGAAGGGAGACTTTATTGGACAATAGCGGAGTTTTGACATGAGAATAAACTCTTAAAGGTAACAAATGCTGTTCTACCCTCCAGTTACCCCAGTCGACTCTTCAACTGATTACGTCACTATGTCAATTAACAAAGCATTGTAGAAAGCATGTCACGTAGACATTGTCTAGACCAGCGATGGCGTACTTTTTTGAGACGTGGATCAAAGTTTGTTTATATTTCGTCACTATAATGCCCATTTGCACCAGTATTTTTAAAACTAAACATCTTTAAAATTCAATTGGCTTAACTGGTTGTGGTTTCACGATTTAAAAATTCTTAAGCGTTTGGTGCAAATGGCAATGAGTGTTTTAATTAATATTAAACAGAGAGGGGACGACACAAATGCTATGAAAGTCTCTTTCTACAAACATAACTGACTATAACCTTACAAAAGTGCATTTTATCTGAATAAAGTGCTTTAAATATGGTTATTCACTTGGGTTTGTCGATTTTTTTAATAAACAAAATGTGAGTGAAACTATAGTGCTATTCAACACTTCGATCTTGATTCCGATTTTGTTTATAATCGAAATCGAAAACGGATTGATGTTTGTTGAACTACCAAAAAAAATTGCCATTTGTCATGCCATTCTACAAATCAAATAAATCAATATTGTCATAACCTCATCTTTATTTTGGTTCATTTCACGTGTATTTCACACTTTTCACAAGTTCATTCAATTTAATCACGTTAAATTTTATAAAAGCTGTTCTGTTAACTAAAAATGTAATATACAATTGCATAATTTCACTCACATCACATAACAAACGGTAGTTTATTTAAATTTTTCGACCAATCACATGCTTCCGATTTACGATTGTTTTCAATAGCATCATAATTTTAGACCGATTATAATCAGACTGATCGATTGATATCGGAAATGTATTGTTGAACATGTTGTTTTTTAAATGACAGGAAATGATTGTAATCGATTGTCGCGTTGAATACACTGACCTATAAACAACAAAGTTGTTGTTTATAGGTCAGTGGTTGAATACACTGACCTATAAATAGGTCAGTGGTTGAATAGCGCTTATGCTTATTTGATATTTTGTAAACACTGCTTTATTTCTAATATTACAAATGAGACGTGTATGTATTTTGTGTCATCCATCTTGTGCCTTGTGCTATCTGTTGTATGACGTAAACACGTACGGCTTATTACATTAAATTTTAAAAATTGTTGTTTGCGTGGACTATGGAGGGTAGAAGTAAGGAGGGCCGTCTTGTATAGGGGACAAGTTGAAAAAGTGTCCAGCTGTAAGCAGCAAATTACAGTTCAATAACCGACCACAATAACGCTAGCGTAGCGAGTGGAAAGGACATGAAATTTATTATTTTACAATACTGAAGTTAAGAAATATAAAACAATTATTCATTTTTTATAATAATTGTGAATCATTATCATAAAAATTAATTAACAAACTTAAAAAGTGCTAATTTTATTATCCTACTCTAATAATTTATGGCGCTGTTTTTAAAATGCTTGCTTGCTACTATGGCGCCACCTTTATTTGCTCCCTGTCAGCGGACACTTTTTTCATACACTGAGTTGGTCCTCCTTACTTTCTACCCTCCATAGCGTGGACATATAATACACGAAGAACAATGCAGCCAACTTAACGACGGTTTGTTATTTGTTTTCACGCAATAAATGACGTTATGCGAACATAGGCGTACCATGGGGAATGTAAGAAAATTAGATTTAAAAAAAAATATTTAAACGTATTAATGAATAAGAGCTAGTTAATTTTATACAAAGAGAATTAAATATTTAAAAATAAATGTGTTTTCCAATACAGCTAGCTAATTTTGTCTCAGCTCTACATTCGTACGGAATCTACAATTTCGCATTGTAAAAAGTTAATTTATTTATTAAAACAAATGATGTTGAGTTACGCCACTGACACTCACCTATGAAATGAAAGGTTAGGATTCAAATAATACACTTTTTTACAAACATCATACGCCTATAAACTTATAAACTCTACTCAATAATTAGTAAACAACGGCAGACATTTCACTGCAAACTAACACAAATCCAAAGCGACATTGCCTAGCTTATATTTTTTCATAAAATTTTTGACAAAAATTATTTTATTGGTCATGAAAATATTTTTGTCTAGATTAATTGTGAAATAAACGGTTTTAAAGATTAAAACTAACTTATCCGCATCTGTGGGCCTGAATAATATTCTATCATAAAATTGTCACTTGTATACACTTCGGGGGATGTATCGTGCTAACAAACCGAAATTTGTTATAGAACCCGCTGTACTCGTTCTAGTCAGTTGAAAATCAATAGGGTATATCTGTGAGACACCTTGAACAATATTCAATCATAAAATTGGCCACTTGTATACACTCTGGAGGCTGTATCTGAAAATTCTCCAAAAATGACAAAAATTTGGTACTCCAAGTACTATAGAACCCGTTGTACTGGCTTTAGTGAGCTGAATATCAATAGGATTCATCTTTGAGACTCTCTGAATAATATCAATCATAAAATTGGTCACTTGTATATACCGGGTGTCTCATTATATTCTGACTGTTTTTATGAGCTTATATCTTCGAAACGTTTCTAGATAATAAGAAGCGGTTTTCACAGTTAGGTTTAAAATTATCGTAAGTTTTCTTGTGACACATTTATATAAATGGCCTACTTCCGGTTTACCCGCTAGAAAAGTGGCGTATTTTTAGAATACAGTAGATGTAATTTTTCAAATGGGACACCTTGTATATTTAGCAATTTCTTAAAAGACGCATATTTTTACTTTATAACGATACCTTAAAGTTTAAAATCGGTGCACAGGAAGCGAAGTTAGATAACTTTAACTGGGATACTGTAATGATTCAGATATAAAGTTGGAATTGTCATAAACAAAACTTTATTAGCTAGTAACTAAAAGTGAACAGTAAAAAACAAATAAGAACATGTTTCAGGACACTCTAAAACAAATGTTCGATGTGTCTTCGTTCTTGGTCTATACATTTGTGAAATCGAACCATTAAGTTGTCAAATGCTGCTGTCAGCATTTCAAGAGGAATATTTTCCATTACCTGCCGTATGTTATTTTTTAATTCCTCAATAGTAGCAGGCAACGGGTTGTAGACTCTATCTTTCACATATCCCCATACAAAAAAAATCTGGAACTGTCAGGTCTGGAGAATTTGGAGCCCAATCTATTGGACCACTCCTACCAATCCAATTATTTCCAAATTGTTGGTTAACATTAGTGTTTTCAAATGAAACTCACGGTCTCTAGTTAATTCCACAATATAATAAAAGTTATTGAAAATTCTAAAAAATTGACAATTGTTTCGATAAATCAATATCATCGTCAGATTCTCTTGCTATGTTGGAATAATGGGGTGGAGCCCCGTATTGTTGAAAGTAAACATTTTGGTTTAAAATACCATCCTGTTCTAACTGGGGATAAAAAAAGTTTTCCAACATATCGCTATAATTATTACCACGAACTATATTTTCTGCAAAAAGAAAGGCCCATATCATTTTTCACGAGACACTGCACACCAAACGGGAACTTTAGGAGAATCTCTTTCATGTTGATGAAATTCTCTTGGATTTTCTAATCCCCAAATTCTACAGTTATGTTTATTAACTCGTCCATTTATATGGAACGCAGCCTCATCAGACATAATAATTCTAAAATTTGGATATGTTCTGTACAAATCTGTTAAAGTTTCACACATAAACACTCTTTTAGTATGGTCCCGATCGTTAGTTTTTTGTAGAACTTGAATTTTGTAAGGTTTGAATTTGAGAACTTTTAGAATTCTAAAAACATTAGTTTTGTCCATTTCCAAATTTGATGCTATTTTTCTAATTGAAACTTTCGGATTTCTCTGTACAAGCTCATAAACAGATAACATTTCTTCTAAATTTCCATTTACAGTTCTCCGTTTTCTAGATATAGAAGCAGTATTCCTAAATTTGTTTAACCATGTTTTAATGGTATTTGTAGCAGAAGGATTTTTATTGAACTGTCTTCTAAATCGTCTTCTAGTCTGAACATAGGATTGAGTTTGGGCATATAAAAATATTGTTTGAGATTTTTCTTGTGCTGTATACTGCATTTTGAGAGATTAAACACTTCAATTTTATTGAATATAAAACACAATGTGACGCTCTGTCAATGAACGCAATATCTTTGTGATGTGAGATATTAACGCCTCCTTGATTATTATTTATTAATAAGACATCTGAATCAATACAGTATCCCAGTTAAAGTTATCTAACTTCGCTTTCTGTGCACCGATTTTAAACTTTAAGGTACCGTTATAAAGTAAAAATATGCGTCTTTTAAGAAATTGCTAAATATACAGGGTGTGCCGTTTAAAAAATTACATCTACTGTATTCTGAAAATACGCCACTTTTCTAGCGGGTAAACCGGAAGTAGGCCATTTATATAAATACGTCACAATAAAACTTACGGTAATTTTAAACCTAACTGTGAAAACCGCATCTTATTATCTAGAACCGTTTCGAAGATATAAGCTCTTAAAAACAGTCAGAATATAATGAGACACCCGGTATTCCGGAGGCTGTACCATGCTAACAAACTGGCATTTCTCCAAAAACGACAAAAATATCGTACTTAAAGTACTATAGCACCTGTTGTACTGGCTCTGGTGAGCTGAAAATCAATAGGGTTTATCTGTGAGATGTCCTGAATAATATTCAATCATAAAATTGGTGACTTGTTGAACTCCAGAAGCTGTATCGTGCTAACAAACTGAAATTTTTCAAAAAATTACTAAAATGTCGTACCTTTAGTACCATAGCACCCGTTGTGCTGGCTCTGGTGAGCTGACAATCAATAGGGTTCATCTGTGACATGTCCTTAACAATATTCAATCATAAAATTGGTGACTTGTTGCACTCCGGAGGCTGTATCGTGCTAACAAGATATGTAACGAAAAGTGGCCGACGACAACGACGACATACACACAGGATTTTTTTTTAAAACCGTTTTTTGGGTTGTTGTTGATGGAAAACGTAAAAATAACTCAAAAAAAAATTTCAAATGTCCAACTTTTTTTGGGGTAAACCAATACTTTTCTCGCATATTAGATAGGTTAGGCGGAAAAGTAAAATATTTCCCATTCGCCAAATTTAATAACTAGAGCCAAATTCTTATTGATTTTTAACATTATTATGATGTATAAATCAATCTTTGTGGAATGTAACATGCACTCAGATAATAAACGTTAACTGTAAAATTTGACAACACAGGTATAATGTAAGTTGGCTTCAACTATAAGTGCGTATCAGCTGATTGCGGATTCTAACCCAAAACGAGATTTTTATCAGTTTACGAACGACGCGTTCTGTTTTGTGTGGAAATGTCAAATTTAATACTTAACAAAAACTTTTTATTTTTATTACTTTAGTTTCGTGGGTTGATTTTTCATGTACTTATCTCCATACTCATCTTGTAAATCTTTAATTTGTTTTCACTCATCGTTGACACTAAATTTTAATACCAACAATCTATTTTTTATATCGAAAAGCCAAAAATAAAAACCGCAAGTTTTCGCAATCTGCTAACTACGTGGCTTAAAAGACTTAATAACTTTTTATTTAAAGAAAACAAAAACAAAATTTTAATACCAATAAGCTATTTTTATGTTGAAAAGTCAAAAAGTACAAAACTCGCAAGCCCCAGCAGCCTTTTCACTACTAAGCTTAAAGAATTAATAACATTTTAGCTTGAATAAAACAAAAACAAACGAAATAATCCGTCAGCTGATCCCATTTACCCACCGGTATACTAGGGTAGAACATATGATTATGATCCGCTCAGTTCGTTCAGTTTCCGAACGTGAGTGAACGTGATCCAGATTACTTTCCGAACGTTCAGATCATGAACGGGTTAACCCGATCATAGTTTCCGAAAAGCCTAATATTCACACATACTAGGTCCATCTTCTATTATTGTTTCTCGTTGCCACGATTCGAACCTTAGAGTAATAATAAACATAGAGAGGGCTATTCATTCATAAACACGTTTATTTTTGCGGCCAACAATTCTAAACGCCAGAAGTGAAATAATGAATGAATTACAAAAAGTGGGGATGGTATTGTAGCTACATGGCCTTGGTAATTTCGGCTGTTTTTCTGACAAACTTGGCACCGACGAACCATGATAATCCAGAAACATTAAATTAATTAACTTAAAAGTTTATTTTATCACATCAAAACGAAAGAACCAAAAGGGTTTTTTTAGCGAGTGACTGGTCACAAAAAGTTAAAACCATTCAATTTTTTGCCACAAATGGTAAATACCAAAATGTCAAATCAGTGACCACGGTAATAACTTCAGTTACCATAGTCAAGAGGTGGGTAACTGGCAGTGGTTCTAACCCCCCAACTGTAGATGGAACAAGTCCAAATCTATCAGATATAGATAGTAAAGTGTCTTGTTTTGAGATGTACCACAAAAACACTAGCATACTTTTCTTGGGTTCAGTAGGATACCGACCGCCTCGATATTTTTTTTACCAGAGCATGATCATCGTTTGCAATTATTTCATTGCACAAACTGTGGAAGGTTGTTTTTTGCATACGAAAGAGTGGAAAAAAGACATCTCATGATAAGCATCCAACCAAATATTTTCTGGATCTAATCTTATGTAGGATTCTCTTAAATATTTACATAATATAACTTTGACTGAGGAATGACCCTAGGAAATAAAACTATTTGATAATATGTACAAACTATTGGACAACCTCTGATGAATCAGCAATGCTAACAGCAATAATTCTTCGTTATTCATTACACTCTATACATTAAATAACTCTGACTAAAGATGAACAATAGTATTGATATAATATAGATGCTTAACAACAAATATTTTAAGGTTATGTTGTGACGTTTATAACCAATTATTTCTAACCACTTCATTTTAGCGAGTGAATAACCGCCTGTTACCGCAAATAACCGCTGGGTTATAACCAGCAGCTCGCTAAAAAACCCTTTAAATGTTTACTCCCTAGTCGTAATGGCGCTCGTATAAACAAACCACGTTTGATATTATTTACTACAATACTACGACCTATTCGAAATTATCGTCGATCACAGTCTGACGATATTTGCATCTCTCTTCATATGGTAATTAAACAAGGAGAAAACTACTAAATAAATTGCTATTGACACATTAAACAGGTACTGAAATTTTGAGCAATGTTGCCACTTTCAGTTATAACCATAAATGTATCTAAGGATACAACAAATGCTTGTTTAAAATTTATATAAGAATATGCCTTTATTAAATAAAATTCAAGTATTATTAATTAATTTTAAAAATAGCGACTCAAATGCATAAATTAGTATGACTTTTTTATTTGCATAACTTTTTAACGCATTTTCAATTAAACTTCTAATTTCATTTTTCCTGCTACCAAAGAGACTTTGTAAATATGGCAAAGCAGTGGAAGTGTCCGCGAGTGAGCTTAGAATGTGACTCAATATTTGGAGCTAGAAAAGATCAAAACAAACATATCTATTTTATTTGTTAATCTGAGATTCGAACCCAGGCCACACATGTCAACAGGCTGGTACATATACCAATGCCCTATAAAGTCACATACATATTCTTATTCTTACAATATCTCAAATTGACATACAATGATTCACAGTAATAGTGTCGACAAGCGGAGTGTCTGTCAAAGTTAAAACCACTACAAAATAAATCGATTGAATAAGGTTATTTTTTATGAAGATAAAAGAAGGGTTATTAGGTAAATTGAAAATCGGTGCCTTGCTGCTAACTCAAGTCAAAAGAAGTGAGAAAAGATTACGAAACATTGGATACCTGAAGAATTACAAAACGAGATTTCAAGTGTTGTGATTATATATTTAGACGTCAAGCGTCGCAAATAATATATCCATTAAACCGATACATGATTAATTCAACCACCAGCTGCAGCAGGATGTTATATTTAAAAAAAATATTGATAAACATAAATTTGAATCGTCATGTCCTAATATAATAGTTGGTGAGTAAATTCCATTCACCTCAAATGAATTAGTGTAAGAATAAATAATGTTAAAAAAATTTATAACTAGAATTAATTGATAAACATTTTAACAGTGTATCTCGTATTTCCAACCAAAATATCTGGTAACAGGAAAAACATGATGTCAATGAATTCAGTTCTTAGGTAGTATAATACTAGTATTCATAATAATTTGTATTAGTAATTAAAATTCTATTAAAAATTGTAATCGTAAATTTGAATCATCATGTAATATAACAGTTGATGGGTAGATACATCTTGTTTTGTGGTTAATCAGTGGCATACATAAAAAAGTAGATTTCACAAAGTAAGGGTCGAGACAGTTACTATTAGAATTATTATATTTATTATAAAATAAGTATTCATTATGAAACAATGGAAACATTAGATTTATCAAAAAAGAATAGATCTCGCAGTATAAATACAAAAACTGTTTTGTTTAATAAATAAATTGGACTTTTTTCACGTGTGCCTTTCAAAACTTTATCTTCGATCATCAAATAAGTTGTTCATATGAGTAGAATTTTGCAAATATCATTTCAACTGCTGCTCAAATACTTCATTGAATAAAATTTGAAATATTTTCTCCAGACCGCATTGACAAAAATGTTGCTTAATAACCAGTAAATAAATTTCACAAATATGTCATTCGCCATTATTATTATTATTATTATAGTCTATTTCTTAATGTCTGACAGCACAGTAGCCTCATTAAATATTCAAATAGAAAATTATCTCTTGCAGAGTGATCCTAAGAATTTTACAAGTAAATACTAAAATTCTAATGCAAAACAAGTAGGTGTCTGTATTGGTTATCTGTACATCCCTGTTTCAGCTCAAAATACAATATGGTAATAAAACTGAACAATGCCAGCAAAAGGATAAACAGTGCGGCAGTGGCGGAGATTACGATATTAGTTAATTTTGCTTATTTAATTAGATTCGGTCAATATTACAGTTGAAATAAAATTTATTCGTTTAGGCCTATTAACAAGTTACATTTTTATTAAATTAAATTTACTAAAGAAAATATAGTTTAATTTTCATAATTCAAATTTATTGACAATTAATTAATGTATCTTAAGTAAAGTAAACATACCATTTATAGGAAATATAAAATTCAATCTATAGTATCATCCTCTTCGCTGGCCATACAAGAATCATCCGAAGACTCGTCGAGAGAGATCACTATCGGTTCTATAGTTTGTTCTATGAGGTTATCTAAAACCCACATTTTATCTTCCTCTTAAATTACATGATTCACAGCATCTCTCCAGTTCTCTTCAGTTATTGTTGTCAATGAGTACTTCATGAGTTCACGAACATCTTTCATTTTAAATGTTTTATTATGTCTAGCTAAATAACCTTTCATTTGGGCCCATATTAACTCTATCGCATTTAATTCACAATGGTATGGCGGCAAAGGAAGCACTGTTATCCAACGATTCTTGGCTATTTCATCAATAACAAACTTTTTAAATTGTAGCTTGTGATCTGAAGCAACCTTTAAAAGTTCTTTTTTCAACATATCATCTTCAAATGGTATATCTTTTACGATTAACCAGTTAATCGCGAATGATAAGTGGCATTGTCCATAACGATTACAGCATTATTTGGAATGAATTCGACCATTTGTGTAAAATACTCTTCAAAAACATCTCCAGTCATTTCTTCATGATAGTCTTTCGTTGATGTTGACTGAAACTCCAGTAAACCACCTTCAACGAACCCTTGATTGCATCTAATATGCGTTATTATTAGACGGCGACCTTTACCGATAGGAGATTTCAGTCCAGTAGATAAACCTTCTATGAAAGCTTGATGACTGGTTTGAATACTTTTGTACTGTCATATTTTTTTTACTGAATGTCCTTCATTGAGCCATGTATCATCTAGATAATAGATTTGTCTTCCCTCCTGTCTGTATTTTCGTATATCTCGTAAATACTGGCGTCTCCAACATATTATTTTTTCGTTGTCGATTAGCACTGATTTGCGACTTTGCTTCTCCCAAGTAAAATTTAATTTGTGTAGTATTTTCCACAAAGTTTTTCGCCCTATGTCGGGCAAATTCTCGTCCTCCTTCACCATTCTTAGAATTATGTCAAGGGTTGGGATCTCTTTTTTAAAGTATAATTCATGTACTTTTCGTCTCATTGTATTTTGCATACGTTCATCAAGGTCAAATGGTTTTCTTCCAGTTGTATTTTTAGGTGCTCTCCATTTTTCCTCTCTCTTAGAAGCCTGTAAATAGTAGATTCACTAACTCCTGTCATATTGGAACATGTCGAAACTATATTTCTAACAGTAGCAGCCGGCATTTGATGTACAACAGCATCATGCACATTTAACACTACAGTCTTCGTTTGTAAGCTAAGCACGCTCTTATACTTTACTGGGGTAAAACTTGAAGACATTTTTCACAACACAGTTAACACTTATGGAACATAAGCGACTCTAAGCATAACAAATTATACAAATTTGGGCGAGACCAAGTTTCACCGTATATACCTGCAAAATTTCTAAGTAGTCATTGGGACAATCCCTAGTAGGACCCTATTGTAATGTTTGTTGGAAATGTTATTATCAACATTTCGAAAATCAGAAAGTAATTATCTGGAGAATGAATTGATAAATGGTTCGTTAATATGTCTCCCAAGAATTTACCTGCGCCAAATTCTCAAGATAATTAATGAAATATTCAGTCAGAATAGTTGCGTTACATACATTGGTTCCCAACGGGGGCGATACCGCCCCCCTGTGGGCGCTGCAGCCTTTTAGGGGTGCGGTAGCGGATTCAGAAGCAAATAATAAGCAGTCAAGAGGAATGGTGAAATAAAAATGATTTAATAAGGGTTAATAAGCAGTTTTAAATTAGCATTAATAATAATACTAATAATTATAATAATTTCTTTTAGTTCAGAATAGAAGTATATGACTTGTCCTCGCACGTTGATAAGCGAACGCGCGATGTCCATACAAAATAACATATTTCGACATGTTCGCACACAGACAAGTTGAATCATGCACGAAATGAAACGTATAAATGCAACAGCTCCACGAGTTTTTTGTTAGTTAGTTGTATGTGCTTGGCCACGATATATAGTCGTGAATCATAAGCTCTGCCGTAGTAAATAATCTATTGAGAATTTAATTTTTGTATGAAAATGGCTGAATCTACTTCTAAATTAAAAAAGAAATGCCGGAAATACAGTATTGAATATTTAAAATATGGATTTGCGGAATGTTCTACATTCAAATCGTTACCTATGTCTTTAATTTGCCGAAAAGTTTTTTCAAATGAAGCTATGAAACCTTCTAGGCTACAAGAGCATTTACATAAAATGCATCCTGATAAGAAGAACAAAGATATATTCTATTTTCAAGAACTCGAAAAACAATATTTAAAACAGCCAACTATATCAAACCTTTTTGCATCGTCTTCTAAACGAGACGATGATGGGCTACGAGCCTCATATAACGTTTCATTGTTAATCGCAAAGTCAGGAAAACCACACACCATTGGCGAGGAAATTATTTTGCCGGCAGTCGAAGAGATATTAAAAACTGTTCTCCATCATAAGACACCATTTGATATCATTAAAAAAATTCCTCTCAGTAATAATTCAGTGCAAAGAAGAATAGATGAAATGGCAAATGACGTTGAAATATCATTATGCGATTACCTAAAGACTTGCAAATTTTCCATTCAAATCGATGAATCAACTCTACCAAGTAACGAAGCTCTACTCTTATCATACGTACGATTTATAAAAGAAGAAAAAATTCATCAAGAGTTATTATTTGCTAAGAATTTGGAATCTGATACAAAGGGACATTTTATATTTAATATCATGCAAGAATTTTTTCAAGAGAAAGAAATTCCTATTAGCAATATTTTGTCTGCTGCTACTGATGGTGCTCCCGCAATGACCGGGCGTCATAAGGGTTTTATAGCACATTTGAGAAAAGCAGTGCCAAATGTACTCGCTGTACATTGTATTATTCACCGTCAGTATTTGGTTGCAAAAAAATTAAATGAACGTCTGCATGCGTCCCTCAATAACGTTATTGAAGCAATCAATATCATTAGAAGCAATTCATTGAATGACCGTTTGTTTCATAAGCTTTGCGATGAAAATGATGAAGACTACAATCGCTTGCTGCTGCACACAGAAGTACGTTGGCTCTCTAAAGGTGTTTGTCTGAATCGTTTTTTCAATCTATTTGACTCAGTGTTGGAATTTCTTGAAGAAAACGAACAATTGCGCGGAAACCTGATTACGTCAAAAAATGACATTGATTATTTGACGGACCTGTTTAATAGTATATTACGTAACGTGTGTTGTAAGAAGCATTTTACGCACGAACGGAAAAGTTACGCACGAAGCCGCGTAGCGTAGCGAGTTCCGTAATTCCTACGACCCACTTGTACTTGTGTTTATAATCTTATTAAGGCATTTAAAGAACAAGTAAAAACGTACATCCTCGATACCCAGCCAAGTTTTATAAAAGTCGCTCCTTGATGCCCAGCCAAGCATCTTAGAAGTTCACCCTCGATGCCCAGCCAAATTTCGTTAAAGTGCGTCCTAAGTAGTATTTATTTTTATTAAAAATGTATGTAGAATTACCGGAATTGCATAAAATAGCGTATACACCTCTCGACTAAAGTGACATTAATCCCTTAGGTGGATTACTTCCCTCAGGAATCAAACACCACCAGCGGGATTAAATGGGCCACTTTAGTCGCTTGGTGTATAATATACTATTGTTTACTAATATGAGATACATTCAGACAACTAAAAGATGCGGATTGAATGAAACGGAACCAATTATCATATACTTCCAAATAACTCTTAGTATTAAATGCAATCTCATTTCTAATAAATGTTATCTACCATTTATATATAGAATAAAATTAAACGTCAAATATCTAAGTAATACATTTTAAATAAAATGGCTACGTCTGTTGACAGTTGCTAAGTGGTTGCTATGGAAGCCGTGCGATTTACTTTCCAGCCGTGCGTTTTGTTTTACCGTGCGTAATAGACGTCTTACATTGATTGCCGACTGTGTGTTTTTGACTACTTACAGGGGTGGTCGTAGGTAAAGTATTTAATCAAGTTAATCTACAATTGCAAGGTGATGATTTAAATTTAATTAAAACTAAAAACGTCATAGCTGCTTTTGCAGGAAAACTTCTTATATTCAAAAGAAATCTTGGTAGAGGTGAGTATAACCATTTTCCCACATTATCAACAGTGTCTGCAAAACCGGAAGATTTACTTACTTACTGCCACAACTTGGAAGTTCTTCATGTTGATTCTACAGAGGGTTTCCAAGATATTTTAAACATGGAAATACCAAGTTGGGTTATAGATCCTTACGCAAACACAGATACTGAATGCTCATCAAATTTGGAAGAGGAGCTATCTGCGATTGCTGTTAACGAAATTGGAACCCGATATTAACAAACTGGTAACACTCCACCAGCCTCAACCGTCTCATTGATTTTTTCTTTATTATTAATTTTGTATTTCTTATTGTATTGCATTTCTTATTTCTATTGTGATTGTATTTCTTATTGATTCTGTGTTTATATATAAAAGTTTAATAAACAATTTTATTGTACATTTGGTAGTCGTTTAATAAATTTCTACTTCATCATTCCTCTAAAATAAAATTCGGTTTGTATTATCGATAGAAAGTTGCAGTATTTTTTTATAATAGCACTCCTCTTTTGATTTTCATCAATTTCAGTCTTTCCGTTCCACAGGCGTAGTTACCACAATTTTTTTTGTTTATTCCAACTTTAACCCTGTATATTTTACAAAAATATGAAATGAAAGAAATAAAATAGGGTCAGTAATCAAGATACAGATTTCCTCTATCAAATGAAGTAAGGAAGAAGTTGAGATGTCTCAAAATTTCGGAATTATAGAATTTTTTATCGAAACGTCGTCAAAAATTTTTGTGGTTTTTGATCTTAAAATTGAAAATGTTGGTTTATAGCGAATGTATGGGGAAAATTAAGTAGGATTATTTATTTTATGTCGTAGAATCCAAAAAATATCTCAGTTTTCGAATCTGAGGTATAGTTTTCCGGAAAATCTGATTTTCATAAAGTTTTCTCAATTCTCAATATTTTTTTTTGGATAACTGACCAATTTTTTGATATTCTCGTATAAAAAAACTCATATGCAAAATTTTATCGAAATCTGCATCAAAAAACATATTAACAAAAAAAATTTTGTTCTAGGTTACCGAAGCAGTTGGTTCGCGTTCGAAAAATTCAGATTCCTCTGGGGCAAAAGCAAACTTTACGAACCAACAAAAACTGTAAGTAAAGTACTGAATGTCACGTTCTATTTCTTCTTATTTTTGAGTAATTCTGTTGATATTTCGTCCACGTCAGCATCATTAAAATAACGACTGTCACTGTATTATTTTTCTAATTGAAATGTTTTTTTCTTACTAGGAATTGCTTGATATAACACCAATAGAAAACGGCATAGAAACAACTTTAGATAACGAAGAAATGGCCATCGAAACTCAAGAAAATGAAGTTTGCTTGGAAGACGTCGACGAAGCAGCAATGGACAACCCTTCAGACGACGAAAACTCGTTCATTTTACCACCTATGATTCAATCCCAACCAATCAAAAAGTATATAATTAACAAACCGCTGTCGAAAAAGACGAGAGAAAATCAAACTACGAAATCCATTGATACTCTCTTACAAGAATTAAGTCAAAAGATAGAAATTCCCCAGTTACCTGAGGACGAATTCGACGTATTCGGCAAAATGGTAGCGGTACATTTGAGACAGCTAGCTCTAACCACAGCTCTCGAATGCCAATCGGAAATACTGCATTACATTGTTCAAAAAAGATTGGGTCGTAACACGATGCTTTCGGATATAAATAGACAGTATTCGCAATTCGTTCCGACGCCCTGTATATCTCCGGTACCTTCCAATGCTTCATATTCAAATTTTATCGAAGAAGCGACCAATAACGACCTCCAATCTTCTAACAATGTGACTATAAAAATGGAAACTTTAAGATAACCTGAACGTCCATATTTCGAAAATTGTTCATTAACTAGACTGTAACTAATATAATGAAAAATTATTAATAATAAAATAGTAGAGTATGGGACATCACACTTTTAGGAAGGGGCATCGTCGCGTGACGTTATCTGTCACCTGTGTCATCCATCTTGTGTTCCGTGACGTGCGTCATCCTAAAAGTGATCTGTACTCAACTGTCCCATATCCACTACTAAAAATATTAAATTTAATTGTTTCATTAAATTAAAAAAAAAAACACGGTAACAAAAATTTCGTACTAAGTATATCTCGATTGTTATACTTGATTTTATTTCCGCTAATTCCTAATTGTCTGTCTGTCAATTTCCATCTCACATTTTTAAAACCAGTTTTGAACACTCCGAATTTATTACACCCTATAACTTAATCCTAATTACACCACTGTCCTCTAGGTACTACTAAATATTACTCAAAAATTAACAATTTTTAAACAAAATCTTCTTTTGTCTGATACCAGCTGAATTCTCCAAATTTTTTATTTTTACTATTTTAGATTAGAGTTTTTATAAAAAGTTCTATTATTTTTCAAACTAACGGCACCTCGTGTGATTCTTTAATCAATAACTCTTCAGTGGTAACTGGGTTGGAAGATACAAAAGGCGTTTATTTTACAGGAAAAATACTTTATGGCCAAGTTTATAAGTTTTCTTTTGATCTTGAAATATGCGTTCATAGTTTTGTTTTGCGTAAGAAACGGAAATTGTAAAATTTAATTTCATTGACATTTTTAACAAACAAATTTGTAGTTCAACCAAAACTTCATTAAGTCAAGGTTTTACAGTAATTGATTCACCCTGTACAATTATTATGTATAGCAGTTTTTGTAATGTGATGTAATTTATTGAAACTTTTTTATTCAGGATAGCTGGAGCCTAGGGGGTTAGTTCGTGTCATTTTAGTTTCCCCTTCCTATCCTAGAAACGGTTTTTGATGTCATATTTCGATTGTGAGATATAACCCATTATAAGTTTTAAATTGTCACACCGAATAATAAAATATCAATGCAGTGATGATCACATTGACTTTGATTTAGCAAATATTTTACTATATACCCTTAACCAGATGCCTTATTTTACTTACCTGAATGAGGGAATTGGTGTTTCTGTATTATGTTCGTTACTACTACCAAAAGTAGCATACAAATTAACCATTTTCCTTTCTAAACTGAACGTATACAGGCAAAGAAAATTTTTTATAGCAGTTTATAAACAAAACACTCACACTAATCACTACAGAGCTATAAAATTCAACACAATCGTCAACTGTAGAATTGTTAATGATTTTAAAATTCCGTTTAATACAGCTTTAAGGTAAATCTGCCGAAAATTCGTACCAAAACTTTCAACTTAATGTTTTCGAGCCCTATGAAACACGAGTATGATAGAGACAACAACCCCTTTTATCATATATCTCTATCGAAAATTTACTTCATAAAGGCTGCTTTGGCCGGCCTGTCCAGACGTGAATAGTCGGCGCGCTAATCGACTTTTCTGTATGGTGGGAGCTGCTATATAACTTTGAGTAATAATATACAATAGAGAGGGCTATTCATTCATAAACACACGTTTATTTCGGCTGCCAATAATCCTAACCGCCAATAGTGAAATAATGAATGAATTACAAAAAGTAGGGATGGTATTGTGGATACAATACATGGCCTTAATAATTTCGGTTGTTTTTCTGATGAACTTGGCACTCACGAACCATGATAATCCGAAAACATCAAATTAACTAACTTAAAAGTTTATTTTGTCACTAAAAGTCTTGAAAAGCACATAAAAACGAAAGAACTACATAAACAAAACACGTTTGACATTATTTTAAATACAAATACTACAGGCATTCAAAATGATCAGCGAGCACCAACCAATACGTGGTTTGTGTCGAGCACGCTCTGACGATATTTGCATCTCTCTTTATATGGTAATTAAACAAAGAAAAAACCATTAAATATATTACCGTAGACAGATAAAGCAAGTACTCACATTTTAAGCAATATTGCCACCTTTAGTTACAAAAAAATACTTTTTTCGTTATGGGTCAAGTTACTAAATTACTTAGGGCCACTTGCACCGTAGTTGTTAACTATGGTTTACGACCTAAACCAAGTTTTAAGTAAATGATTATCCTGCACCGTCACTTAAACCGAGTTTAATTGCCTTAACTAGTCGTTAAATTAAATCTCCCAAATTCGAGGGATTATTCAACGTTTAAGGCTAAGCGGTTAAGCTTTGAATCTTAACCCTACATTTTATGTGTGTCTACGCTGCCTACAAGTGGTATTTTTGTATAAAAATATGGATTATTTGGAATTGGAATAAGAAATTTTCTTAGATGATTTTTTAGATACTTTGGAAATTAACGATTTCGGCGTATTTATGGAAGGTCAAATTATTTTTATGACTTCGATGAATTGAGTTTTTTTTAGAATTATTATTCAGATTATTAAAAGGAACAGCTATAACTTCTGGAAATAATAGAAGATCAAGTAGAGAATATCCCCATGATTTGTAAGTTTATCATAGAATCATTATTTTTTGGTTAGTGATAAGGAAAAAATAAAAGTACATGATTACTACTTCCTTATTTTTTAGAAAGCAAGTACCGTATCACCAATTAATCAGCTCCTAACCATCCTAAAATTTTATGCAAGTTCAGGAATTTAGACCCACACAAAAAAAGGATCCCACTTTGTGTGAGATTCTTTTTATTTTTAGTACAAAGAGATCCTTAAACATTTCGAGAGTTTAATTTTTATTATTAATCCTAAATTAATCGCACTGATGTTTATCTATACTATATAATAAAGAAATATTTAAGAAACTATCTGGAGTTTAATTTTAGGTCACCTTTGAGAACCCGTCCAGAGAAAAAATACACAAAAAATATTTAAACAAAATAACAAGCTTTTTGTTTTGTTAAACCTGTTTCTAGTTTATCCAAACCAATAAAAAATTGTTAAGTTACAGTGGTAATAAAAAATAATTAACCCTAGAGCGGGCGCGTGAAATATTTGGAAAATAGCAGGCGCGTCCGTCTCACAGGCCGATTTTATAACATATTGTAATTTTTATATTTATCTTTATTCGGGGCTGTAAAATAAAATAACATTTTGTTTTAAAATTATTAGTTTTATTTTTAACATAAACAAACATGTTTGAAGAAAACTTTTAAACTAAAAATGACTACTTATAGAAATCGTATAACTTTTTAATTATTTTCATAACAATCATTACAAATAATGCCCACGTGTTCTAGACATAAAAACTTAAAACATTTTTGACAACAAAAACGTGTCTTTCGGTTTTTCTTTGTGCTGCATATAGCGCATCGTCCCGTCTGTCCATCCGGTGGAGCATCTTGTTGGTGTGTAGTGTCGTGGTTTCCAGATATTTCGTGAAGTCTATCTCTCAAAGTCATAAAAATACAGTTTTGTTTCTAATTTACTATTTACTTTTAAATATTTTAATAAAAATACATCAACAATAGCATAATATAAAAAAATATGTGCAATTTAACTTACCTTACTACTGTAAAATATTCACTAACAAACTCGTATACAGCAGGCGCGTTTTTACAATATTTCATCTATGACCGACCGGTACGTCTAAACCAAAGAATACACGTTGGTGTATTCTTTGTCTAAACGTTTAACACTAGTGACAGTGTGTGGATTGATGATCTAGGAAAGTAGAAGGGGGGTGTACGTGGTAAGACAAAAATCAATAAATTAAAAATTTCGTCGGTGTCTCAGACATGAAGCGCCCGCTGTAGGGTTCATAATTAAAAAATATATATTAGGTGTTTAATTAACACATTTCTAGGTATATGTGAGACAAGGTAATTAATAATCCTTTAAAATGTTCAATATGCTTTGATATTTAAATCAAATTAAAAACGAGTAATAAGGGGGAGCGCTCTTAGTTTTATTATACATGTTTTTCCTTATTATTTATTTGTTTTCATTCAGTGTAATTATTTTAATCGATTTAGAGCCGCTAAATAAAATTTAGTACCATTAGAAAGTTTCCAAAAGTGTGCGATGAATAAATTTAAATACACTTATTAATTGAAATTTTTTAAAATCCCTAGACTGTCAGGAAGGAATTATTGTCATCATGTATGTTTATAATCATCAATAAGTCAAATAAACATAACTTAAGAAGAAGAATTTCTCAAAACGCAATTATTCAAAACACATTAGAGAGAGAAAATATTCCCTTCCGCGGCATCAGTCCTTGTCTAAAAGTGGCTTCAAATTTGAAACACATTCGACCTTTCCGTGCGCGTTCCAGTATATTCATTCATTCAGTTCAGTGTGTGGAGCAACAAAAGAAAGTGTGACGTGCAAAGTTGAAGGCACCCAAAAACACTGGGTGCATTAACCACGTAGTATAGACCTTATTTATATATAACGCTTAGCGTAGAGTTATATATAAACAAGGGTATAGAGTTCAATGCATAGCAGTGTGTTCGCGAAAAAATACCTAAAAGTTTTCGTGACAAGTGACACTGACAGTAGTAATAGAAATTTTGCTTGTAATCTTCCACCTAAACGTCCTAAACAGATATTTTTTCGTGTATAGAATCTTTGTAGTTTTCTTATTTAAAATAAAACGGTAAAATGCCGGATCATTTAGGAGGTGATATGCGGAAAATTAAAGATGAAAAGGAAGAACCAGAAAAGGAAATAAAAGGTAAATACACTATTTTCAAACTGGTATTATTATAATATAATATTCTATTTTAGCTTTGGACGAAGGGGATATCGCACTTCTAAAAACTTATGTAAGTTTAAATAAATACATTGTAAATTCCATATAAATGTTGTATTATTGTTTAGGGACAAGGACAGTATACGAAAACTATAAAAACATGTGAGGAAGACATCCAAACGATAATAAAAAGAGTCAACGAATTAACTGGAATAAAAGAATCCGATACAGGTCTAGCTGCACCTGCTTTATGGGATCTTGCAGCCGATAAACAAACCTTACAAAATGAACAACCTTTGCAAGTGGCACGCTGCACTAAAATCATAAATGCAGATACTGACGATCCCAAATACATAATAAACGTTAAACAGTTTGCGAAATTCGTGGTCGATTTAGCGGATTCTGTAGCCCCTACTGATATAGAAGAAGGCATGCGAGTTGGGTAAGTAATTAAAAAAAAAATGCCAAATTGAAGTTGATAAAAGAAGTTCTTTGCAGTGTTGATCGTAACAAGTACCAAATTCACATTCCTCTACCGCCGAAAATTGATCCTACAGTAACTATGATGCAAGTAGAAGAAAAACCTGATGTAACTTACAGCGACGTAGGAGGTTGTAAAGAACAAATTGAAAAATTGAGGGAAGTCGTTGAAACACCTTTATTACATGTAAGTTATCACTATTTATTTTCGTACTATTATATTAAGAGATAATTTTTATTTTTAGCCAGAAAAGTTTGTTAAATTAGGTATCGAACCGCCTAAAGGTGTTCTTCTTTTCGGCCCCCCTGGTACTGGTAAAACACTCTGCGCTAGAGCTGTCGCCAATCGAACAGACGCCTGCTTTATACGTGTCATCGGATCGGAATTGGTACAAAAATATGTAGGAGAAGGTGCAAGAATGGTCAGAGAACTATTTGAGATGGCGAGATCCAAAAAAGCTTGTCTCATCTTCTTTGATGAAATCGACGCTATCGGTGGAGCTAGATTTGATGATGGTGCTGGTGGTGATAATGAGGTAAAGTCATTCAAATCATCATTATCATTTATAGTTACAAATGATGTGGTTTTAGGTTCAACGTACCATGTTGGAACTCATCAACCAATTGGATGGTTTTGATCCAAGAGGTAATATCAAAGTACTGATGGCAACTAACCGTCCTGATACTTTAGATCCCGCTCTTATGAGACCAGGACGTTTAGATCGTAAAGTGGAATTTGGTCTACCGGATTTGGAAGGTCGTAGTCACATTTTTAAAATACACGCGAGGTCGATGTCTGTTGAAAGGGATATTCGTTTTGAGCTGTTGGCCAGGTAAGTTGAGTAAATTAAATAGATGAATTACGTTAGGATAAAATATTGTTTTTGAAAGCCATGAAATTGTATTAAAAATTACTATTTTGATTATATACAGGAAGTCCCACCAGTTTTGGTTCTTTGTTTATGTGTTTGAAAACTCCTTTTTGGCATAATAATTGGGAAAGACAAATTAGTTCCAGAATTGGGTGGTAATGTTTTTAAAATGGATTAAAAATGTCTGTGAAATGATTATTTTGATTATATACAGGATGTCATTTAGTTTTGGTCTTTGTTTATGGGATTTAAAAGTTTCTTTTTAATTGTGAATAAAAAAGACTAGCTTATGAATTGGTTGATGTTTCTAAAAGCAAGAAATTCAATTAAAAGTGAGTATAAAATGGCTATTTTGATTATATACCAAATATTCCACAGTTTTGGTCTTTGTGTATGGGGTGTAAAAGGTCCTTTTTGACTTAGGGTAAGAAAAAGACAATCTAACTCCAGAATCATTTGGTAATATTTTGGAAAGTGATGAAATTGGTTTAAAAATATCTGTAAAATGGTTATTTTTATTATGTACAGGATATCCTACTGTTTCCGTCTTTGTTTATGGGGTTTGAAAGTTGTTTTTGATGTGGCAAAAGAAAAAGACAAATTGCTCAAGAATCCTTTGATATTTTGGAAAGGGATTAAATTGGTTTAAAAATGTCTATAAAATAGTTATTTCGATTTTATGCTGGATGTCCCATAATTTTCGTTTTGGTTTATGGGGTTAACAGATTCTTTTTAACTTAGAGAAAGAAAAAGACAAATTAGCTCAAGATTCCTTTGTTAATATTTTGGAAAGTGGTGAAATTAGTTTTAAAATGTATGTAATATAGTTATTTTGATTATATACTTGATCCATTGCTTTAGTTATTTGTTTATGTGTTTGAAAAGTCTTTTTTGATGTAATGAATTGAGTGGTAATGTTTTTAAAATGGATGAAATTGGATTAAAAATGCCTGTGAAATGATGGTTTTGATTATATACAGGATGTCACACGATTTTGTTCTTTGTTTGCTCAAGAATCCTTTGATAATATTTTGGTAAGTGACGAATTTGGTTTAAAAATATCTGTAAAATGGTTATTTTGATTATATACTGGATGTCCTGCCACGCTCTTTCTTTGTGCCTAGTTAAAGGGAAGAGAGAAAAGAAAAGAAAGGAAAGAAGAAGAAAAAAAAAGAAATAATGAAGTTAAAGGAAATATTAATGAAGATGGATGAATTTAAAAAAAAATATGAAAAATATAAAATGAAAGTTGAACTGATAGATTGTAGCTAAGTGGGCGTGCAATTACGCCGAGTTTTCTTAAATGCCGGAGAGTAGGGGTGAGTAAAAAGCCACTGTTTTATTTACGCTGAGCCAAAACAGAAGCTCTCCTTGCTGTCCTGGAACTCCCTATCAGTTAACGTCTTATATAAAAAGAAAATATGAATATTTACGTAATCTATATCAGTAAAATTAAAAAAAAAGAGATTAACAAAAATAAGTTTTAAACATTCATAAGCAGAGGCTTGGTGGTGAACAAATAAAACAAAGTAGTTAAAATATAGTGTGATCTATTAAACAAACAAAAAAAAATAACACGAATATAATAATGTATATGAATACACAGAAATGTTAGTAGCAAAAAACCAAATTTTATATAACAAACTTAATTTTACATAAATACAAAATAATGAAGGTAAGACAGAAAATTTTCACCAAGTTTCCGATTGTAGCCAGGTAATGCCAACAGCTGGGAGCTGGTGAAACGTAGTGAAGTAGCCGAATTTTTTTTCTCAGAAGCTACTTTTATTAAGGGCTCGCTCGAAAGCCTTTATTGTCCGCGCTCAAAAAAAAAGCAAGCACTTTATTGTCCGGGCTCAATAAAAAGCAACCACTTTTTCGACCATGCTCACAGAAAAGCAACCGCTTTTTCGTCCGTGCTCAAAAACCCCTAAGATGGTTTATAGGGGTTTGAAAGAAGTGTGTATTCGGTGGTCCCAAATCCTTAATATCAGAAAAATCTTCATGTAATTAACCAAAGAATCAATACAGAATCAAACATCCACGAAGATTACTTTGGAGAAAGAGCCCCAAAATCCACAAATAAGTGATAAAATACGGGGTACTAAATCTCCGACCAGTCGAACACAATTCTTGACGTGAAGAGCAATCAAAATTCTCAAATTTCGTTCTCCAGGCACAGATAAAAATAACTCACATAAAAAGACATTAAACGGCAAAAACTTATTCGCTTGGTAAACAATAAAAGCGTAGAACGACAGTGAAGGCCTGTACACACGCTTTATTTCAAAATAATAAATTCCAATTTCCTTCATTTTAAAACCCTACCTTTTACCGAATAGATTCGTAAAAATAAAGAATGTTGATTTTAACAAACACAATGCCATTTGCCTGTATGCAACTAACATAAAAAGAAACATTATCTAGATAACTGAATTATAAAAGTTAAATCATGATTTAATTAAAAGAGTTGCAGAAGTATAATGTGAACTGGGCATAATAACAGTCAGTTGTGGGTAAATCAACCAGATATTTCACTTGAATATATCGAGAATATACTAAAATTATAGGAATTATAATTTGCGAATAAGGGGTGACTCGAGAATGTTTAATAATAAAATTAAACCGTGACAGTCCCACGGCTTTTGTCTTTGTTTATTTATTTGACAATTACTTTTGACGTAGTGAATGAAAAACGCAAATAAATTCAAACATTGTGTGCTAATATTTTAGAAACTGATGAAATTAGATTAAAAATGTCTTTAAATGATTATTTCAATTATATACCGGATGTCCCATGGTTTTGCCCTTGTTTTATGAGTTTGAAAAGTTCTTTTTGACATATTTCAAAATAATAAATTCCAATTCCCTTCATTTTAAAACCCTACCTTTTACCGAATAGATTCGTAAAAATAAAGAATGTTGATTTTAACAAACACAATGCCATTTGCCTGTATGCAACTAACATAAAAAGAAACATTATCTAGATAACTGAATTATAAAAGTTAAATCATGATTTAATTAAAAGAGTTGCAGAAGTATAATGTGAACTGGGCATAATAACAGTCAGTTGTGGGTAAATCAACCAGATATTTCACTTGAATATATCGAGAATATACTAAAATTATAGGAATTATAATTTGCGAATAAGGGGTGACTCGAGAATGTTTAATAATAAAATTAAACCGTGACAGTCCCACGGCTTTTGTCTTTGTTTATTTATTTGAAAATTACTTTTGACGTAGTGAATGAAAAACGCAAATAAATTCAAACATTGTGTGCTAATATTTTAGAAACTGATGAAATTAGATTAAAAATGTCTTTAAATGATTATTTCAATTATATACCGGATGTCCCATGGTTTTGCCCTTGTTTTATGAGTTTGAAAAGTTCTTTTTGACATATCAAAAGAAAAAGACAAATTAGCTCAAATATCTTTGAAATGGATTATATTGGATTAAAAATGTCTGTAAAATGGTTATTTCATTTATACTCGTATACTGGATGTTCCACGGTTTTGGTCTTGTTTTATGGGGTTTAAAAGTTCCTTGGTGATATTGTAAATGAAAAAGACAAATTAGCTCAAGAATAGTTTGATAATATTTTGGAAAGTGATGAAATTGAATTGAAAATGATTATTTTGATTATATACAGGATGTCCCATCAACCTTTTTCTGTCAGTAGTGATTGCTTGCCAATTTGGCACTTATAGATCCTCCTCATATGCTTGAATCCACTTTCTTCTGAGTCCTATTTCTCCTCCTGTGGCCTTTTCCTTTCTGTACCACATCTTGCATCAGGCATTCTTAGAATATGGCCTAACCACCATAGTCTAGTTGCTTCAACCAGTCAGCTAATTTCCGATTTCACATATAATTGAGTTAATTCAATATTCACTCTTCTTCTCCAGCTTCCATCTTCTGCCTTCACCCCACTAAAGATTTTCCTGAGAGCTTTCCTTTCCCATTTGTTAATTTTGTCTTTTTCCTTTCTATTTGATATCCAACAGTCGCATACATACAGTACAGTAGGCTGCATTACCCTCTTGTATAGTTTGAGCTTAATATATCATTTGATTTCCATATTTTCTGTATGGTTCCCATTGCTCAACTTCCTTTTGCTAACCTTTTGTCAATTTCCTTCACCTTGTCATGCCATGAATTTGGATTAAAAATGTCTGTCAAATGACTATTTTAATTATATACTGTATGTCCCATTGTTTTGGTCTTGATTTATGGGTTTGAAAGTTTCTTTTTGACATTGTGAATGAAAAAGACAAATTAGTTCAAGAATAGCTTGATAATGTTGTTGAAATCCATAAAATTGGATTAAAATTGTCCGTAAAATAAATATTTCGATTATATACAGAATGTCCCACTGCTTTGATCTTAATTTATGGGGTTTAAAAGTTCCTTTTACACATAGTGAATGTAAAAGACAAATTAGCTCTAGAATAGCTTGATAATCTTTTTAAAATGAATAAAATTGGATTAAAAATGTTTGTCAATTGATTATGATTAATGATTATATATAAAGGATTTCACGCTGTTTTGGTTTTAGTTTATGGGATTTAAATTTTGTTTTTGACATAGCGAATTAAAAAGACAAAAAATCTCAATTGTTTTTAAATGGATGAAATTCCATTAAAATTTCCTGTAAAATGTATATTGAAATTATATACAGGATGTCCCGCTGTTTTGGTCTTAGTTTATGAGGTTTAAAAGGTTGTTTTTGACATTGTGAAAGCAAAATACAAATTATCTCAAGAATAGCTAAATATTATTGTTGAAAGTGACGAAATTCGATTAAAGATGTATCTAAAATGGTTATTTTAATTATACACAGGATATCCTATGATTTTCGTCCTGGTTTATGTGGTTAAAAGGTCCTTTTTAACTTAGAGAAAGAAAAAAATCAAATTAGCTCAAGATTCCTTTGATAGTATATTGGAAAGTGATGAAATTGGATTAAAAATGTCTCGAAATGGGTTACTTTAATGATACACAAGATATCCCGTGATTTTAGTTTTGGTTTACGAGGTTAAAAGGTCCTTTTTAACTAGAGAAAGAAAAAGACAAATTAACTCAAGATTCCTATGTTAATATTTTGGAAGGTGATGAAATTAGTTTAAAAATTTATGTAAAATGGTTATTTTGATTATATACTGGATGTCCCACTGCTTTAGTTATTTGTTTATGTGTTTGAAAAGTCCTTTTTGATATAATGAATGGAAAAGACAAATTAGTTCAAGACTTGGGTGGTAATGTTTTTAAAATGGATGAAATTGGATTAAAAATGTCTGCATTGATAATTTTGATTATATACAGGATGTCACACAGTTTTGGTTTTTTGCTTATGGGATTTAAAGGGTCCTTTTTGACATTGTGAAGGAAAAATACAAATTATCTTAAGAATGGCTAAATATTATTGTCGAAAGTGATGAAATTGGATTAAAAATGTCTCTAAAATGGTTCTTTTAATTATACACAGGATATGTCGTGATTTTTGTCCTGGTTTATGGGGTTAAAAGTTCCTTTTAGTCTTAATTAATGTAGAAAAAAAATTAGCTCCAAGAATTGCTTGGTAATATGTTTGAGTGCGATGAAATTGGAATAATAAAAATTGATATTTCAATTATATACAGGATGTCCTATGGTTTTGGTCTTGGTTTATGGGGTTTAAAAGTTCCCTTTTGATAGATTATCTTGTTAATGTTTTTAAAATGGATTAAAGTTGTGTAAAGTGTATATTAAAATTATTATATACATTGTAACATACAAATTGATCTCGTTAACATTAAAAAGTCTTGAACTTGTTGAAACCAAATCGATTATTTTCATTGCACAAACTTATTCTTTTCAGGTTGTGTCCAAATTCGACTGGTGCAGAAATAAGAAGCGTCTGTACTGAAGCCGGTATGTTTGCCATTAGAGCAAGAAGGAAAGTAGCAACAGAAAAAGACTTTTTAGAAGCTGTTAATAAAGTAATCAAATCGTACGCCAAATTTTCAGCTACGCCCAGATATATGACTTACAATTAATTAATTTATATTTTCGAAAAAGTTTTTGTTTGTTTTAGTACTAAAAATAAAGAATTTCTTTTGTATTTTTGGTGAGAATATGATTAAATAGCAGTGTTGATTATTTTCAAATTTAGACAATGACTATGGGGTTTGTCATGATCCCCCACAAAGGTGGGGTTGAGTGGATCACTGGATTTAGGGCCTGGGCTAGCCTATTGTTAATTTTTTCAATTATTATAATTTACTACAAACTGGAAAATATGTTTTTCATCCAAATTTGTGTACAATCTGGTCAATATCCACTTAGAATCCCAAAAAAATATTTAAAATCCTCAAAAATTTCACGAAAGCCCACAAAATCTCTTGAAATTCCATAGGATCCTAAATTTTTTTTACTACATCCCATAAAATTAAAAGTCCCACCGAAAACGTCTACATTGAATCTTCTGAACCACCTCTTTTCATACGATGAGAATGCCAAATATTATCCTATTTTTCCAGAATATACACCTATTCACAAACAATAGTGTTTAAATTAATTGACTTTATACAAACAGACCCAAAACATTACTTTCATCTTCCATAAATGCTACTCTATTTTAAGAAACATTAACCATAAAACTTTCTAATAACTCTTCCATGGACCAAAAAACCGCCACTATTGAATACAAGCCTAAACAATTACAACAAATGCAAAACGCCTAACATAGTCTTTAGACAAAAATTCAGAGAGCTGATAAATCACCAGCCGTTTGACAAAATCCTATACACTGATGCCTCCAAAGAAGTTAATGGTACCGGATGTGCTTTTACTACAGTAGATACAACAATAGCAACATACAAACTTCCTGATGTATGTAACATACATAAAGACGAACTATATGGAATAATGCAAGCCTTAAGGACTCCAGTACAGGATAACAGCAAACTTGCCATATGTACAGATTCCCTTTCATCATTATACAACCCCTCACAAGATCCCTAAGTTCATGATATCCTGACACCTGCCACCACCATCGTACTAGAAGAATCGCCATGAATAACATCTGGATCACTTCTCATGTAGGAGTCACGGGCAACAAACGTGCAGACAAAGCAGCGAAACAAACTTGTTCAGACGATTTGCCAGTAGTGTAAATTCAACTTCATCAAGACTTAAAATCAGCAGCTCGACATATCATGACTCAAATATGGCAAACACATTGGAATATATGTAACGCAAAACTCCGTACAATACAACCCACAGCTACCGCCCAAACGATGCTTCTCATGACAAGAAAAGACAAAAGTGTTATAAGAAGACTTAGAATAGGTGACTCCTGGCTCACCTATGGTTACCTGTAGTCTTGGTCGATATATCGGTTACCACGATATTTTACTGGTGAATGTAAAATCGCAGGCGTTACCGATGATTCACTTCTCGCAAATGCGGTGATCGATGATTCAGTTTCAACGGGATACTGCAATATCGGCATCATCGATCATCAACACTAGCATTGGAAGACCGCGCCGATCGATATATAATATTATTATTTACAAATATTATGTGAAGGAATAACGGTGATTTAAGGCGATATGATGTTATTGTAGGTATTAGGAATATAATTTTGATTTTGCAGAATGAGGCCGCAATCGGTTTAGATAATATAAGTATATTATACAAACATGCCCCCCGATACCGATAAGGGCAAAGTACCGTTTTTTTTGTGAATTATTTTGTTTCTTTCTGAGATACATAATAAAATAAATTTAGTGAACGCCTAACAGACATTAGATAAAATAAATGCTTCTACTTTTTTTTTGGTTTATCTCTGCTGTTTATGCTGTAGTGTTCTCAAAGCTCGAATTTTTTTTATACATTATAAAATATGAGAATGAGATGCTTTGAATTATTTAAATTCATGCATATGAATGAATTGATAATTAAATGGCATGTCTTAAAATAATGTCATTTTAACAAAAAAAAATGGGATAAAGGGAGTTAAGATATTTTCAATATAGGTGAGGGTAAATATATTGAAGATGTTTTCGTACTCTAGTGGATTTGCTTCATAAATTAAGATATTTTGTTTATGAAATATCTTTTTAAAAAGTTTACAACTTTATTGTGTCAAAGCTACAAACAGAATGAATAAAAAATGTAAGAAAAGTACATAGTTGTTGTGAAGGACATCTGTCACGGAGAACAGATTCAGCTTTTGTCACTATCAACAATTTAATTTTGATTTAGTAGTATTTGTCTCTGGCAGATGGTATCTGTCCGCTGTCAGACCTTTTAGAAACTGGTTGGCTATGGTGATTTGGTGTACTAGTAAGGATATCCTTAATGTTGGTTCTCATTCCAAGCTGCTGACGTATTTTGGTGTAGTAGGGGCAGTCCACGAGAATGTGTTGAATGTCAAGTAGAGATTGGCAGTTTGGCTGGGGAGAAGAGGTCATAAGGTGGCCATGAGTAAGTCGGGTGTGACCAATACGCAGTCTTCTTGAGACAACATTCTCGTTTCTCAGTAGATCAGGGATATCAAACTGGTCAATATTCGGATGTATTTTCCTTAAGAATGTTGTAGAATGGTTCCAGTCGTTTAGCCATTTCTTCTGTATAAATTTTTTCATAGCGAATTTTAGGTCTCTAAATTTGCAGAGTTATAGGTGTAGTGGTGGATAAGACAGCTTCTCTAGCAAGGCGATCGGCGTTTTCATTACCAGTTATACCAATATGTGAGGGAATCCATATAATAGTGATAGTTACATCATGAGAAGTAAGGGTTTGATATGTGTCGTGGATGCGTTGAACGAGGGGATGATTTGTGAATAAATTGTTGATGGATTGAATAGATGAGAGAGAGTCCACAAATAGCAACTTGTTGATTGGGAATTACGCAGAGATTGAAGGCTTGATGTGCTGTTGCGTAGTGGCAACAGCACATCCGACACCAGTCTCGTTTTTTGAGGCGTCAGTGAAGAGGATCCGATCGTATTTCTTAGAGATTAGGATTTCTTTATGAATTCGTGACTGCTTTCTTCCTTCTTGAACATGGTGAGTGAGGTGTTACAACTTGGGAGTGTTTTGGTCCAGGGTGAGTTATGTGGGATGAGGATAGGGCTGGTTAGGGATAATTGAGCGTCAGGTATTAAGTTTTGAAGAAGGAGGGGAATGGTATGTATGCGCGGGTTGGGTGGTGGGGGGCTGAGAATGTGAGGTATTCTGGTTATTAAAGAGGAAACTGGATTAGAGGGGTTGGATGAAGTCGTGGCTGCATAAGAAAGGAGGAGATATTGACGTCTGAGCCAGAGTGGAGGTTCATTGGCTTCAAGGCCCAGGCTCTTGACTGGACTAGAGCGAAATGAGCCTAAACAAAGTCGGATGGCAGTATTGTGTAGAGAGTTTAGTGTTTTCAGAACGTTTTTGGACGCTGCCATAATCTAGTTTGGATAGAATGAGAGCCCGGTATACTTTCAGGAGGGTAAATTCGCTAGCTCCTCACTAATAGTGGGAGAGTGTTTTGATGATATTCAAGAGTTTTAGAAAATCGGGAGTCGAACGTCACTCCCAGAATCTTGCAGTGCTCAACGACTGGGAGAGGGCGGTTTGTCACTAAAATTTCAGGCTGAGGGGATGGGGCTTTTCTGCCGAATCTTATGAGCTTTGATTTTGTAGCGGAGAGGAAAAGGCCGAGTGAAGATATTCTACTATGTAATAGGTTCACAGCAGATTGGAGGAGTTTTCATGTAGTAGGAGTCGAGGCGCCGTGACAGTAGATAACAAGGTCGTCTGCATACGTAGCAGATTTAACAGGGGCGGGAAGATTCTTACATAAATTACTAATAGAGTGAATAATGTAGTGCTGAGAATAGATCCCTGGTGTGATGATCCCGAAAAGACATTATCATGGGGAAAAGAGATTAAATTGTGTAAATAACAATTTCAATGTTAATAGCGGGCGTCGATCTGATTAAGGTCAGGCGAACATACGAAAAGCACGTTTCTATTAAATGTAAATATCAAATTCACATATGCGGAAGGTCATACGTAACTGACACTTGAGATCGCATGCTTCCTATAAATGCAAAGTGTCGATAACTTTCGTATGATTCATTGTTATTATTCTAAATGATACAAATGTATGTATCATGTAGTTATATTTACTGTTAATAATTCTTAATATATATCCCAGTGAGTTTTTAAATGATGTTATTTATTCAACCCTTAAAGAATGGTTACGAGGTAAGTGTTTCTCCAAGATAAATGGTTTCATGGTTAAAGTAGTCTATACGAGGGACTCTTGCTAAGTAACCACCACACTGGGGCACACCGTCTTGTTGGACGTGAGTTAATGATAGGCATCCATTCACTGATACCCTAAAGGATCTATTACTAAGAAAGTGTTTGATAAATGAGAAAATGTTGAGGCCATAAAATGAAAGTTTGTCAATAATCGTCTGCCTTGGTTAAGGTGTTAAATACAGCTTCAAAGTCACAGTACAGTTGTATTCGTCGTAGTACATAGACGTGTTTAACGGAGTGCGATAGAGAGTAGATTTGAACAATAAATTAAAATCACATTAGTGAAAATAAATAAGTTGAAGTAACTTTAGTTAGTGTAAAAATAAGATGAGTAATCAATCCGACGGAGATCCCCTCGATCCTGGAATTCAGGATGGATTTTTTGGGTTTCGGTAAAAAATATCAACAAAATAATGTTATGGATATTGATGATAACTCCTCGAACGGTAAGGTAACCAAAAATAATCCAACTTTAAACAAAGGATGTAATGATCATATTAGTATTTTTTTTGAAAATATAACAAAACATGCAATTGATAATAGGAATAAAGAAAACAAAGGCAAAAACTCCGACCATGAAACTAACAACAACACAATAATTAGTAGGACACAAAAATAACATACATAATTTTGTCAATAAATATAGCTCTAATGATAGTGGCCCGTATTTCGTTTATATTCTTAGTAAAAAAGAGAATATAGGAAACTTACATAAAATAGCAACTGCAAGGATAATCATGAATGCAGTTCCAGAAATAAAAAATAATATTATCAATATGTCAATTATTGGAGCAAAAAAATTAAAGTAAAGTTAAATTCATATTCAAGTACAAATAAGTTGTTAGAAGCTACGTCTTTAACAGAAAAAGAGTATGATATTTACATTCCGGTTTTTTATAACCACAAAAAAGGTGTAATAAAACAAGTTGATAAGAAGCTAAGCGAAGAGGAATTAGAAGAAATAATTAAACCAAAGTTAGGATATAATTTTGAAGTGTCACATGTAAAAAGAATTGTAAGAAAAAATGAGGTAGCGCCAACCACAACTATCATAGTAACCTTCAAAGGGCAAACATTACCCAATAGAGTCATAATTGAAAAATTAGTATACGAGGTGGAACAATACATACCTAAAGTAGTTCAGTGTAATAATTGTTTAAGATATGGTCATATGAGTGTACAGTGTAGATCAAAAGAAAGGTGCAAAAAATGCGGAGAATCACATAGTTATGATGAATGTACACGAACGGATATAAATTGCTTATTTTGTAATGAAAACCATCTTGCCACAGAAAAAAACAAGTGTAAAGAGTTCCAAAGACAAAAAAATAGAAAAAAATCTATGGTAACAGAAAATATCTCTTATGTTGAAGCATCCAAAAAAGTTGAGAGAAGTTATTCAAGTGTACCTATCTAGCACAAATACAGGTAACAGATATACAGTTAATTTAAAAAGAAAACGTCTAGAACTAAATACTCCCATTGACGAAGATTTGCGACAAGAACAGGGAAATTCTATCCGTACCAAGTATACAATCACAACCTTTTTATATTAATTATCCTAATATTCCTAACTACCAATCTAACAATCAAAAGCAAACCTATAATGAAACAAAAATTAACAAAACTTGTGAATCTCTAATAACACTTATTAAAGACATATTAACTTATACTGACGGGTCTATACTGAAAGATAAGGAAATAGAAAATAAGTTAAAACAAATAATAACTCAAATTTTAGATGACAACGAATGAAATGAACATTCTACAATGGAACGCCGGTTATATTATATTTAAAAAAGGAATCTTTGAAAAATGTCTTTTTGATTATCAAATAAATGTAGCCTTGATATCAGAAACTTGGTTAAAAAAAACATCAAATTTTATTATAAGTGGGTTCAATATCTTTAGGTCAGATCGCAATGATGGGTACGGAGGAGTAGCCATATTATTAAAAAAAATATATTGCGTATTCACAAAACAATTCATTCTTTAAAATTGATGAGTTGGAGTGCATGTCTGTGAGAGTTAGAATAGACCACAAAACTAATATAAATATTTACTCTATATATTCAAAAACCAAAAAACAACATTAGTGAAGAAAAGTGGAAGAAATTTTTTAATAGACTTGACAAACCCTTTCTTGTCGGAGGTGATTTTAATTGTCATCACTCTGCTTGGGGATGTAGTTATATAGATTCTAACGGTTCCAGACTTATTTCTGCTATTGAAGAATGTCACTTAAACTTTATCAATAATGGCTCAGAAACAATAATTCCAAGAGTTGGTAGCAGAAACAAATCGGCAATCGATATTTCCATATGTTCTACCGATTTAACACTAAAATGTAATTGGAATGTAATTGATCAACCTTTAGGGGATTCCATCAATTTTCCTATAATTATAAACATATATTTAAATAACATACCAACTATAAATAAAATAGTCTAAGAGCCCGTGAACCCCAGACCTTCGTTATTTTATAAAAGCTGAAAGTTTGTCAGCGCACGCTCCCAACACAGGTAAGAACGATGGACTATTATGAAGTTTGGGTTGCCGTGGCTTTGGCAGGTAAACGGTACTAAAGGTGTGTAAAATACCGATCTAAATTCATCAAATAATAAAGTGTGATTTTTTGGTATTACCTTCAGAATATTATTAAAAATCACGTTATTGATTGCCAGACACTTAACATCGTGGCAACCCCTTGCCAGACACCCCTAATGTTCATGAAATTATAATTCTACTTATGTTATAGTATAAAAGCTGATTTTTATATATAATATTTAGGTAATAATTAGATGATGTTTCCTCATCAGCCAGACATTTTTGATAGTTCCAACCCCTTGCCAGACAATGATGTAGGGTCGCTGTAGGAGCGAGCGCGAGACAGTATATGTATGGTGGGTGCGAGTGAGATGGCGAGATAGGTCTATCGCGATCTCTCACTGCGCAGTTGTTATTTCTACTGCGTATGTATTGTTTAGTACTTAGTACATGTTTACATCAGCTAAAATAATCTTATATGCTATCTTCAAGTATTATTAATTGAATAGTTATTATAAATTAACAACATAAAATATTTCGAATATATACAGACTATAAAGTATATTCAATATATTATTAGTGTATGATACGTACATTATATGCTTACAATTTGTTTATGTGATTTTTTAAATGAAAGTGATTTTGTTTAAAAAATTAAGTCATGGGTGATATTTTAATTTGTGTTATTTGTAAGAAAAGTAGTGGTAAAATAATATTATTTTCTGACGAGACATTGAAAAAATGTGAATTAATTTTAAAATTGCGAAAAAAACATAACCTTAAATATAATAACATCATTCTTCCACGTGAATATACAGAGAGTGGTTATCACAGGGAATGTTACAAATCATTCACAGGACTGATGAAAAAATATTTTACCCCAGAACCTAAAGATTCTAAAAAGACTGTTGAAACAGAGCAAGAAAAAGAACCATCTAAAGACGTAAATATATCAACAGATGATTCAATACCAGGTTCATCGCATTTGTCTGAGTTAACTGTATCACACCCACCTTCAGCTTCTCAATCAACAGAACTTCAACCTTCCCAGGCAGCTGCGGACATTCGCGGACTTGAAGAAGTGAGTGAAAATGCTAATGCAACCACAGAAGTAAATAGTTCGATTCAAAGTGATACCAGTATTGATGTAAGTAAAAAAATTTGTTTATTTTGCAATAAAAAAAAGAGAAGTGAGATCAAAAATGCTTCCACTCCATGAAGGTGACAAAAACCAATTTCAGTCTCGTATAATGTCTAGCATTGAAAATCAAAAAGAGTATAATGAGTTTTTAAGTAGATTGGAAAGTATTGCAAGTCCGAAAATATACTATCATACTGACTGTAGGATTCAGTTTAATAATAAAATATCTTCATTGGCGAAAATATCTGTTAAAAGTGATTGGCATCATTATCGAGAGTACCACCAAGAATCTTTCAATGAAATTTGTAGCATCATAGAAGAAGATATTATCAACAATGGCCGCTGTCATTTATTGATTCATTTACATGAATTATATACTGATTCATTGGAGAGAATTTATGCAGAGAATTCCATTGAAATGGATACTACTTTTACTGCACACCACCTAGAAGAAAAAATTGATAAGAAGTTTTCCAAAAATGTTAAATTCTTTACAATCCGGAATAAAAAAATAATAGCACCCAATTATATGAAGACGATTGACGAAACAGTATTGGACAACTTAAAATCTGAAAATATTATCCAAAAAGCGGCATTAGTCTTACGAAAAACTATTTTGACAATGGACAAGAAAAAGTTACCATCTAAAAATCTTTCAGCACAGCATTTAATTGCAGGTGAAGCTTCTATACCGCAAGAATTATTTGATTTTTATTCTACTCTCATAGGTGGTTCTAGACAGAAACGAAAAAGTAGCTTAAAATGTATTCGTCAAGTACGGTCTTACTGTCAAGATATTATTTATGCAATTCATAATGGTCAAGTCAAGACGTCTAAGCATATCACGCTGGGTATGACTTTGAAGAGTTTAACGAGTAGCAGAAAAATTGTAGATATAGTCAACAGATATGGTCATTGTATCAGCTATCAAAGTGTCGAAGAACTTGAAACAGAAACCACCTATGCTTCCATTGAAAAGTCAAATTTATGCCCCGAAAAAATTAAAAAAACACCTGAACTTTGTACTGGAATGGCTTATGATAATTTTGACCGCTTTGTTGAAACTACTAGTGGGAAGGACACTTTACATGACACCGTCGGAATTATTTATCAGAACATCGAATTCAATACATCTGAAGAATCTGAAATATCCGAGGCACCAGTTCCCACTAGTAGAGACAATTCACCACAGGAGAGGAAAAGGAGACGAAGAACTTTTGAGGCAATAGCTTCAGAAGAAATTCCCTATCCAAAAAAACCAAAAATGACAAGTGATTTGCAGATAACGGCTGATGAAATTGAACATATACTCCCTAATAATTTACAATTGTATACAGAAATTGATAATATCTGGATTATTAGTCATGCACTAGAATTACCTGATATTCCAATGTGGGTTGGTTTTAACTGTAAGATTCATGATATTGAAACTTGCAAACAACACATATCTTATTTGACTCCGATAAATGCATCACCAACAAGTAATTCTGTAGTATTAGAAACCATGCAACAAAGTAAGAAAATTGCTGAAGAGTTAAATCAATCATCCATTCAAGTGACATATGACTTGGCTATAGCCAAAGTCGCTCTACAAATTCAAGCAACGGAAAAACCTACATATGACAATTTATTTATACATTTAGGACCGTTTCACATCATGATGGCTTATTTCAAGGCAGTTGGTAAGGTGATCAGTGACTGTGGACTAACAAATATAATGGTGGAAAGTGGCTTATTGGCGAATGGTTCAGTGAAGGGATTTCTTGACGGCAAGCATTTCAATCGCTGCAAAAGACTGCACCCTTTGGTGACATAAGGATTAGAAATATTACATTTTAAATCTTTTCTGGAAATGAGTAACACGTCCGTAACAGATGATATGATTGAAGAACTTCACCGACTACAAAACTGTAAAATATCATCATTTAACATAGAACATGAAGAGCTGAAAGAATTGATCAATAATTACTGTGTTTATAAACAACGAAGTCTCAATGGCGAGTATGGAAAGACTCAACAATTTTATGTAATTTATATTAATCTCATCAATCATTACCTACAACTATCACGAAGCATACGTGTTGGAGACTTCGAACTTTTCAAGTCAGTTTTACCTAAAATAACAAATTTATTTTTTATCTGTAATCAACAGAATTATGCTCGATGGACCGTGAAATATGTTGATAACTTGATAAAAGTAGCAGATACCCATCCTGATTTATTTGAAGGATTTCAACAGGGTTACTTCGGCATTAAAAGGACAACTAAGCCATTTTCAAGGCAACCCATTGATCTGGTTTTAGAGCAGACTATCAATGCAGATGCTGCACGAAGACTTACAGGTGTTATACACTTTACTAATTCAATTTCAGCCCGTCAACGGTGGGCTCGAAACCATGATGTAAGATCGACAGTAATTAGTTACGTTTACCAAGAATTGGGACTACAAACTCACCAAGATGTTTCTTCGGATTTGAATAAGCATAATATTCAGAAAAATATTAAAAATCTAAAGAAATTTCTTGAAACATTTGAACAGTTTCTTAATCCCTTCAGCTCGGAAGTACCAAAAGATCATTTAATAAATATTTCATCTGGTAAAGCTGCATCAGAACTGGTAGCGTCATTTCTTCTTAATATTGAAAAAAATGGTGATTGTCTTCGGAATACGTTTGTTTCTGAATGTCATACGGACATTAGTCGATTTGAAAAATCTATTAAAAGAACAGCTCTTAATAATTTTTCAAAAGATTTGGAAAAAAAGAAGAAAATTAAAATAGGTGGTGCAATTGAAGAGGTAAAAATTCAACGAGATTTGTTTGGTCGTATGCTGGGGATCTCGATGGATTACAATGTGGATATCTCAAAAATTTTGTCATACCCAATCACTGATGTGCCTTTATCTATGTGTCATTTAAATGGTACTATTTGTAAGACGGATAAATCTGCCTTAATGAAGTGTTTGGAGAAGGAGGTCCAGCATCAGCCACCACCTACTGTAGATGTCGTAATAATTGATGGTTTTTTTTTATTACACACCATGAGAAATGTTCCAAACAAGTTTGGAGGCATTTCTAAGAAAATGTTGCAAATGGTCACCAAGTTCGAAGCGCTAAGAATTGACGTTATTTTTGATCAATACCTGACTCCATCGATCAAAGATTACGAACATTCTCAGCGATTAGAATCAGCACAATTGAGCTACACCATAACTGGATCTGATCAAACACGTCCGAGTGATTTTGCGAAAGAGTTGAAAAATTCAAATTTCAAACAAGCTCTGGTGGATTTTTTAATTTTACATTGGGCCAGTGATGAAATAATACCTTTTATTGGAAAAAAAACTATTCACATAAATTCTAAACAGTGCCATTCTTTTGTTGTTGATGCTTCTAACAAAGTAGTAACAAGGGTTGTAGAAGAGTTATCATGTCCAAAACATGAAGAGGCTGATACCAACATAGTCTATCATGCGTGCAGTATTCCAAATCAAGTAAATATTGTGATCAGAAGTGTCGACACTGACATTGCAGCTATCATGCTTGGTCATATGCACCATCTACAAAATGATTCACATATTTGGATGCTGATAGGCACTGGGAATAAGTTGAGATACGTAGACCTCACAGAGATTTACGTAAAGTTAGGAAAATCTTTTTGCAAGAGCTTACCAGGATTCCATGCGATCACAGGTTGTGATTATAATCCTGCATTTTTCCGAAAAGGAAAGTTGAGGCCTTTTAAAATTTTAAAAAAAAACGGAAGAGTATCAAACATCTTTCATTAAATTCGGTAAACACGAATTATTCGAAAATAATAATGAACAACAAAGCACTTTTGATATTATTCAACGGTTTATATGTGAGGTATACAATGTTGGTTCGATAACTGATGTTGATGCAGCACGGCTTCAACTATTCATTAATACATATCAGGTCTCAGATATTAATGAAGCGTTTAGCCGTAAAAAACTACGAAATTTTGATGCTAGCAGTCTGCCACCATGTAAATCCGAGCTGCTACAACAATTTCTGCGAGCCAACTGTGTCTAGCATTTGGAATAATGCAAATCAGCAAATTCCAACAATTTATCAACCCGAGAATAATGGTTGGGTTCTCGAAGATAATCAGTACCATTTTAAATGGTTCGAAGGTGATCAGTTGCCAAATTTCGTCAGAGAATCACTGAAAACTGTCTCAGGTATTATAACATTATTTTTTGATATTTTCAATCCCATTAACTTTTTCATATTTCTACAGAAACTGACGAAGAAGAAGAAGACGACGATATGGAATGGAGTAACAGTGACGAAGAAAATGATAACATTGATTATAATGATGATAATGAATAAAATAATATTTTCTTTAGTACACTATAATAATAATCTGTAATGTCATCAATCTATTTTTTTATGCTTTATAATAACTTGTAATGTCATTAATATATTTTTAATTAAATTTTTGAGTATTATTTATTTGGTTTTTTTTTTATAATCTGTTATTGAGGGATCGCGATAGACCTATCTCGCCATCTCACTCGCACCCACTATACATATACTGTCTCGCGCTCGCTCCTACAGCGACCCTACATCATTGTCTGGCAAGGGGTTGGAACTATCAAAAATGTCTGGCTGATGAGGAAACATCATCTAATTATTACCTAAATATTATATATAAAAATCAGCTTTTATACTATAACATAAGTAGAATTATAATTTCATGAACATTAGGGGTGTCTGGCAAGGGGTTGCCACGATGTTAAGTGTCTGGCAATCAATAACGTGATTTTTAATAATATTCTGAAGGTAATACCAAAAAATCACACTTTATTATTTGATGAATTTAGATCGGTATTTTACACACCTTTAGTACCGTTTACCTGCCAAAGCCACGGCAACCCAAACTTCACAATAGTCCATCGTTCTTACCTGTGTTGGGAGCATGCGCTGACAAACTTTCAGCTTTTATAAAATAACGAAGGTCTGGGGTTCACGGGCTCTTGCTCTAAAAGTAATAGACCCAATTTTAAAAGGGCAGATTGGCCTCTTTTTTCACAAAAGGTAGACGAATTTTTACAAATAAAGAATGTAGGAAATTCATACACGGACATAACAGAAGCAATACATCAGGCATCCAAAATTGCCATTCCAGAAGTGAAGAAAGAGTCCAAAGCTGGTTTTAATAAAAAGTGGTGGAATCAAAAGTGCAATGATACAATAAAACGTCAACAAGAATCCTTCCTGCTTTTTAAAAAGCAATCAAATTTACAAAATCACTTAAAATTTAAAAATTGCAGAGCACATACAAAAAAAATAATTATACAAAGCAAAAGGGAGTCTTGGAAATTATTTTGTGAAAATCTTAATAAAAACACACTGGTAAAAAATTCATATTCTCCTCCTACAAACAATGTTCAAATAGGAGATTGGACAGAATTGTTTTTTAATAAATTAGCTCCGCCATGGGTAGAGACAGAATTTGAGTTAGAGTTGGAATACAATAATATTGTACAATATTTGGATAGCAAATTTACATTACTAGAACTAGAAGTTAGCACAAAAAATAACAATAACTCTGCCCCAGGCAGAGATCTTATATATTATAATATGCTCTCAAAACTATCATATTTTGCAAAACAAATATTATTGAACATAATAAACAATATTTGGTCAAAAGCGACCTTTCCAGAAGACTGGAAAGAATTTTTAGTATTTCCAATATTAAAACATGGTAGGGATCCGGAGCTACCTCAGTCATATAGAGGTATATCACTAGCATCCTGTCTCATGAAAACTGTAGAAAGAATGATTAAAGCACGGCTAAATCACTGGTTAGAGATTAACAACAAAATATCTAAAAGACAATTAGGGTTTAGAAACTGGTGTTCTATCAATGAAAATATAGGATATTTGGTTAGTGAAATAAATTCGGCCTTTTGTCAAAAACAATCAGTACCTGCAATATTTGTAGATTTGGAAAATGTCTACGATAATGTAGATTTAACTATTATGTACAATAAAATGGTGGGGATGCGACTATTAAAAAATTTCTCAAGCAAAATAAGACACACCTTTATTCGAATCGTGTTATGTATTTGAAAATAAATAATGAACTGGATGGTCCAAAAACAACGAATATTGGCCTTCCATAAAGTAGTATCCTAAGTCCAACTTTGTATCTAATATATACTATGGACTTAGAAAATTCTGTCATAATTAATAATAATACAAAAGTAATACAATATGCTGATGACATTTGTATATATCATAGATCTAAAAACATTGCTGAAGGATGCAACAATCTTAACATTGCATATAGTAATCTGGAAAAGTCGTGTCAAAATAATGGTCTAACAATATCAAAAAGAAAGAGCCAGGCCTGTATATTTACAAGAAAACGACAGTGTGTTCCAAAACAAATTAAACTAAATGAAACTACTTATGAGATATGCACAACTATCAAGTACTTGGGTATATGGCTAGATCAAAAATTATTGTGGAAAACACATATAAATTATATCATAAAAAAATGCGAAAGAGGAATAAACATACTTAGGTCGATATGTGGTACCAAGTGGGGATCAGACCCAAATATAGCGTTGCTTCTTTACAAGTCTTATATAAGATCTATTTTAGATTTTGGATGTTTTTTTATGACCAAGCGGCAGAGTGCCATTTAAAGAAGATAGACGTTATAATCCATAAATGTATTAGACTTTGTTTAGGAGCTCTAAGAAGTACCCCAATTGATTGCTTATATGCTGAAGCTGGTGAAGTTCCAATAAGATTCCGTAGGCAAATATTAGCTGGCAGATTTTTAGCAAAATTAATAACCAAAAATAGTGACCTCGTAAATAATATCTACTCCCTGTATATTCTGGATCTTTCACACAACTACTATAGTAACAAGAAAAGTTTTACAATCGTCCAAGCCTATTCAAGAATCCAAAAATTTAAAGAAGATATTTATTGTGCAAATTTAGATCCTATTTATTCCAGGGATATATACAACACAAATAACCACATACAGTGCCGATTCCTTCAGGACTATTCCTTAATACCGATTAATTTGAGGCAAATAATATTTAAACATGATGTCGTAAAATATTTTCCAAAACATAATATCATCTTCACCGATGCATCCAAAATGGAAAACAAAGTAGCATGTGCAGTTTTTGATCCAAAAAAGAACTATACTTTATCCTTAAGGCTAAATGACTACTTCTCAATTTTTCAGCAGAACTAGTTGCAATCCTGGAAGCAATAAAATATATTAAAGCTACGGAAAGGGATACTAATCAATATGTTATAGCTTCGGACAGTATAAGCTCGATAGAATCCATCAAAAACATCTATTATTCAAAAAAATCACACTATATCCTGACTAATATCTTACTAGAATATCAAAAAATGGAAGAGCTTGATGTCAAAATACAATTTATATGGATTAAAGCCCACTGCGGGATTAAGGAAAATGAAAAAGCTGATGAAGCAGCCAAACAAGGAATCTACAAAGAGGATATTGCTCCATATAAGTGCATTCACACTGATATATCATCCTTACTGGAAATCGAAACAAAACAAATCTGGAAAGAACAATTTAAAAAAAAAGAAACTGGTCAAGCATATAAAAATATACAAACTGATATTCCATCTAAACCTTGGTTTACAGCAACAGCTAATACCAAAAGATTTGTCTCAACCATATGTAGGATGAGATTTAACCACGCACTTGTCCCGGCATATTTATATAAAATCAAATTAAGCGAATCACCGTATTGTGCATGTGGCGAAGTAGGAAACCTGGAACATGTAATTTTAAATTGTAAAAATATTCAAAACAAAATTGATTTATTGTATCAAGATCTAGAGAATTCTCCTGTATTGATCCAGCACCCACTTAATTTAAATCAACTGGTTAGTTTAAATAATGTACATATTTATAGAATTTTATATACACATAATGTTAGACTAGAAATTAAAATCTGAGATCCTTTGTGTCCAACCTATGTTGCACCCCTAATTTATACGCGGTACACCCACTGTGTTATGGTGTTATAAATGTTTAATAGTTTAGTAAGACTATAGGTGGATAAATTTTTAAGAAAAATGTAAGGGATCTCGTCAGGACCAGCGGCAGAGTTCTTACATGAATATAAGGCAGTTGTTAGTTCGGTGAATGAAAAAGGTAAATTAATATCGTCAATATCTTGTAGGTGAGGTAAAGTGAGTTTGGGGTAGGCAGATTCATGAGAAGTTGTTGTACAGAGGGGTTTGAGTTTGTTTTGAATTTTTCATCAAATTTATCAGCAAAGATGTTAGAAATAGTTTGGCAATTGCTGGAGGAAGTGCCATTATAAATAAAAAAGATGGGGAATTTTGGTGTTAGTTTTGTAACCTTGGACCTGTCGAATTTTTTTCCATGTTTGGGAAGGGTTTGAATTATTATCCAAGGTTGTTACATACTTATTCCAGGAGTTTTTTTTGCTCTGTTTGATTACAAATTTGCCTTTTGCTTTAATTAAGTGTTTTAAATTTGACTAGATTTTCGGGACTTTTGCGTTTGCGGAAAAAGTTGAGGGCATTTTTAGATTGTCGCACTGCTTGTTCGCATTGAGGGTTCCACCAAGGAACGATTTTGTGACGGGGGGATATGGGTGGTTTTGCCAATGTGAGTGAATGCTGCTGTAGTGAAGGCATCCGAGAAAAGCTTAATAGAATCATCAATATAATTGGTGGCAGGTAATTCACCCAGGAGAGAATCAGCCTCCCGAGAGAACTCCGGCCATTTCGCTTTCTTGAGGCGCCAATAACTTCTCACGTGAGCTTGTTCATTTGAGTTGTCACTTATAATTATGGGGTAATGATTGCTATAGCATAAATCATCAGCAGTTTGCCAGGTTAAGTTAGGGGCAGTTTTGGGATCACAAATGCTTAGATCAATGGCAGAAAAGGAAACAGAAGCGATATTTAAATATCCTTAAGTGGGTACACGATCCCGTATTGATGAGGCATGAATTAGTACAATTTAGTATATTCTCAATAACTTTACCTCGTCCAAATGTGCGTACTGTTGTCGGCGTTGAAGTCACCCACAAGTACAAAGGGCTGGGGGAGATCGTAAACCAAGTCAAGTAGCTCTTCTTCATTTAGTTTATGGTCGGAGGAATGTATATGGAGCAAATGGTTCATTTATGTGGACAGAAGGCTGTTATGGCAATGGCGTCAAGATTAGTAGTAATGGGCAGATGAGTTGAGTAAAGATCTTTGGATATAAATATGGATACTCCACCACTGGCTCTGGAGCAGATAGTTCGGATGTAATGATATCCTTCGAAGTCCTTTGGTGTAGGTATATTGGAAGACGTAAAATTAGTTTCCTGGAGATATAGGAAAACAGGGTGGTATAGGGAAATAAGTTGATGAGGACGTTCAAGGCGACGATAGTATCCGTCGCAATTCCACTGAATTATCGTGAATTTTTTAGTAATATCAATAGAGGTCGGTATCGTCACTATCATTAGAGCTAAAATATTTAAGGCTAGCAGAATCGACTGCATCGTTGGGATTCATGGTACATAGTATTTTCTTTGTTAGACGGGTATTGCGATTTTTGAGTGACCTATCAGAGATGGCATGATATATTTGACGAAGATCTGCAAGGAGGGATTTAATGTTTGAAGTAAATTGGTAAGCTTCAGCTAATGTATCGTTGCTTCCGAAAGAATTTTCCAGAAATGCTATTAATTATTCTGAAGTAATTGGGAAGGATGTGGCGTCTTTTTTTGTTAAATCTTTAAAGATTGAGCGTGCAGAGGGGCTGAATAGTTGTTGTTAGAGTCTTAGACACGTTTTTTTCTTTTTGGAGGCAGGTTTGGGGGTACGAAAGGCGTTGTCAGATAGTGAATCTGTTTTGTCTTGGATGAATGTGAGTGGAATAGACGTGATAATTACAGGAGGTGATTCGAGGCTAGAGTCAGTAGAATGAAGTCGTTTGAGACCAGATATACTAGGAGTAGGTTGGTCTAAAGGGGGGAGTGTGTTGGCGGAATGATTGTCAGTGGAAAATATAGGGGCAGGGGTAGTAGAGAAAGTAGGATCATTAGAAATATTATCGGCAGAATCGTTCTGGATAGGGGTATTTTGGCAGGTATCAGCAGTATGTCCAGATTGTTTGAAGATGAAACACTCCAATTTATCTGAGGTAACGAAGATCCGGAAAGCAGTATTTTCGAAATGAATTAAAACAGAAGTTCCTATTTCAAAGTTATCTTTGTCTGGTACGGCATAGATGGACCGACGAAAGCTTAAAATATGGGAATACTCTTCTTCAGGTGAGCCAGTACGAATCTAGGTGATGGGTGATGCAAGTTGAAGTCCGAGATCGTTTTTTAGTGCCTGTTCGATGAGTAGATTAGGGATTGAGGGACATACGTTAGACATTAGTAATCTTTTAGAGAGGCTGATAAGTCTGCATATGGGGACGATTTCTTTTTTAATAGTAACTGAAGAGTGGTTTTTAAAGAGGTTATCAACGACTGAAGTCTGTGCCGGATTAAGCAAGCGCGGGGCCCGTAGCAAATTCTTTCAAAGAGCCCTTGATCTGCTATGGGTTCTTAAGTATAAAGTGGTAAAAACAATTCAATACTCAATACGTTTATTTGCTATATATAGGTTACAATTTTGTGGTTAATTAATAGTGTAGTAAATTACTATAGGCGCTGTTAGGCTCTGACAAGTACAAAAAGCCTGAGATGAGATTTTCTGGCAATTTAGAATACTTTTGATAGGAAACTAACAATCGAAAACTGATGATACTACACAAATTATTTTTTCAATACATATTTCAAACTTTATATTTAATACAAAGTATATTATATTTTTAGGAATAGCTAATGTTAATATTTTATCAATAGTGTATTTTAAATAATGTTTATATTTATTTATCTGTTTCCTTGTTATTTTTTAAACGTTTACAAATACTTTTCTAGATTTCATGTGGGCAAATTGAGAAATAATACTATTCGTATCAATTTCTCTGAGCAAATCATATTCTATATTCATCAAAGCGAGACTATTCAGACGTTCTAGACTCATAGTGTTCCTTAACTCATTTTTATGCGCTTTAATGTCGTAAATGAACGTTCGCCACTGCAGTTAGTGATCATGAGAGATAAATAAATGCGCAAAGCAATTTCTAAATTGGGGAAACATGATTATAATGAATTGTCCATTAGGAATTTATAATATTGAATTTCCAGAGCTTCGTTTTTCGTACTGTCAATCGCACCAGCCACATCCGTTTTGAGCAGCTCAGCAAACTGCACTAATTCGTTGTCTAGGCTGTCTTCCAAATCATTTTCAGCACTGAGTATAATTGGTGTTTTTTTTTAAAATATCTTCTGCTGTAATAGATTTTAACTATCGAAATATTTCAAAAACACTAGTTAGTTTTTGATATGCTTTCATGCGTTTGTCTAAAGCAGATAGTGTGTTATCAATAATGAAAACAAACACCTCAATTTCAAACTGTTTACCAAGTGTTTCTTTCTCAACAAATTCGTCAAGTGTACTAAAACCGCTAAAATCGTCGTACTTAGTCGTACTCTGTTAGATATTCATGACAGCCTGTCAGCTCTTTGGCTTGTGCTTCAATATTTGAAAATGTAGATCGCATTGTTTGGACATATCCATTTAATGATTCATAAAGAGTGTATCCCGTATCAAGGTCTATTTTAGACGAGTGCAGCGACGCACTAGTTGCTTGCACGCGTTCTAGGATTCCATTCCATGTAATTGTCATTATTCCCGTTTCCAACTTATTCATCTTCGAAACAAGTCCATAAGCTTGATTACGACACTCTGCCTTCTGATCTATATTATTGGAAATTGCATCCAAAACTTGCTTGATAGTGTTAAAACCACATAGAAGCGCCTTCGTAGCATCAGCTCTAGCAGACCACCTAGTATCCGACAACCTTTTCAAAATCGGAATTTTCGAAGTAAGAGCTTCCGTAAGAAGACTCCAACGATGTGTAGAAGCGGAAAAATATTATAATGATTTTCAATGAAATTGAAAAAAATTAATGCTTCTGTACAACAGTCTGCAGCGCACTTAGCAACTGAATTTAATGAATGTGCAAGACAGGGAATGTATTCTGCATACTTATTTATTTCTTTAATTCGAGCTTGCAGGCCGCTGTATTTTCCGTTCATGTTGCTGGCATTATCATAACTTTGTCCACGACAATCTTTGATATCAATGCCATTCTTACTTAAGAAATCTAATAAACTTTGGGCGAGTTGTTCAGCAGTATGGCCTTGCATATCTAAGAACTTAACGAATCTCTCAACTGGCCCAGATGGTAAAACATAACGCACTATCAGTCAGTTGGTCTACGTGCGATATGTATCTGGAGTAAAATCTAATGACACTGAATAGTACTTGGATCTTTTAATTTCGCAAATAATTTGATCTAGCATGCTTGATGCAATTAATTTGATAAATTCTTCGCATGTTGTTTTAGATAAATATGAGGTGTGCCCTTTTCCTTTATGGGCATAAGTTTGAATATGTTGGACCATAAAAACGTCAAATTCAGAAAGTAATTCTAATAAGCCTAAGTAATTCCCATTATGAGTTGAACCAACAATTTCATTACTACCCCGAAACGCAAGACCTCGATCTGTTAAAAACTTTATGACTGCAATAATTCGTTTTAAGAGCATCTGCTAATAATTTTGTTCAGTCTCAATTTGGCTCACAAGTTGAGAATCGACACAAACATTCTTTTTTTTTCGGTTTAACAGCGAAATTATAGCTTTTCTATGCAGAGTGCTTTCTTCGTGCCTTTTCAACAAATTGTTCGCGTTCTTCCAGTCATCGAACCCATCTTTCGTAAACCTCGCTGACTGATTAGTATCTGAATCTATAACTTTGCAGACAAAACAGAAAAGTCGCCCTTTACTTTCTGAATAGGACAACCAATTTCTGATATGAGTTTTATTAGTAGGTTTATGGTTATAAGTGAAAAATGACTTTTGGTAGAATCGTGGACTAATTTCTTTTTCATACATTTTCTTTGAACTTGAAAAGTCGCTGTTTATATATTGCAGTTCGCTGGTTTCTTTCGCAATCCAATAATCTCTGTCAAAGTTGCTCGGCCATTCACCAATATCGTTGGAGTATATTTTACTTTCATTTAGTTTTTTCTAGAAGAAACGGTAGCAGTTGAATAATCTAATATACTATCGACCTCCGTTTGGCGCAAGTAAGACGACTTTGAGTCACGTGGATTTGCAAGGTTTTCAGATTTTCTTTGGCTAAAACACGATATGGGGGAACTAGGAGGACGTGTTGTCTTTTCGATTTCAGTATCACTTGTCGATAAAGTACCTGCAGAGGTAAAAGTTTCAGTTTTATATGTATAATGAGATGTACCTTCTTTTTTTTCTGCTTCAGTTTCCGTGGATTCAGCAACAATGCTCTGAACATTAAAAAACTCGGACAGCTTACGTGTTTTTGATAGAACAGCTTCGATTCTTTTTCTCCTTTCCATTTTTTGCTTTACGTTTTGCACTTCCAGAAGCATAGTGTCGACCCGTATCTCTAAGTCTGCTGCTCATAATTCTGGTATCCTTTGTTATTACTTCGTTTTGTACACAGAAAAAAATAGGAACTAAAATACAAATATTTATACTATTTGTACTATCAATAATTTATTATAGAGTGTCAAAACAAATCTTACCAAAATTACGAAAAAACAATAAACCCATTTAACTATTACTGATAATTGGGCTAAATTTTTTGAAAATTTTCATTACTATATAATTCTACTTCATATCAATATTAATTCGTTGTATTGAAATTTATGCTTACAAAATTTATGCTAACACTGACGGAATGAAAATATAAGACATTTTGCTTGAATTCAAAATTCACGATTAGTTTTGATAATTATTACCTAAAAGAGTGACGGTAGGTACTTTGGAATTTATAACTTGATAAGTATTCAAGTTTGATTATAGTGAAATTCAGTGGCGCCGTGGGCGGAAATTTTTCGAAAAACCATGCTCAATTTCTGCCCAGAAGTCGTTAAAATCGCTAAAAACGCAAAATGTGTGGAGTTCTTTACCAAAGCCAGAGAGGCAAAAAAAATTTTGATCCACGCTTGTTTTATATAAAAATAATGCTCTCTTAAAAAACAACCACATTTTATTCTTTTTTATACATATTAAATATGACAAACTTAAATTAAATGATAATTAATCTAAATCTTTTTAAAATTTAAGTGGAGCCTTCGATCTTTTGTATTTGCAAACTGATCAATAACCCTTTTATTAAAATTATGAATACTACTCACAAATTGCTTTTCTATGCTTAACATAGCTAACGCCGACAATCTCTCCTGTCCGTCCCATAGTATTATGCAAAAATGTCTTGATTCTCTTTAATGTAGAAAAACATCTTTCGCTTTCTACAGATGTCATTGGTAATGTACATAAAATAGTCAACAATTTTACAGTTTCCGAGAGATTGTTATTAATAAACAATTGTAGCATTGGCACAGCTCTTATTAAAATCGTCGCGTTCATAAATAACTTGAAGTTCAGTTTTTAGTTTTAAGTAATTAATACTAGAAAAGTTTTCTCTTATTGACTTAAGAATACGATCTGGAAAGTTAATTTTACATTGTTCGAACTGGTCGCTGTAAAATAACTGAGCAATCACTAAATGATCACTGAAACTAAAGCGGTGGTTAATCTCAGAAATTATTATGTCGCAAGCCTCCAAAGCAACTTGGCGCTTTGAGTCTTCATTTTTCCTTGGTCTTTTTGCACCAAATGTTGAAGAAGATGAAGGTGCTTCGGGAAATATTTCATTTAGTAAAATATGGTTTCTGACTTTTTGAATTGATATTTTAAATGAGTCTATATTTTTTTTCACCAATATCACGTCAATACCATGTTTTTAAAATTGATTAAAAAGAACTTCACAATTAGGCATTATTAAATGGAAAAAATTTAGCCAATAAAGGAAATCCACGCTTTGCAAAAAAGTTTTTAATCCTATTGCTTTGACATTGAGATTTCCTTCCTACCAGGTCAGCATATCAACTTCTATATCGTTTACTTTTTCCACGAGCGCAGAAGTTTGTGGCACGACCCGTAAGGCTAGAGCTGAAAACCAATGGAGCGAGAGAAGAGCTTTGCGTACGAGTTGGCAACAATACTTTTTCTACGATCACGTTTATTAATCAAAGAAAAAGTCACTTATATAGGTGTTTTATTGAAATTTAGACCAAATAATTTAAAAAAATGAATCTTGAAAAATTATTTAAACGTAGGTACAGTTAATAATGAAATTTGAATAATTTTGAATTGTTTAGCCTGGTCTATCTTTTTTGATAATAAGTTATAATTAATTGTAATATTAGTGTTTGTCAACGAAATTCATTAAAAAGATAAGTTTCGATTGTCAAAATAAAATTTAACATTGACATTTCCGTTCCAATAGGTAGTGCTGCAGCTTATCAACATCTATATCGTTCACTTTTTCCACTAGTGCTGAAGTTTGTGGCACGAGCTGTAAGGCGAGTGCCTCAAATCAAGCGAGCGGCAAATGTAATTTGCGTATGAGTTGTACACGATATTTATTCTACGACCACGTTTATTAATGAAAGCAAAAAGTAACTTTTATAAGAATTTTATTTAAACTTTGAACAGAAAGAATTTAAAAAATGAATATTGAAAAGTCAGTTAAAGCATAGTTATTAGTGAAATTTGAACAATTTTAAATTGTTATGCCAGGTGGATCTTTTTTGATGATACATTTTAATTAATTGTAATATTAGTAACTGTCAACGAAATTCACTATAATGAGATTGTCAAAAAAATTGACATTTCCGCGGGGAAAAGTGTCATAGAATGTATTCAATTATCCGTCAGAATTCTCACCATGGGTTGTACAGTTGGTACATGTAGCTAATGTAATTATGGTACTTATGTTCTTTTATATAGAGGAGGCATATGTTCCACATTGTTGTATCGTAAATCTGTTTTTCTGCCAAGACAGTATCTGCATATCATTTTAGATTGATTGCCTTGTAATTTTATGCACACTGGACCAACTTTCTTCCCATATACACACACGTAAAATTTGGAATAAATAAACGATTGCGTGATAGATTTACAGTAACAAGTGCCTTTATTTCTTGTAACAGTTATCTGTACACCTTCCATTGTTGCAAGCGTTGGTATGTGTCATACCTGGAGGCATTCCTAGATGGCGACAGAATTCTAGTTACTTAGTGAGTTATTATAAGAGAAAACCTAAAAACGTTTGACAAAATCTAACAACCTGACTGTTCCCGGGTAAATTTTACATTTTTGTTATTTTCACCCTTTTCAATGTACCTCTAAAATCAGATAAAGGGCCTACATCATCTTCGGACAGCTTACTTGGGTTTTCTTTTAAGATATGTTTTTCAGTTGAAGAAGCAGTGTCGGTAGTAGGAGATAAGGACTCAGCTGGCGTTTTATACTTAAAAAGTGCTGAAGGACCAGGTTCCATAAACCTAAAACACATATATCAGAATAGGTTGTTATTTCTAGTCACTGGAACAAACTGTAAATACATTTTATTGCCTATTACAAAAACCTTTAAACATTTAGGAAAAAATATATACTACAACAAACCTAACTAAAAAACTAACCTTTATGCAAGTATACGAGAATCTGAAGTAAGCAATGATACACCACTCATAAATGAATGATTCTCAGTTACTGTTACTAGATCATCAACAACTTCTTCTACTGGCAAACTAAAAATAAAACACAATTAACAATTTTTTTGTTTTGATAATAAACTTTTAAAATGCATTACTTTTTTAAATTAAACTAATTGTCAATTTCTTAGAATTTTTAACAAATTTTCAATATATTGTGGAATTATCTAGAAACAGTTAGTTTCATTTAAAACACTAATATGAGTAGATTCCACGAAGTAAGGGTCGAGACAGTAAATTTTATTAAAAAGCAGTTCAAAAAAATATACTCCCTAATAAATTGCTTAAATATTTACCTTTCGACATCACTTAGAGTAGCACTAGAAGCTTGCTCAGGCACATCTTGCGCTGATAAATGTTTTTGATGACAATCTGAGTTATTTGTTGAAGACCTAAAATAGACATATTCTTTTAACAAATTAATGTAAGTCAACTAACTCTGCCATCATTTCTAACTGAATAAATTGGATCATATGTGGCCAAATGACCTCTTAAAAAAATTAAAATAATAATTTAATTTTTAAATACACTCCAGTTCCAAAATAGTAGGCACTAAATTCTCAGAAATATTGCATTAAACCAAGAACAATTGTAGTTTAGTTTAGTGCCTACTATATTGGAACTGAACTATAGTTATCTAGACAGCCCAGGGTGTCACCAGTCGCCCAATAAAGTAATAAACTGTTTAAAATTTGTCTTTTATGGCCGCTTTATCAGCTGTAATAAAAAGAACTTATTGTATTGAAAGGAAAGGAAATTTTGTTTATCAGGACGGTGACTTTTTTATTTTGGGCATTACTTTAAAGGCCCATTGTACCAAGAAAATGTGTAGGTACTTACATTACATATGGTAGATTAAATTCAAAAACTGACATGGGAAGAGCATCTTTGTTTAGAAACTTACGGCCCCTACTCTTATATATAAAATCAGATCGTTTAAAATGCTCCGAACAAATTTCAGGTCGTTATGGTAGATCATGAGTCTCGCTTAGACCCAGTAAAGCAAACCAAATTCTTCTTGTTTCCAAGTTGGTGAGAAAACTAGAATAAAACAACGCCAAATAGAAATTTGCTTTTTATAATTAAAAAACTTTTAAGCATTTTAAATATTATTGAAATGAATAATAAAAGTCGCTGCCACTGGATAGCCGTTCAAATAAGGGATGGTGGGGATCCTTGGGCACTTTTTCAGTATATTGCCTGTACAGTAAATTCAGCCCAATCTAGCCCTAATTTGTTTTCACTGCCAGTTATAGTTGACTTATCTTAAACATTAGGCATTATGTTATAAATTCTATTGTTCAAATTTTTTGGTGAAATTTAACTTTTGTAAAACCTTGCAATAGTGCCCAAGCATCCCTTCCAGAGGGATCTGTGGGCACTGTAGTCGGGAGCCTTGGGCATGAAATAACCAATATTAAGAAATCATTTTACAAACTATATTTATTGATACTATTCGGCATACATATATAAGAAACCCAACTAACTTTGATATTTTCGTGAGAGTTGCCTATTTCAAAGTTTCAATAACCCATAGTGGTTTATCAAATAAATACTTATGGCTTCCTCTTCTTGTCAAAATAGTGGGGGCGGGTAACTTTGTGATTATGTCATTTCCGATGATACATCTTTTATATCAGGGTAGCAGAAAGTGTTTTTCAATTTTGTGAGTCTCATAAAATGTATTGTAAAATCGTTGTATTCTATTTCCTCGATATTTCCTACATAATCGGCACAGGTTTTCTTCATCTGAAACTTAACTATAACGTAGTCCCCTATCTGGAAACTACGATCAGGACATATAACGTCATCTACATCTACCTCCTCGTCACTTTCTTCTTCAAATTCACTCCATTCTGATGAGGAGCCCGACGAGAAACTTTCGTCCTTTAAACTTTCGCTCGATGTACTTTCCTTTCGCTTCTTAAAATGTCTTTCTTTCTTAGAGGTCTGCAATTCTGCTATTTTTTTCACTGGTAATTTACGTTTTTTCTCAGCTGCTAGCTGTTTTATTAAAAGTTTTTCTGGTGTGTCTGTCATGATCCTAGATTTCTCTTTCTTCCTTTTAGTCTTAATATTTTTCCTTGGCTGTGCTTTAGGATAAGGTCTCACAGTTTCGGAAGTCAAAAAGGGTTCATTTGTTGGTGTATTCGTTTGCCGTTCCTGAGCTGGCTGTAATAAGGCAGATGCAGAAGTAGACGGCCCATTTACTTCACTACCGGTTACGTGAAAATACGAATCAGTAGGACTAGTCGCTGGCTGTTCTTGACATAGGAACTTAAAAAATCCACGTCTGTAAAAACTTCAGAATTGAAGGGCCAAATACCACTTTTCTCGAATCCGTGTTGAATATTTTTGGGAGTAAAAGCCTGAGGTATGGCCAGTGCTGATAATTTCGCTATTTCATAAATAGTGAAAGTTTTTGATGGATTCATAGAGAGCCAGTCTGTTAACGCAACGTTATAATATCTCTTGAGCGGTCCCAATTCTGTTAAATCTAAAGGCTGGAGCTTGTGGCTACAGTGTGGCAGGAAGGTTAGCATCACTATGCCGTTTGTTTTGCACATTTCTAAAGCTTCTATTGATATGTGGCTTTCATGATTATCAAGTAGAATGGCTACAGGTGAAGTCTTTGAAGGCTTAACATATTTAATGAAATGTTTCAGGTATAAAACGAAATTTTGTGCAGTCATCCACCCAGACGTGTAAGCTGCACCATCGGATCCAATCGGGGCACCATTCAGCATATACGGTCTAAAATTCACTCGAGAGAATATGTAAAATGGCGGTATAGAATTTCCGATAGCATTAATCGTGCAACAAAGGGTAATCAAAGTGCCCCTTTCAGCAGACGTCATTTGTCCTACTTGTTTGCAACCCTTCACTGCTCAAATTTTCTGCGTAGACTGCATGGTTGTTAATTCAGTTTCGTCGGTATTATAGATTGCTTCTGGTCCAAATTTATACCGATCCATAACGTTTCTGTAATTGTCGAAAAATTCCGTTACATTTTTCCGATTGAAACTGGTGACTCTTGATAAACTAGTCGCCTCAGGAGTGCGCAAAGCCAAATTTTTGTTTCGAATCATAAACCCTCTGATCCAGTCTTTTAATGCATATTTACGGTGCTTTCAATTTTCTGGAATAACTTTTCCATTAGCAACTGCATATTCGTATGCAAACTTTCTACAATTAAGTTTAGTCAAGCCGTAATGTAATTGGGAACATCTAATTAAATATTCACTGAGCGCCTTTTATTCATCAGTAGTGAATATCTGTCTCGTTATATATTTATTTTCTGTGATTTTCAAAGGTCGCTCTAACTTCAAGTATCGTTGAAGAGAAGATCTGGGAATCTCATACTTCTTCGCAGTTGGTTGAATTTTTGCTCCCGCACGGACTTCATCGATAGCTCTTTCGATTATATCGCGTGGTATTTCAAATGCGGTTTGTTTTTTTCTTGTAGCAAAACGGCATATTCTCCTGAAAATAAAAAAAAACGTAAGGTAGGGACAGATGGGCATGCCCAATGTTCCCGCACCGTTGGGTGTTCATGCATCCCGCCCGGCGCCATTAAAATTCAATTGCAAAATACTACACTAAACAAATAATTTTAGCCATTAATTAATACGATATTCCATGCACAAGGAACCAATATATACGAATTAATAAAAAGAAAGCGTACTTACAGTGATTTTAGAACAGTAGAATAAAAATAATCACCAATAAAATTGTTTGTTTCCAAGGATAGAAACATAAAACTCGATTTTGTCGTATCTACAATACTGATACAGCTGCACCATGGCGTTCGTTAGAAGTAACAAATCAACTGCTTTTCGGTTACCACGACAGCGGCGTGCCTAAAAGTTTGCGCTTCATTTTATTCACAAATGCCCAGACCTCCCACCTGCCCAAGGATCCCCACCTTCCCCTACTTACATACCTGTGAAATGAGAGTTCGGGGTAATTTCGGCCGTTTTTCCGAAAGGCACTGACGAACCATGATAATAAAAAACCATGATACCATGATAATAAAAAACTAAACTAATTAACTTAAAACCAAATTTACTCACTAAAAGTCTTGAAAAACACACATAACATCGAAAGAACTCAATTTTTACTTGCTAGTCCTAATGGCAAACGTAATAAACAAACCAAGTTTGAATTTACTATAATACTACAATCATGGAGGTTAGACACTGCGAACCTGGCGGCGAGTTTCTGTACCAGCTACTTTGGTACATGAAAAGTGGCCAATTCGAAAGCAAGCCGTTTAGTCTCCTCCTTTCTAACCTCCATGACTACAGTCGAATAGAAATGTTAGTCGATTACGCTCTGGCGATATTTGCATCTCTCTTTATATCGTAACTGAGCAAAGACAACACTACTAAATAGTTTATACTAGACAAACAAAACAGGTACTGAAATTTTCAGTAATGATGCCACTTTTAGTTACAACAAATACTTGTTTAAAATTTATATAAGAATGTGCCTTTATTATATAAAATTCAAGTATTATTAATTAATTTTAAAAGCAGCGACTCAAATGCATAAATTATTATGACTTTTTTTTATTTGCATAACTTCTTAACACATTTTCAATAAAATTTCTAATTTCATTTTTCCTGCATCTAAAGAGGATTTGTAAATAAGGCAAAGCATTGGAAGTGCCCCGCTAGTGAGCTTAGAATGTGACTCAATGTTTGGGACAGGAAAAAGTCAAAACACACATATCTATTTTATTTGTTAATCTGAGGTTTGAATATGCGGGGACCCCTTTCGCGCGGGGCCCGTAGCAATTGCTACTCTTGCTACGTGGTTAATCCAGCACTGACTGCAGTAGAAGCTAGAAAGATGCAAATACGTTGATTCGATATACGGGAAGCATGGTAATTCTTTTTGGTGTCACAATTTCACCTACTGTCTTGATCTAATCAAAGAGAACTGTATCCGGAAGCGCATTTATTACGATACCTTGATTTCTACTAGGATATGTTGTAGGTGTCAAAATTGATTTTCTTGAATTTGATTTAGTAACAGTAGTAAAACTTCGTGCAGTGGGTTGAGTTGACATGTTAAAATATTTTGGATACCAAAATATTTAATAAACTATATAGACTAAGCAACTGGCCTATAGAAGAATTAAAAAAGTATCAAACAGTGTAATTAGTGTAAGTAAACACATACCAATATGGACCAGCAAATATTTGATACAAAAAAACTAATACCTTCACGTTCGGAGGTCACACGTGGAATGGAGACTATTTATTTATATAACTTATCGGTTAATAAGTTTGTGAAGGATTGAAATTGCAGCAAGAGTTTCTACCAAAAGTACTCAAATCAGGGCAAGGGGCAAGCCAAAAGTTTAATAATCAACCCCAACAAATATTTATGTTTTTTGTAAATTGGCATGCCCATATATAAATAAATAAAAGATTTGAAATGCTACAAATTTAGAGAAAAATTCGTTCTCTTCAAAATATTCTGAGTACCTAATTATAAAAATTTTAGGAGCGACTTACCGTTTGATGTCAGTTAAGTTACATACAGAGAGTGGTAGGAATGAAGGAGTATAAAAAAGAACTTTTTTTCAAATTAGTGTAGTTTATTTAAAATAAGCACAATTAACATCAATAAAATATACAATATAAATAAACCTATACAGGGTATAGTGAAAAACTTAATAATTTATTAAATAGAGATTTCCATTGGGGACTGGGGAACAAACGAAAGCTGTATCAGTATAAATTATTAATGGATTATCAGATCGCGTTATACTAATTATGAGTGCTACTTTCTAGTATATATAGATATCAGGGAATCGTAGGCCTATTTCTTTGTAAACAACTTTCTAAAAATAAAAATGACTAGAAATTTCCGGTGCTAAACTATCACACGTTATTTATCTTTATCTAATAAGGGGCCGTTCAAGTATTACGTAAGCACCAAGGGGGGGTGGGGGGTCTAGATGATGATTACGTCATCGTTAGTTATTTAAGTTTTTTCGGGGATTCCCGCAAATAATACATATGCGTAGGCACTCGCTTTGAGAACTGATTAGGGGAATTACCGCGCATTAGGGAAATTACCGTGCGCTATTCACTTGTCTAATAATTCACTCTCGTGCCGGCCGGCTGCAAGTGCGCATCTATCAGTATTGTTTTGTTTGGATTCTAAACGTATTGTAAGCATTGAAAGTTATCATTTGTGTTTATGTTGATGCAATTAGCCAAAGTTTAACGTTTTAATTATTTAAATTTAAATATCTTATTAGAATGTCATATCATATAGACAAATCCAAGTTATACCAAAAACTGTTCGAAAGTTTTAAAAAATCTCATACTGGGACGAAAGTGCAAAATGTACAAAAGTTAGTTAACGAAGTTTGGCGAAATTATAAATTACAGGCAAAGTCAGATAAGTAACTAGATATTATTGTATCTAAGAGAATTGAAGAAGAATTGCAAGCGGCGACTAAAAATAAATCCAATCTGCTTCATTTTTTTTCCAAGGTGAGTAAATATAAGTACAAAGTTTCTCTTTACGTTCTGTAACAATTAAAACGATTTATGAGTAAAAAATATGATGGCCTATCTCAAAGTAAAAAGGTAAATGATTGATATTTTATTTCTTAAGATCGACTCCGGCAATTGGTCACAAAATACACGGTGTTTTCAATATCTGTATGTGAAGGGTTTCTGTGGGGAAAAGCTTTCAATAATATTTAAACGCTGGTTTTATTAAATACGGTGAATTTATGTAGCTTAATAAGAGAATATCCAGCAGAACTCTTAGAAATTTTTCATTTTTAGGCAACGTCTTCTACCAGTAAACCTGCAGAAAAAACACAAATTATACAGCCATTTTCTAACATTGAAAAACAGAAAGAAGATAAAATTAAAACCGGCAATGAATCACAAGAGCAATGCGAAAATAATAATAATGCAGATAAACAAAGAGCAAAACCTTCTCAAGAAGCTTTGAAAAATAAGATTACTCTACTCGAAAAAAATCTGAACGCTTTGTATTCTGCCAGAGATACTATGCCAAATTGCGCTGAAGTTGATAAACAGATCATTAAGTTGCGCGAGGAACTAAAAACAGCAAAAAATACTTTAAACAGGAAGATTCAAAACGCAGTTGCCCAGAAGAAACACAGGGATGGTATGAAAAGAAAGTTAGAAGATATTTGTCAGGAAAATCCTGAAATAAAAAGAAGACTATCTCTGAGGGATTCAGTAGGACATCCTAAACTTGAAAGCGATCAACCATTACTATTGAAAACAATTGCGGATATAGCTTTATTTGGGAGTGTATGTGATGACAGGAGACGAACGGAATCTATTCGCAGCGTAAAAACTCTTGACGAACTCACACAAGAACTGCGTAAACTAGGATTTGACATTAGTCGCAGTGCGACATATCTTCGTTTGATTCCCAGAAAATCGAATTCTACAGAGGGACGAAGACATGTATCGACAGTCCCTGTTAGGCTCATTCGTGCTCAAACTGATCACCACAAGAGCCACTTAGATAGCAAGTTCGCTGAAACATCAATCCATTATTTAGAGAACATAGCATCCATACTTGGACCAGATCAAGTATTTTTCTTATCTCAAGATGACAAAGCTCGAGTCCCTATTGGCGTCACTGCGGCAAATAAGCAAGCACCACTTTTAATGCATATGGAATATAGAATCAAATTACCTGACCACGATTGGGTAATCGCTGAGCGTCATAAATTAATACCATCTGTTTATGCTGGTATCAAAGTTACTTCCAATATGCTAGGACAACCGCAAGCCGTCGGATATTCTGGGCCAACATTCATCGCTATTCGAAGTGGAAAGCATAGTTCATCTACTGCTAATACTCATGCTCAGGATTTCGAGACGCTTCTCGAACTTGAAGAGTTTCGACCATTAGCAAAAACTGACCATGGACTAGTAAAACCAGTAGTAATTATGACGGTTGATGGAGGGCCAGATGAAAATCCGCGTTATCAAAAAGTCATAGGGTTTGCTATACAACATTTTAAACGACATGATCTCGATGCATTGTTTATAGCTACCAATGCTCCTGGAAGGAGTGCGTATAACAGAGTAGAGCGAAGAATGGCTCCTCTGAGTCGGGAACTGGCTGGTTTAATACTGCCTCATGACCATTTTGGGTCTCATTTGGATGAACGTGGCATTACAATTGATGAACAATTAGAAAGATATAATTTCGAATTTGCAGGAAATGTATTAGCTGAAGTATGGAGTTCAATGGAAATTGATGGCTATAATGTTACTGCAAAATATGTTGAGGCTGATGAACAAGATGTTCCTGAATTTCCAGACATTAAATGGTACTCAGAACATGTGCGTGAAAGCCAATACTTGCTTCAAATTGTAAAATGTAAAAATACGGAATGCTGTCGTCCAAGAAGTGGCCTATTCAGATTACTAGACAACAGGTTTCTTCCACCACCTGCAAAAGTAAAACAAACAGTTGATGACTTGGTTTTGGATGAAGGAGGACAATTTCTTGATCTTCCAGTCAATTTAGCTCTACGCTTGAGTACTACCCTCAAAGATTTTTTGCAAATGCCCTACGATTATTTTTGTCCGACGGTAAAATTTAGGCTATCAAGCCGAACATGCAAAACGTGTGGTCTTTATCATGCTTCCGTCAAATCATTAAATCGTCACATCGAGAAGATCCATGAAAAAGTAAACACGCCCACAGAGGGAAAAGTTAGACCTGTAAGAGTCGCTGCTCGTCGTGCTAATGAACTGATGTGCATTATTCAAAATTTAGAGCACCAAGATGTTGAATGGCTCGATGAGAGTGACGTAGACATTCCAAAATCGGATGAAAGTGAGCAGACTCACAACACTGAGCAGCAATCCAATGTCATCGATAACTTAGAATCATGGATTCAGGTTTCATGGACTGAAGACTGTTAATGTGTTCCGAAAATATTCTTTATGTTAGTTATGTTCTTTATTTCTGATTATATTTTTTTGTCATTTACTCTATGTGTATCAGTTAAACCTAATATTTTCATGAATTTTCCTATTTTAAAAATAACAATATAAAAAAACATTTATTACTAAAAATGTTTACGTAAGCATAGGGGGAGGGGGTAAGTGCTTTGCTTACTTTTGATGACAGCGGGGGGCGGGGGGGTAAAAAATGGTAAGAAATCTGCTCACGTAATACTTGAGTGGAAGTGGAAAAGCTGAAAATTATTAAAAAATATTTCAAATGCGGTAAAATATAAAACTCCTTTCCCAAAATGTGACACAATATATTTATTAAGGAAGAAATGTGTGTGTGTGTATTAATTAGATTTTTCTAAGGAATATTTATAATTTTGGCACCAATTATTTTATTTTCCATAAATAATAACTAAAAGGGAACTTAAATTTTCTTTAATCAATCAATTGACCAATTTCCTACTTCAATTAGTTATTTTAACACTCTGTATTATTAAATCATTAAAAATACTGGTACGATATTTGTTTTTCTTCTGATAATGTCTGCCTTTTTGGTCTTTTTCTTCTCTTTCCGTTTTACATAGAATGATGAACGTAGTCGGTATCTAGAATCATACAAGATTCGATGATGGCACTGTATAATGAACGGCGCGACGACGATGACAGTAAATAATTATATGGAAACTGGTTCGCTAGTTACAGACAGAGCCATCTTAGACAAGGTGGAAAGACTACGTTTTGGAAAACTGCCACCATTACCGCTTTCCGAAAAGAGCTTCCGAAAACTGGAAAACAACAAAAATCATTTTTCATACAAAAAATTATAAGTTATAGGTTCAAATTTATTTCCTTATCAACTTTATTCGCCAGATTGCTTGAACTAATGTAGTTAAACATATAAGAAAATCACTTAATTATCAAATGGTTCATGAGATTCCAAAAAAAAACTACCAAATTAAATGAAAAATTTTGCCAAACATTTTTCCCTGTCCAAAATATTCACCTGATTTCAATCCCCTTTACGAATATCTCTTCCCAAACTCAAAGAATAAAGCGCTGATTGAAAATCACAATTTTATACTTTAAATTCAAATAAAACTGACAGAATTTCAAAAAACTTCCCAATTAAAAGAAAAATTAGCAAACCGTGCTTCCCTTCCCACAATATTCACCAGATTTCAATCCCCGTTACGACTATCTCTTCCCAAACTCAAAGAATAGATCGTCTGATTGAAAATCACAATTTTATACTATAGATTCAAATAAAACTACAGAATTTAAAAAAGAACTCCCAAATTAAATAAAAAATTACCAAATTGTACTTGTCTATCCACAATATTCATCATATTTCATTCCCTGTTAACAATATCTCTTCGCTAACTCGGAAAATAAATTAACTGATTGAAAATCACACTTTTTATACTTTCAATACGAATAAAACTAAAGGGATTTCAAAAAACTTCCCAATTAAAAGAAAAATCACCAAATCATGCTTTCCTGTCCACAATATTCACCAGATTTCATTCCCTGTTAAGAATATCTCTTCCCCAACTCGGAGAATAAATTAACGGATTTAAAATCAAACTTTTTATACATTAAATACGATTAAAACTTCCCAATTAATAGAATAATTACCAAATCGTGCTTTACTATCCACTATATTCACCAGATTTCAATTCATTTTCCGAATATCTCTTCCCAAACTCAAAGAATAAATCGTCTGATTGAAAATCACTATTTTACACTTTAAATTCAAATAAAACTGACAGAGTTTAAAAAAAAACAAATTAAATGAAAAATTACCAAATTGTGCTTCCCTGCCCATAATTTCCACCATATTTCAATCGCCGTTACGAATATCTCTTCCCAAACTCAAAAAGTAAAGCATCTGATTGAGAATCACCATTTTACACTTTAAATTCAAAAAAATTCCCAAATTAAATGAAAAATGACAAAATCGTACTTCCCTGACCACAATTTTCATCAGTTTTCATTCCATGTTAAGAATATCTCTTCCCAAACTCAAAGAATAATCATAATTTTATACTTTAAATATGAATAAAACTAACAGAATTTCAAAAAACTTCCCAATTAAAAGAAAAATTAGCAAATCGTGCTTCCCTGCCCACAATATTCACCAGATTTCAATCCCCGTTACGAATATCTCTTCCCAAACTCAAAGCATAAAGCATCTGATTGCAAATCACAATTTTATACTTTAAATTCAAACAAAATGGACAGAATTTCAATAAAACTCCCAAATTAAATGAAAATATACCAAATCGTGCTTCCCTGTTACTTAATATTCCCCAGATTTCCGGAAAATCCCATGTTCCGCCTGAAATATAATAACTGACCATTTTTTTAAATTCTGGAACAAAAGAAACCTTATGCAGGATTTGAATAAAATTGACGGAATTTCAATAGAAAAGTTACTTACAACTTCCGAATACCAGATTCTGTGGTCTTTTTCCACGGAGCGTCGTCGGGTTCGTACGGAAGGGGGCCTTGGACTGGAGCATCTTCGTCTAAAGGTCTAAAAATTTATAAAAAAAAATATTAACGAATATTATTATTATCAAATAGTATTTTGGTTTATATATAAAAATGAAGAAAAAAATTAAAAATAGGAACTTACGATTCTTCGGGAGGTGGAGTTTCGGGTTTCGTTGTATCTAACAAAGTTCCAGAAGCTGTCTCAACTTTATCCGTTACAGAAATAATTTTTATTGAGCTATAAATGAAAATAAAAAAAACAAAAAATAAAATAAAAATAACTAATAAAATAAATAAGCTTCTGGAAATAATTTTTTTATATATAACCACTCTGAAAATTCCGAATTTCAACAAATTATTATTTTGTGATTAAATTAAACAGTGTTTACCATTTTTAATCGAATGTATAAGTCGATGCCAAATATTCATTTTATCCGCTTCGAAATGTCAATTTTTTGAAAATTAATACAAAAAAATATATAAAAAATGTTTTGGAGGGTGGGCATTAGAATTTTTAATGTCAGAACAAAAATGGTACCAAAAATCATCTCTTATAACATATTGAAAAAAACTGGGATAGAGACAATTCAAAAAGACCCAAAGAAATAATGCATTTGTTAATTAGAGACGTCTTTTCATGAAAAAAAATGTAAACTTTATCCATTTATAGAAAATACTATAATTAAAATATTTTTAAATTCCCCCCGTACCATACATGATCAAAGTGGTCGTGAATAGACTTAGTAATTGCATAAATTATTATTTTGACGAAAATAAATAAAGTAAAAACTCATAAAAACATTTCGCTATAATTGGATAGTGTTATGCAGTAGTCAATCCACATTTTTTCACAAGCTCAGTTATTCCACTCTTTAGATCCGCAGAGTGCTATTCCATACCAAGAAAAGAATTATTTAACCCACAGTGGATCCATCGAGTAGCCGTTTTATTATGTGTATCTGTAATTTATCATTTAACAATAATGTGTCAACACATAAAATGGTATTAAAGCTCGTTTCACAAAAGACCGATGAACCGAGCCGATGATCAGTCAAGTAAATTGTTTTCACATTAACACGTATCACTAGTAGTCTACAAGAATCTGAGTACACAGGTACACAGCATCACATTGTTGTCAACATAAAAAAATACAGTAAAACTCGAGGGTGTAACCACTGAGGAGACTTTGTGATTCTAGTGGGAGGAGATCCGAGGAGATCTAAGTCAATTCGAGTATCATTTTTGCATGCGCAAACTGTCTGATGTTAATTTCTACCTAAGCGAAGCGAGATTTTATAGATCTCTTGACGACATGGACACATCCCTGGAAGGATACAGCTAGTAGCGGCATCATCGTTGCCGATTTTTCGTTATTTCTCTCGATTAACATTCAACCATCTCGTTCGATTTTGATACTCAGGATTCCTCGGACAAATCTCGAGTTCGGCGACGTTACTTTTATGCTTATTGTATAGTCAATTTATTCATTTGTTGTGAATTTTTCGTTTGTTTCTGAGATCGGTTTCGTTCTGTTGTGCTATTAAATGTACAAGAAAGTAAACAAAATGAATACCTAATAATATTTGTATTATTTTATTACAGGTGTTTTTCATATTTTTGAATTTCTTGAAATTATCGTTACCTATCAATATATTTTTTCTTAAAAACTAATGTTTCATTTTTATCTTGAAAATGAAACAATATTACGAAGTTTCTGAATCTGGACGAATTGTCTGACGTGACCCCTGGTTTGTATCCTTTCACTAGAAAACTCCTTGCCGAATTAAAGAAAATACCATTTTTAAATATAAAAAAAAATATTTTGAAAAAAAAACTTTAATACCCTGCATTTTTTCATCTGAATTGCCATTCGAGAAGACAAGTTGTTCATTATTCAGGCGTTTATATGATTTTCCTGCACAATTTTGAGGGTATAAAGTATCCGATGATAATTTTCTCGTATCTCTGAGCGAAATCATCAAATCAATGTAATATATATTATCATCGAGAAATCAACACGAAAATTTTGGGAATAATGTTAAATTAAGCATACTAGCAGTATACATCCATATTTTCATATTTAATTTTCCCAAAATATGAGAAGAAGCTCTGAATAAATAGTAGGCGCTGTGTGCTAAAATAATTGTATACACCCAATCTTTTGCCTTGGCTGATGAGCAGTCAATCCTGTGAGCAATTGTTCAGGGCAACCAGTTCTATGACAAGCACTTCCTCTGCTGTTGTTAACTACAGCATGCTAGGAATTTTACACAGATTGAATAGAATTCAATTCCTGTAAGATGTTAAGAATGATCTGCAGGGTAGTTATTTTCCAAGAAGTAGCAAATATAGCACTGTTCGTTTAACTGATGAAGACATAGAGCCATTGGTTTGAAAGCCCAAAAAGAAGCTATAGAAAATGCTAAAAATGGGGAATTGGGAACTGTTACAACAAAACATTAATGATGGATATAACAGAAGTACAAAATTTAGAAGAAAATGACTGCTGTGATTGAACTGTGATGCTGATGATGAAACTGATTGTGATTTGGATGTAATCAATTATAAAGGAAATAGAGACGACTTATGTGATATCACTTTTGTTGATGACTTGGAAGAAAAAATAAGCGATGGTGAGGAAAACAAAGATTTGGAGGAATGTTTGAAACCCTTCAAAGGAAACATAAATTTAAAAGATTACTCTAATAAACAGATTGACGATAAATCAAAAAGTTCTTTTTTAAGAGTTGATCTGGAAAATGGTGCAACTAAAACAGTGAAAAAAACATTATGTTGGTTGTTGGATAAAGACACTCCAAAACTAAGTTCAGACAGATTAGAAAGGTTCAAATCTAGAACAAATACCAAGCATGTTAATCGTAGAATATATTTTACAGTAAAAAGGTATCTGAATCTGAAGAAAAAGAATCAGAATTTTCATTTGATGATGATTCTTCTGATGAATGTGAGAATACAGTAAATTTAAAGAATGAAAAAGAAACAAAAACTGAGATGGAAAAATATTATGCTGTTATGTACGATAGACGAAGACCATCAATAAAATGAGAGAACATAAAGAAAATAAACTCAAAATAAACCTTAAAATTCCTGATAGAAGAGTTGGAAGATTTTGTATGGCCTAAGCAGGACGATATGCAAGAAGTTGAAGAAGACCAAATTTTGTATGGTCCAATTCAAATTTTTGGATGTCAACCATTAAAACTGTCAAGATCAGACCGAGTAAAGATAGTGAGTCTATACAAATCTTGGAGAAAAGAGTTCGACATGAAATCTTAAGACCGTTTTGTTTTGATGCGTTTTTATTTAAACAACTGTCAATAATTTTCAGTTTTTTTATATTTCTATACGTGATGGGTTTCGTTGAGATTTTTCGAGAATAAATATTTTTTGTTTATTATTTTTATGTTTTTTTTTCCTTGAACTACTTGGCAACAACCTGTCTTGGATTGTTTCACCATTAAAAATTAGCAACATCCACAATATTGATCAACACTGCATCTTCTATAGTATCTGCTACATCACACATATCACTTATTATTGAATAATAATTCTCCAAGTATGCTACCCTGCTATACATCAAACTATTTCATAAGTGAACTTAAAAAGAGACCTGAAAACTTTCTATGGCATCCTGTCGCAATATCTGAAAGAAACTTAAATACTTGAATTAAAAAATGTTCTTTAATGAAAATGATTCTGCATAAATTAGTACACCAATTTGTTAGGAGCCATTTGGGTTAAAATGTTTCCAACAATAAATAAACATAACGTGAAATTAAGGAGTTGTAGCACGTTTCGGAGTCGACATCAGACTCCTTCATCGGACAAACTTGAATTATCCTCAGAATCGCTGTTTTTCTTTCAAAATCTGTCAAATTGGCATTTGTAAACACACTGAGAAATTAATTCACTGTACCTTGAAATTTCCCAATACCAATTCTGTTTTCTATAGAGGTATCCAAATGTCTACTCCTTTCTAACAAAATACAGGTACATTTTTTCTGAAAGACCATGAACATATTCTGTTCTAATTCCATTGTAAATTTAATTGTAGGTTATTTTTCCACGTAATATCACTATGCAATTCTGAATGTTCATAAATTGGTCCTGACAAATTAGTGCAAATATTTATACAGGAGAATGTTCATTATTAAAAATTTCAAATTCAATTATTGAAGATTGTTTCAGGTATTGGAAGAAAAACGTTTTCAAGATGTAAAATCCTCCTACAATAAATTTCAATGGATATCTTGAAAATGAACATTTGCCATCTATAGTTATCTTGACACACTGCCAACGGTCATATAAATAAGGAACTAGTAATTTCAATACATGAAGAGGAGTTCCAAGGAAATACGAGTAGATCCTGAGGGGAGGCAATCTTTTACCACAAAAAATGTCCAGTGGTTACCCCATCGGTAAAACTAAACTGGCTCACAACACTGTATGGAATCTACAAAATATCTATTTATTGAATGGATCCACGTGAATTAATTTTTTTTTCGAACCAACAAATTTTTTGAAATCTTCGTACCAAAAAACTCTGTGCAAAATCTTGTCGAAATCGGAATCAAACATTTTTTTTGTATTTCCAATCGGAATTTAAAAAAAAAGTTCAACTTTGACATTTTATTTGTATTATTGGTGGAAAGTTGCTGTATTTTTTTTATAATAGTATAAACATTCCTCTTTTGATTTTCATCAATTTCAGTATCTCCATTGCATAGACGTAGTTACTACAAATTTTTTTAAGATTATTTTTTACAAAAAAATTTTACTTCAACTTCATTCCTGTATAGTTTCTATAAATACGAAATGGAAGAATTCAAATATGGTCAGTCATTAAGAAGCATCTTTCCTCTATCGAATGGCATAAGAAAGAAATCGACATATAATAAAGTTTCGGAATTATAAATTTTTTTTATGGAAGCATGTTAAAAATATTGAGATCCTTACAAAAAAATTGGAAATTTTGATTTACAGTATATCTATGGAAAAAATTATGGAGTACCATGTATGAATACAAGTGACTCATTTTTTGTTCGGTTTTTACGAAATTTTTGTTATTAAAGAAAATAAAAAATATTTTCCGAAATTTTTTATTGTTGAGCGAAAACTAATAGCAACGTCACATCAGGTGAAGTCATGTGCTGGATACATCAACTGATTTAGAACAAGTCGAGAAAACTTCTTGTCGATATTAGCTCAGGCTACAAATATAGAAAATTTACAGTCGGAAAATGAATATCCATTGCAGTCTTCAGGAAGCGAATATATTCCATCGGATAGGAAAAAAAATACGAGCCACTACATCAAAGAAGAAAGTGAAAATGATGAACCGATTAAAATAGAGTCAGGATTATCTGAAATGATGTTTAATGCCTGCAACCCAGTACATCCAAAGGCCGAGCTAAAAGAAGGAAAAAAGAAAGTACAAAGTCAAAATCGGGATTTAATCCGTACATTTCTGCCAAAGGAAAATATATGCCGTAACCTTTGATAATAATTTTGAATGTCAATGCAAAAAAATGTACGGATGTTGTTCCAGTTGAACAACGGGCAAAACTGTTCAGTTAATTTAGCATGATAAGATAGTTTTCTGCAAAATATGTGCTTGTGTAAAAGAAACTTTACCAGGAAATATTATGTCAACGAGAAGGAAATATACAAAAAGGTTTTTCTAAAAACACTATAGATGACACAAAACAGAATAAATGTTGCCCTAAAAAGATCGTCCCATAATATTGAAATGCTTGATGAAAAGAAAAGTGGTGCAAGACATAAATATACAGATAAGCCATAAAACACATAAATTCCTTTCCAAAATATATTTCACACTATTGTAGAGAGGAGAAAACTCAAAGTTTTTAAATTCAGACTTAAATTTAGACAAAATGTACCGATATAAAGTATTTTGCTCCAACTCCAGAACTGTAAGCCCGGCACATACAAATCCACATTTTATATTTTACCTAAAAAGGATACCTGCCTTAGTTGTGACACTATTAAAACCAAGATTTCAAGTGCATTCCAGTTCTTTTGGAAGATGTACCTCTTATTATTAGAAGGCACATATGGTTCATGCATGACGGTGCTCCTCCACATTTTGCAAAGATTATATGTGTTTTTAAATAAATTTTTTCCAGACCATTGGATCAAATGTGGATCTCCACACCCGTGGCCCCCTAAGTCACCTAAACAAAATCCTCTGTATTTTTGTGTGTGGGGATATCTAAAATCATGCATTTACACACCCCGATATTAAACTTAGGATATCTTCAAAATCGTATAATACAAGGCTGTAATGTTATTCTTAACAATCGTGGTATCTTAGAATGTATTCGGCAATCTATTAGATGTCAAACGGATGCTTGTATTTTGGCTGGAGGTGCACATTTTGAACATAAGCTCTGAAATGTACTATTTTTCCTTTATGTTTAATGCATGTTGTTGCTTCTAATAAAATAATAAAACAATTCAATACCCTGTATCTCATTAACGACAAGACTTATCACACATGTTTATAAGAACTTTTCGTCTTAAAATGGAGTGACGAGAACGCCCACTACAATATTTTAGATTACTTACGAAACACCCTGTATATCTCGGTGTTCCGCATAAAAATCGACACAGAGGCAGAGACGATTGGGGGCAATTTACCCTTTATACAAAGTTGCATCCCTCAGGAGTTATAGGGCCTCAAAGTAGGGCTCGAAATTGTGAAAAAAATTAATTTATTTGCAACACTTTAATTTAAAAATACCAAATTTGGTACACTGTATGAGACTGTAAAGGGCATTAAATAATGGTAAGTAGAAGGCAATCAAACTATTCTGGGGGGTTAATTAAGGGCAACCTAACCTTAAAATTTCACAGAAGTTTTTTATCTGTTAGTTGATTTGAAAGTTTGTATTTTCATACTATGGATAATTTAATTCTAAAACTTTTTTTACTGTTGTAACTTTGTATAAAACTTTGTCATTTTCAAGGAAAAGTCGACTAACCAAAGATATATTATCAACAATTTTATTTAAAAAGTTACAAAACAGTCAAGAGATGGCTATGAATTTATATAACAAATTTGACAATTTGCAATTCAGTTCTTGTAGTAAGTAAATTGTTATAATTCTTTTCAAATGAGTGGAAAATTCTCATTTAGCGAACAAGTACTTGGACTTGGACAAGAGGCAAAAGCAAGTGAAAATGACACAAATAATAATTAAAATATGCTTCTCTATATTTTTGTTGTGAAAAAGGGTCGTGACCAAAAAGATTGTTACTTATTTTTTTTGGGTTAAGACCAATGTTTCAGGTATTTATTAAGCCATCATCAGGGCGTTTGCAAAAGTACAAATACGTGCTTTTTTCTTTAAGATTGAATGTTGATCCACAATTTTTTAATTTTCACATAACTTTTAAGATGAATTATTTGAAAAAATTTGCTTGTTTTCAAGATTCTCGTAAGCAGCAAAAAAAATCATAATATCTATTTTCCTTCCAAATTTTGCCATTTTTTACACAACAGGTTGACAATGGCTTGACACATTATTCCATAACACCATCCAATTAAAGTCAATAAAGGAAAATAAAACATAATTTTTACAGTAAATAGTAATAAAATGTATAAATCAAATGGTTAATATAAAACCAAAATATTCGTAAATAACCTAATTGTAAAGATCTGAACCAATTAAAACATAAAAAAAAATGTTAACTTCTGTAAATAATTAAATTTTTTTATTTTATTGAATAAAAACTTACGTTTCAGCCTTATTCTTCGGTCGGTACGTCTCTAATTCGTCTTCTAAATCGCTGACTCTTGCTTTAAGTTCGTTACGTTCATGTAATATATCCTTCAATTCCTGTGTGGTGAATCTCGGTCTATTCGGATCATCCAAATCAAATACCGCCATATTACTCGGTATCGGTATGTCACTCTATAAGTACATAATCGTTACAACAAAAATTTAAATAATATACTGTGTCTCCCAGAAGTTTCTAACCCATCTTTACTGCAAAAATCTCGTAACTTAGAAACGATATGAAGGTACAGTTTTTGATGAACAATTTCATTTTATATAAAGTTTTTCAATATAAATGTTTAATTAAGAAGACGTTAAACTGCAAATAAGACTTAAAACGGTAACAGAAAGCATTAACAACTTTAGCCAGTACGCTTAAAGAGGCAGCAAAGGCAATCAATCACTTAAATTCCAGAAAAGCATAGACAAAATAACCCCAAAAATTATAAAGGAGTTACCAAGGAAATGTATAATACTTATCATCCACATATTCAATACTATTTTATGTCAAATTACTGGCCAAAACTGCTGAAATAATAATCATTTCAAAACAAGGTAAAAACCCAATCATTGTCTCTTTATATCACCCAATAAGCTTATGGCCAATCCTGTTGAAGGTCCTTGAAAGGTTACTACTGTAAAGACCCAAACACCGAGGAATGGATACCACTACACCAGTTTGGATTCAGGAAGGAACATTCAACTATAGAGGATAAGTCACACAATAAATCAAGCACTAGAAGAAAAAAAGTACTGCACATCAGTGTTTTTAGACATTAGCCAGGCATCTGAGACAGTTCTGAGATTTTGCAGTTAAAATGGGTAGGATACCCAGTATTTACGTACCTTAACTAAATCTTCGTTTTCTTTTTGAGCTAGACCTAATCGCTGTCTCAGTGCTGATATGTCTCTCTGTTGGTCCTGTAATTGTACAAGGAAGTCCGCCCTCTCGTCGCAAAGCGTTCTCACTTGATTTTGCATCGATTTGTGTTTTCTTCTTAATTCCCTACTTGAACTTGTCAATCTTTCTACTTGCGATTTTAACTATCGATATAATTTAAATATTAAAATTATTTAATCGAACTATTCGTTAAAGATATTAATCGAAATTACTTACATTATCTACATCGATATTTTTCTCCTGTAACAATTTTTCCTTAAATCTAATTTCATCTCTATGTTTTTCAACTGAGTCTTTTAATCTCCGTAAAATATCGTTTTCTGTTGTTGGAGTTACGTTCGCTGGCGTATGGTTGGGGCTTTGTTCTTTTACAAGCCGTCGATTTTCTTCTTGAAGTTTAGAAACCATCCCAATCAGTTCTTTGGTTTCCGAACGCCATTGCTCTTCTATTATTTCTAATTCCTAAAAATATGTATCAACAGTGACTCTTCTAACACAAACGTGAGACTGACCTTTTCAAATTTATTCCTGTACTCAGCCTTCTCGAGTTTGTCATTTTCGAGTTGAGATATCTTAGCTTGCAGTTCGTGTAACAATGTATTTTCCCTTTCATTTTTCGTTGCTAAATTCTCCAGAAGTTCTAGGGCGTTTATAACTTTCGGCATAAGAGCAGTCATAGCATCAGCCCCGTGCTGATCTATTATTTTTTCACATTCTTTCCCAATATCAGATGCGATATCATAAACGTCCACCACTGTAACGTCTCCGGATAGATCACTGCCGTCATCCATATTTGCGAAATATGAAGAATACTTGCCTTGAGGCATTAAATTTATTCTAATGTTTAATACTTTAAAATGTATAATTAATTTTGCGGAAATTTGAGGTCATTCAAATTATAAATCGATTTACAAACGTCAACAAAACAACTGTCAATACTGTCAACCACCACAAATCACCCTGATCCCTGATTTGTGTCAACCACAGACGGTGTCTGTGCTATCAACTGTCATTTTAAATTCATAGTGCTCAAGAATAGTTCTATGATGAAATGGCATATTTCGAATGACAAAGGTATTCTTAAGATACATTTACATTCAATTACGCGCTTACATTTTAAATTTGTCTGCTAAAGGACGGAGTCCCATGCGTCCGTTTTCCGATCGCACGATTCCGAAAAAAACTATATTCAGTGTTGTCAGTGTCATTTATTAAAATGTACCAAATATTATTGGAAAATGTACCAGAATTCAGTATTTTGTACCGAAAAATTAAAATCAACATAAATATACGTTCGAGCGGAAACATGACACCCTGACTGCCGAACGTTGTCTAAAAGTTCTGGGAACTTTTCCGAAGACCGATGAATGATTCACTGTTTTTTTTTATATATTTAAATAAATAAATCCTGTTATTCCAAAAAATATTTCGGGTAAGTATTTTATCATCTGAAAATGTTGGTCAAAAATGTACCAAAAATAGTGAAATTGTATTTTTGTACAAGAAGTGTGAAAATGTACCAAATTGATACAATTGTACCAACTCTGGCAACGCTGGCTATATTTCGTACGATAATATTTGGCATGTCCTATGCATACGAGCGATTGGATCCGAACGTACGAAAAGAGGGTGCGATCATAACCCCTTTTCTTGGAAGATAGATAACCTTTATATACGTCATAACCTTAAAAACTCGATTTGTTCTGGAACGTGTGAAATTTATAGCGTTTGCGTGTAACGTTATACGTGACGTGTACCGTCAAAACGTGACGTGTAACGTTACACGTGACGTTACGAATATCTGCTATTATTAGGACGTTACACATGGTGCGTTCGAAATTTTTAAACAAAAAGTCAAAACTAGTTTGGGTTTGTTTGGATTACTTAAAATAAATGCAACGTTTTGCGGCGAGTTTATTAAAAATCGGGCGATCAGGAAATTTTAGATTTTAAATATTTCAACGCTCCGATTTACACGTTTGGTTTGTTGAAGACGTTAAAGATAAAATTTCTCCAAAACTTTCTGAGTTTTCTGGAAAATATTCGGGGGCCGTGCTCTCTAAAGTAGTTTCATTAGAAGTTAATATAAATAAAGTAGAAATGGGAAATGCATTAGTAAAAAACATGCATATATTAATGCCAAAAATTTAGATTAGGCCTGCTTCTATTGGGCAATAGTTAGTGCTTTTTGTATCCTGTCGGAATCCATTCCGATATAATTTCATCATATCCTCCCTATTCTACTATTCTAAAAACAAATAATTTAAAAATACCGATGTCACTACAGAACAAAATTTGAAAAACTAAATAATATTCCGGGAAATTTTATGGTTTGGAGTTAAATAAAACGAAAATTTCAATGTCAATCCTTTAGTGTCTGGTAGTGAATTTTATAATTATTTTTAGGATAAAGGGTAGTCAATAACTTGTTATATTTTGAACCGGGTGGAATACGATGTTTAGGAGAAATTGTAAAATCACTGTGACAATCATATAATTTTTCTTCATAATCCAAGTCTACTTCTAAAAATATAACCTTCAACACATCATCCACAATTTTTTAAAACCTTGTGTCTCTTCGAGTATGGACTTGTATGAAACCTTATCGGTTTTTGCTGATAAGGCATGTTAGTAACGAGAATCTATAACGTCATCGACTTAGATAAAAATGTAATGTACCTATAAATATATGTATTGATTCTTATGTAGAATTGATATATGAAGAGATCTTTTTTTATGAATATTTTACAATTCAGTATTCCGTCTAACTAAAAAAATATTTAATTATTAGCGAATTGCAGGTTTTTGTGCTTGTGTATTAGTTGTTTTCGTAAAGCTAAATAAAAGTGAGTAAGAAGCGGGGTAGAAAAACATTTTATATACCATTGTCATAAACTTTGGTTAGGAAAACACTAGACTAATAAAGTCTTTTGCACCTTTTGAGTTGAATCAAAAAAATATTAGTTAATGCGGAAATATAAGCCTATATATAATTGTTTTTACTAATAATTTTGCTAAAAATCCGCACCCCACAGCGACGTAATAATTATAGGAAAATATATGTTTTTATGTTAAGATCTTAAGTAATTGTTTGTTATAATAAATAAACGGTTTTAAAGATTAAAACTAACTTTTCCGCTTCTGTGGCCCTGAACAATATTCTATCATAAAATTGTTACTTGTATACACTTCGGGGGATGTATCGTGCCAACAAACCAAAATTTCTCCAAAAATAACCAAAAATTTAGTATATCTAGTTTTATAGGACCCGCTGTACTCGCTCTAGTCAACTGAAAATCAATAGGGTACATCTGTGAGACACTTTGAACAATACTTATTCATAAAGTTGATTAATCGTATACTCTCTGGAGGCTGTATCGTGCTAACAAACTGAAAATCCTCCAAAAATGACAAAAATTTGGTACCTCAAGTACCACATCACCCGTTGTACTGGCTTTAGTGAGCTCAATATCAATAGGGTTCATCTTTAAGACGCTCTGAATAATATCCAATCACTTGTATATACTCCGGAGGCTGTATCGTGCTAACAAACTGAAACTTCTCCAAAAATGACAAAAATATCGTACTTAAAGTACTGTAGCACTTGTTGTATTGGCTCCGGTGAGCTGAAAATCAATAGGGTTCATCAGTGAGATGCCCTGAATAATATTCAATCATAAAATTGGTGACTTGTTGAACACCGGAGGCTGTATCGTGCTAACAAACTGAAATTTCTCGAAAAACGACTAAATGTCGTACTTCAAGTACCATAGCACCCGTTGTACTGGCTCTGGTGAGCTGAAAATCAATAGGGTTCATCTGTGAAATGTCCTTAACAATATTCCATCATAAAATTGGTGACTTATTGCACTTCGGAGGCTGTATCGTGCTAACAAGACTTGCAAGGAAAAGTGGCTGACGACAACGACGACGACATACACACAGGATTTTTTTTCTAAAAACCGTTTTTTCGTGTTGTTGTTGATGGATAACGTAAAAATAACTCAAAAAAAAATTCAAATTTCCAACTTTTTTGTGGGTAAACCAATACTTTTCTCGCATATTAGATAGGTTGGCGGAAAAGTAAAAATTGTATCCTCTGAAGGGATGCGGGTAGATTTGTGCAAAAAGTTTAATTGAAAGCCAATTGTCATTGTAATATAGTAATGAAAAAATTAGACTAATAAATTTATATTTTTAGTCTGACGTTCGAATTAGATGGGCTCTTCTAAAATCGTGATGACGTGTGGTCTACAACAGCTCGCGCCTGGGGTGAAGATAGATGCAGACCCCGCTATGGTAGTTGCGGGAAATAGGCAAACAAGTAAGTATGTTTTGAGTATTTACCTACAAAAATATTTATTGTTTTAGTTGTGATACATAATACAGGTTCCTTCGGGTATAAAAAAGGTACCGTCTTTTCCTACACAGAAATACGCCAGGTACCACACTGTGGGAGAAGTACAAAAAACTTAGGGTGTCGGTTAGACTCGATTACAACCCGAGCTGTCACCTAGTGATTATGTGCGAGTAGTATCTTTCTGTCAGCGGGGAAAGTCGCCTAAAGGCAATTGAAGAGTGTCTATGACGTCATATGTAAAAATAAATAATATTAAAATCAAAAATATATTATTTTTATAGCTTTAATAAGGGTAAATAGATAATGCATACAGTTGAATTCCTTGAAATATATTAAATTATCATTTCTCTTGTAACCAAATCGTTCCGAAAAATCACCTCTTGCCTTGTAGGGAAATATCATATAAACTTCTTGATTATATGTTTCTATCACTATTTCTTTATTAAGTGGAATCAATATCATTTTTCCTCAAATATTATGGTTAAAAAGTGGCAGAATTGCTTGAATATCTCAAAATGCATCACTTTCACATGCTTTCTTATGGAAAAAGATGCACAAATTTCTTCAATCGCGGGTCTTTTTGAGAAAATATGTTGCCGTTCAGTCTTCCGTCCAACTAGGAGTTTACTTCTTACTCATCACATCCCGATTCTTAACCTAATTAAGTAGTTTTAGTGTTAACAGTTATAAAGTATTATTGTGGATATTAAATCATTAAATAGTTTATTTTATCGTTAAATCTTGAAGTGTTTGTCAAGGAAATCATTGAGCAGTCTCAATTGATTTCACCCTGCCTTCACCTCCAACAACGGGGACAGTCCCGTTCACCACCGAATATACTCGTCGCCTCCGCGAAAAAATTCAGAACCTCAATGCAAAACAACCAGAGATTTTTACCAGTGACAGTTTAGCAACTAATAATATCGTGAGTGTTAAAAAATCGTTTGTGACGGTGAAAACTTCGCCGAAATCGGCAAAACTTAAAGGTATGTCTTTACACAAAATTTCTAAAAAACATAAAAAACGGTCGAAACTTTCCGTTCATAAAAAAAGCATAACAATAAAAAAAAGTGACAAGGAATCTCGCGATTCAATTGTAGCAGACGAACCATGTCGTCCTGCAGCTATTGTCGGGCTGACTGATCCTAATTTTCAGCAAGAAATAGAGAGAATTAAAAATAAAAAGTCCGAATTAAAAATTAAAAATCAAAATTACTTAAAACTTACTTATCTAAACGAGGAATCGATATCCTCTGAGGACACGTCCATGGAAAATGGAAAACAAAGTGTTTCAAACTATCCCGATAATACGACAATTCCTGACGAAATTATAGCGTCAATTGACTTTTCTCTAATAAATAAGTGTTTAAACAACTCGTCTAACAATAATCCTGTGCACACAACATTACATCAACCAGATATAAATAATAAAAAGTGTACAGAAAACTTAAAAAAGAGTATACAATCAAATAATAAAAAGTGTATAGAATCTAGACAAGAAAAGTGTCTAGAAAACTCAAATTTTTACAAGTGTATAGTAACTGACAATTCGGTAGAAAATAAGTCACTAACGCATAATTTGCACAGTTCATCGCTATCAATCCCCAAATACAGAGGCAACAACGACAGCATCACCTCCACGCCGAATCAGTTTAATATTGACAATTACGACTTAGAAAAAATGGGAGAAGATACAATCGGCTCCAATATGCAGAATTTACCGTCTGATGAGGAAGAAACAGTTACCAACCCCCCTACTCAAAGGGTGGAAGTTGAATTTCACAACCCTTCTACCCCATCCTGGGCAAACGAGGTTGAAGAAAGAGATAATGTAAATCAAAATACCCAAGATCAATTCACATCTCAATACGCCAGTATTATGAAAAACAAACAAATTACAGCTATAACGATGAAAATGACCGGCGGCAAAAAACAAACGACATTGGAGGATTTAAACGCCATTATAACCATCCCGCAGTCACAGAATTTTAGTCAAATGGACACAATTCCGCCCGGTTTTGAAATACCGAAGAAAGTCTCTACATTCAAAAAAATATTGAAACAAATACCAAAAAACACTAAAATAACCACCACTAACAGGTATGAATCATTATCAGACGACACTGATGACGAAGCCACACACGCTAACATCCAGAAAAAGCGCAAAAAGAAAACTTTTCGCAAATTCGATCAGACAGCTTCTAGCTCGAACGATGAGGAAATTGCCGGTCACGCGAAGAGACCGAAAGAAAACTTAAGAAAAAGTGTCAAGAAACCTTCCTCATGCCCCCCGATTGTCATAGAGGGTAATGTCTCAGCTCACAAGGAGATGATTGGCAAATTAAAAGAAGATGTCCAGAAGGAGTTCGAAATCAAATATACTAATAAATCCTCCATAATTTTCACAAAAGACGCTGAAGACTTTGACAAGCTAAAAGCAACACTAAGAAATGAAAAAGTCCAATTCCACACGTATACCAAACGCGAGGACAAATCCCACGCCTTCGTGTTACGGGAATTGGCTGAAGGACTACAAATCTCTGATGTCCGGGAGGAATTGGAAAAAACATACAAAATCTCAGTCAAAGACATATACAGAATGAGTACGAAAGGACGCCCATTGTACCTCGTCGTCACGGATGCAAAAACCACACTAGACTATCTCAACAAAAACGTTCGAATAATAGAATATACGAGAGTGCAATGGGAATACAGACGTCAGGGAACGCCAATCATTCAATGCCATATATGCCAATTGTGGGGGCACGCTACCTCAAATTGTGGAAGGACACCGAGGTGCCTGAAGTGTGCCGGCAATCATCTGACGCCCGAATGCCCCAAACAAAGGACCACCCCAGCCCGATGCGCGAACTGCAACGGAGATCATCCCGCCAACGCAGAGGTTTGCCCCGAATATATCAAACGTAGAACATGGCTTGAAGAGAAGCGTGCTATTCACCAAAAATCTAATCCTATTCCCACTAATAAATTTATTCCAGCTCCCATCCCCACAACAAATCCATGGACACGTTCATACAACATCCAAGCAGAATTTCCCAGCCTCCCTCATAAATCTCTCCCTTCAAACAATCCACAAGTAATTCCCAACACAAGCACTAATAGAAATACAAACGCCAATACAGCAATCAATCAAAATTTAAATGACTTCACTGAACTAAATAGCAGATTCCAAGAACTTCAACAAATGGTCAATCTACAAGAACTCATGAGAGCAGTCACCGACCTCACGGAACAGATGCGAACGGCTAAGTCGAAACTAGAAAAATTTACCATCTATAATAACTTCGTCGCCGGTATAGAAAGCTATGACATCTAGGCAGGTAGGTGGTAAAACAGGCTCTCAAAATCGTTTTAATTTCAAAATTATTTTCTGTAATATACAAGGAGTTTTGCCAAAACTCCACTTAATCAGACATTTTCTCGACATTCACAAACCTGATATTTTCATTCTAATCGAGACGCTCCTAAAACCAAACAAAACTTTTAATCTGAAAATCCCAGAATATCGTCTTCTCAGACAAGACCGCACCTCCGATGCCAGAGGGGGCGGTATCATTCTACTCATCTCAAAGGGCATAAATTTCAAATCTCTGCAACAAGATAATTCTTCAATCGAGCATATCCCGATCCTTTTAGATAATAAAATAAAAATTGTTGGTGCCTATAATGCACCTAGTAAGAAATTAAAAGAAACCGATTTTGGAAACATAATGAAAACGCATAATAAAGTTTTATTAGTTGGGGATTTCAATTGTAAGCATCCCTTATGGGATAACTACGCCCCGCGTCCAAATCAAAATGGAAGTACACTCCAAAAATTCTGCGACAATTCTGATTGTAACATTTATTCAACCGACGATCCTACCTACTTCTCCTTTGCTAACTACGCTCGCAGTACTACAGACATAGCTATTGTCAAAAACATAAATAATATTTCCAAAATAAAAACCCTGACACCTAAATTCCGATCACGATCCTGTCCTTATCAACCTCAAGCTTCCCCATCAATTCCTCAACCCCTCAATTAAGAGGTACGACTTCAATACCACGAACTGGGCTATTTACAGAAAACACATAAACAACAATATTGTTATCACAAACAACATGGAAAACGAAGAACAACTAATGAAAACAATCAAAACTCTACAAGAAACCATCATAACGGCTAGGCATTTATCTACCTCCGTTAAACCCAATCCATCCTCTCCCAACTCACTCCCCGACTACATCGGTAAAATAATCAACGATAAAAACAAAATCAGAAAAAGGTGGTAGCATACGAGAGACCCAGTAGACAAAAATATTTTAAAACAATACCATAATATCATTAATTCTCTTATTAAAGATTATAAAAATTATAAGTGGGCCACCTTCTTAAACACGCTAAAACCTGAAGACAATTCGCTGTGGAAAATCACTAGATATTTCAGACGCAAACGTAAAAACATCAACAAAATCAATCAAGGCGGTCGTTCTTACACTGACCCAAAGGATATCGCAGAGTTATTTGGAGAGTACTTCCAAAATAATTTTATTAATAAAGGTCCGAGTTTATCGCATCATAAAATAATTGAAAATGTTGTTTCTCACTATTTTCATAACTCAAACTTCTCGAAGTCTCAGAATTTGGTGACTTATTCTGAAATTGTTTCCGTAATAAATAAATTAAAAATCAAAACAGCCCCCGGCAACGATGGGATACATAATATACTTATTAAAAACCTGCCAAGAAAGGCAATTGTACAATTAATATATATTGCCAATTTTATTATCAAATCTGGTCATTATCCGGATATGCTCAAAATTGCCAATATTATTCCAGTTCCAAAAGCTAATAAACAACCTTGTTATATTGATAGCTACAGGCCGATCTCCTTATTGAATAATATTGCAAAGGTGATAGACAAAATCATATTAAATAGACTTCAAAACTTTGTAAACGAAAATAATATCATACCCCTGGAGCAGTACGGTTTCAGAAGCGGGCATAGTACCATTGCCCAAACTATTCGGGTACTGAATCACATAAGAGATGGCTTTAACGTTCAGAACAAATCTGTAATGGTAGCAATGGACATTCAAAAAGCTTTCGATACCGTATGGCTCGAGAGTCTGTTGTACAAATTGATTAAAATAAATACTCCAGACTATTTAATAAAAATCTTAATATCATACTTAACAAATAGAAATTTTTTTACACAAATTGAAGGAACCTTGTCAGGACCATACAGTATTTATGCTGGCGTCCCTCAAGGCTCTGTTCTATCTCTTTTTCTTTATTCAATTTTCATTCACGACATACCAACTTCCCCTCACATATTAACAGCTATGTATGCCGATGACACTTGTTTTGTAGCATCGGCTAAAGACCCAGATCACGCACTCAATTTAGTTCAAACACACATTAACACGAAAATTCTACCATACTTTAATAAACAAAAACTCACAATAAATGCCTCTAAAACAGAGTATTTATTACTCAGGAGGCGAACCACCAAAACTGGCCAATTGCAATCTCAGCTTTGTATAAACGGGCATAACATTACCCCCAGTTCAACAATAAAATATTTAGGCTATACAATCCAAGGGAACACAAATGCAAATGCGCATATTAGCTCACAAGCCCGGAAAGCTAAGATTGCAATGAGCCAGCTATACCCACTCATAAGTAGACAAAGTAAACTCTCCACTAAAAACAAAATCACTATTTACAAACAAATAATACGTCCCATACTTACATATTCAGCGCCAGTCTATCTCACAGGAACACAATACAATTTTCACACCCTGCAGGTGGTACAAAACAAGTGTCTGAGAATGGCAATCAAATACCAATTACCTTATCCTTACCTTCCTAAAACTTCATGGTTACATGACAAAGCGGACCTACCCACTATCAAAGACTTCGTAACTACAATTTCAAAAAATTTCTACGAAAACTGTCTGCCAGAAAATCTTCGAACAGCTCTCAAAGCCGTAAATCGCGCAGGAGCAACTCATGATAGTGGGTCTCGGCTTCTGCATGGTACGCTAAAAATATAATATGGTGTACCCCAAAACCCAATCATCAAAAGCGGGTAGGTTACTTCGGCTTAGCCCTTTACACTGAATCGAAAGAACCCCCCAGCTAAATCTCATAAAATACTAAAAATCATCTGCCATGTTGCGTTTCTCTAAATCTAATAACCCTAGCAATTATTGAGACCCTGTTTTTCAGCTGCTTTTCAGGGAAAACCCAGCCGAAACACCGTAGGAGCTAGAAATATATACCGGGGACAAAGTTATTACACTAATCAAAACATATGGATAATGCGTTGTACGCAAGGAGCCATATACACTCCCAGGACGCCCAACACAAGGATTTCAAGAATGGCCAGATCATCGGCACCTATTATTCTTGAATGATTTGTACCTAAGGGAATTATAACTTATTGTGAATAAAGAGATTTTAAAATCAAAATCAATCACATCCCGATAATGCTCATTCGATTACAGTTCTTTGCTCAAAGTGCTTACGAAAAAAATGTTCATCCTTATCATGAGTCTCTTTGTGAATCTCGTAAAACATGTTGCTACTTTGTTGGGGCTTATAACATCTAATTATAATGAAGTGACTAAAGAGCTTATGGAGTGTAGGAGAGCTATAAGGAAACTAAATAATGCGTTACGGAGTGCCAAGAATATTGGAGAAAAGCAGCATATCCTAACTACTATAACTCAAATAAAATCATTCCGTAACCAATTTAAATATATTCAAAAACATGATAGAGGCCTATCATCTCATTCTAAGACCGCAAAAATACGTTGAAGAATGTGTGGGATTCTCACAATACCTTGGCAAAAGACAATAGAGTAATTCTCACTTGGGTGCCAAGCCATACAGGGGTAGCTGGAAACGAGGGAGCTGATAAGTGTGCCAAGAAAGGAGCTCATCTCACCATCATGGGACCAGAACCAGCATACGGCGTTTCATACAGCGCCGTACGAAAAACTGTTTCCAACTGGGTGTCGCTTGAACACCAAAAACGCTGGAACAAAATCACGGGACATGATCAGTCCAAAAGAATGCTAAAAGGACCATCGAGTTCCTACGCAACAAATGCTTTTAGACTGGGTAGGAAAGAACTGCGAAAAGTGGTAGGATTCATAACTGGCCACTGGATATTCAACGCACACCTAGAGAAAATGGGGATTGAAATAACAAAACATTGTAGGATGTGTGGAGAAGCAGAGGAAACCGCAAAGCACGTGGTCTTCGATTGCCCTGCGATTGCCCTGCCCTGTGCAGAAGGCGAGCCTCGTGTCTAGATATCTTCCTAGGCACAAATCAGGAGGGAATGCAGGAAAACATAGTTCGACGAATCTCAATGTTCGCTAAGAATTTAGGATGGGACTCTGCTTAATACCTGTGAGTGGGGGTGCACAATAAGCCAATTAATGGCTGAGCGGCAACCATTAGGGCATCTGAACCCTAACCCCCTCGTGACTAAAAAAAAGAGACCGCAAAATATCGCGTAAAATCGGATGATTTAGAGGCATCATTTAACAACCGCATCAGAACTGGCACCATCTCGAACCTAAAGCATAAGGATCCTTCTGAATTTCTCAAAGATTGTAAGGTGGTCTTTAAACGACGCATACATAATATATTAAAAACGGAGCCGTTAAGGTAAATGTAGCTTTCGGAGGTGAATTTGAAATATGCAAGGGAGATAAGATTCTTAATGAGTTTAAATATTTTACAACGATCAATTCTCCAATTTATAAAGATACAAACATTGATGATTGGTTTGATACTAAAGTCATTGCACCTATCCTTAAAGATTTGGAAGAATTTCAAGAACGTGATAGTGGTTGGGCATTGAAGAAGGTGGTGAACTTATGCGTTAACATCAATAAATATACTCCACAACTGGGATCCTCGTATATTGATTTACCTGTAGAAATAAAAAAGAGGAAGGCATGTATTAACGTCAATAATGAAGATGATTCTTGCTTTGCTTGAGCGGTGTCGTCGGCACTTTTTCCTGCAGTGGAACATACGTATAGAACATCCTCATACCCTCACTATTCAACTGTTTTAAACTAAAATACATTCAGTTTCCTATGACTATGAAGCAGATCCCCAATTTTGAGAAGCAAAATGGTATATCCATAAATGTTTATATTCTACAAAAAGATAAAAAGACTTTTATTACTCTACCATCTTACCTTACAAGAAATAAGATGTATAAACATGTAAATTTGTTGATGGTACAAGATAGATATGATGAAGCGCCAACGAAATATCACTTTGTTCGGATAAAGAATCTATCAATACTTCTATCTTCACAACTTAGTAAAGAAGACGATGCAAATACTTCTGTGGTGGTTGCTTACGCTATTTCAGATCCCATGAAAAACTAGATGTTCATCTTAAATGTTGCAAGGGTCGAATGGGCTTTTTATGTGAAAGATGTTTACAGCCATTTAATACAGCGGAAAAGTTGGATGATCACGTCGTAGATTGTATGAAAATTAATGATTGCGCCGTTAAGATGCCAGAATAGAAGAAAAACGTGCTTAAATTCAAAAACTTTTGGAATAAGGTAAAGGCACCTTTTATAGTATATGCAGATCTCGAGTCTTTTGATGCAGACCGGGGATTCTAAGAAGCCACAACAGCGTATCCCTGCAGCCGTTGGTTATTACTTCAAGTGTTCATATCACGATACGCTTGGACTTGGTCAAGTTTGCGGAAAACGTCGTGCCCGAGCCAACAATAAGTACATTCCCACTTATAATCCTTCGAAACCAACGAAATATTTAATGTATTTTTACGTTAACAATCAATATGGATGGGCTATGAGTCAAGCGTTGCCATATGGAGGATTTGAATGGTACGATACAAATATTGATATTACACAACGCGGTTACTTACCTCTGAAGATGGTCTAGCGGAAAAACGAAAACATCTTGCAAATGATGGTTATGATAAAGAAGAAATAGACTGCCTTATTCGAAACGTTGGAATAACTGAGAAAGCTAAAGGGGTAAAATCGTCAGTTGTGAAGACCGTAATCACATTTGAAGACTGTGAAAAATGCCTTGACACCTTCACACAGAAAACCGTTCCAAATCTAATTCGTGTCGAGAAACATCTAGTCTATTCAATTGTTCAAGATAAAATAGCGTTGAGTCCTGAGAATGATAAGCGATTTATTGTTCCTGATTCTGATGAGACCTTACCATAGGGGCACTATTTGATTGATACTAATATGGACGTCGATTCTCCTTAAAAATTCATATAAGAATAAAAATTACTGTTAGTTATTATTACTTTTCCGCCCAACCTTTCTATATGCGAGAAAAGTATTGGTTTACCCCAAAAAAACGTTGAAATTTTGAAAATTTTTTTTGAGTTATTTTTACGTTTTCCATCAACAACACGAAAAAACGGTTTTCAGAAAAAAAATCCTGTGTGTATGTCGTCGTCGGCCACTTTTCCTTACATGTCTTGTTAGCACGATACAGTCTCCGGAGTGCGATAAGTCAGCAATTTTATGATTGAATATTGTTAAGGACATGTCACAGATGATCCCTATTGATTTTCAGTTCACCAGAGTCAGTACAACGGTTGTTATGGTACTTGAAGTACATTTTGTAATTTTTTGAGAAATTTCAGTTTGTTAGCACGATACAGCCTGCACAGTTCAACAAGTCACCAATTTTATGATTGAATATTTTTCAGGGCTTCTCACTGATGAATCCTATTGATTTTCAGCTCACCGGAGCCAATACAACTAGTGATACAGTACTTTAAGTACGATATTTTTGTCATTTTTGAAGAAGTTTCAGTTTGTTAGCACGATACAGCCTCCGGAGTATATACAAGTGACTAATTTTATGATTGGATATTATTCAGAGCGTCTCAAAGACGAACCCTATTGATATTCAACTCAGTAAAGCCAGTACAACGGGTGCTATGGTACTTGAAGTACCAAATTTTCGTCATTTTTGGAGAATTTTCAGTTTGTTAGCACGATACAGCCTCCAGAGAGTATACGATTGATCAATTTTAGGATTGAATATTGTTCAAGATGTCTCACAGATGTACCTTATTGATTTTTAGTTCACTAGAGCGAGTACAGCGGGTCCTCTAAATCCAGATATACAAAATTTTTGGTTATTTTTGGAGAAATTTTGGTTTGTTAGCACGATACATCCCTCGAAGTGTATACAAGTAACAATTTTATGATAGAACATTGTTTAGGGCCACAGATGCGGAAAAGTTAGTTTTAATCCGTAAAACCGTTTATTTTGATTTATTATAAGTTTTAATTTTATATTGTACAATAAAATGTTTATTCAAGTGGTTTTTTTACTTTGACTCCCCATTATAAACACTATCAGCTGACTGAGAAGGGGTAACGTCATCAGCAAGGTGGATGCGCACACGGTATGAGATGGCTGACGGCTACCTCATGATTTTGACGCATGCGCAGATTGAATTGAGTCAAAAATGACCACGATGGACCTTGGCGATTTCCCATGTTATTTTACATAAGGAATGGCCTAGAATCGGTGCTGCTCCTTTACTAATATTTATGAATATATTAAGAAAAATGGTGTATGAAGGAATATTTCTAGAAATTAGTCTGCCTTGTTCTATTGAGAATTAAGAGCAAGATGTTCTCAATTCTCTACATTAATCAATGTATTACTGTTACATTTATCAATGACCGTACTACACAATGTTAGGATAAAATTTATGTACCATCAATTCTTATTCCGTCTAATTAGGTTATAAAACCTGTTTGGATTAAATAAATAATTATTACTCTAATTTTGTGTTAACCTACAAAATATGAAATTGTTGCGCTCCTGATTTACAATTTTACAATTATGGCCACTTATCTATGATTATGGCGGTGGATTTGACAAGTTGACGCATATTACTGCAACTTCAGGTGGCTTCAACTTTCGTGAAAGAGACAGAAGAATAAATCTTCTTTAACTCAAGAGATATCTATGCGAAGCTCAATTTCTTACATCGATCTTCCATTTTCTCCCGAAATTACAGGAATTAAACTTTCTTTTGGTGACTTGAAGAAGAAGGTTCAAGATTTCGTTGGAACTTCTTTTGACGTAGAGTACAAAAGGTTGGCTTGTCGTCTAACCCACCTTACAAAGCGTATATTTCGTTTGATTTGCGAGGAAGACGAGGATGAAAAGGTTAAAAGACAGCTAACTTCAGATATATTGCTCTTGAAAGGTGAATTGGATAGCAAGCTCAATATTATGGAAACAGATAGGCAGTCTACTCCGGTAAATGCAAATCAAAGCTTCTCATTCTCTGAACCTGTACCAGTTCATGAATGGGGAATAAGATTTTCTGGTATGGATTCGAAAGAATCAGTACTTGGGTTTCTTGAACGTGTTGATTGTCTTAAAATCTCTAGAGGTATCACGGATGCTGAATTGTTTTCTAGTTCAGTTGATTTGTTTAGTGATCAGGCATTTAATTGGTATCTGATTAACAGATGCAAGTTTCAAAATCGGGAACAATTAGTGACCAAATTGAAGTCAGATTTCTTATCTTACAACTATCAGGATGATTTGCTGGAGGAAATCAAGGCGAGGAAACAGGGTCAACATGAAAAAGTTACCTTATACATTAATGCCATGTGTGGACTATTCAATCGTCTCGATGACAAACCTAGTGAGAAAAATTTGATTCGTATTATTCGTAAGAATCTGTTACCTAATTATGCCCAACCTTTGGCTTCAATTGATATTGGTACTGTTGATGTTTTGACGGAAAAATGCAAATGATTGGAGGAAACATTATCTTGGGACCAACAATTTACATCCAATCATAAAAATGGTCAATATTTACTTGAACCAAATTTGAGCATACCTAGTACTTCTTTTAAAGATAATTCTTGTTGTAAGTCAACTCGTAAAAATATATCTGTAGTATCTTCTACTTGGTCTTGTTGGAATTGTCAACAAGCAGGTCATAAGTATAGTAATTGTCGAATTCCTAGAAAGGTGTTTTGTTTTGGTTGTGGAACTCCAGATATGGTAAAAACTAAATGTCCTAAATGTACAAAAAACGTACAAGGCGGTGGTACAGCTTCCCACTCTACCACAGTCGCTCAGAAACCGGGAACATCAGGAAAATCCAACACAAAACCAAAAACAAAGTCTCAGGGAAAACCAGACGAATCCAAAAATTGAGGTCGCCTCAGAAAGATACTATAAATTTTCGTTCAATTGCAAATTTTCCTCCTAATAACCAGGAAATTCAAGCTGACTGGAATTCATGGCTTCTGTTTGTTAAAAGGTTTTATAAGTTGAATTCAATATCTTTAAATGTTGCCACTGTTTCAGAGGTAAAGCCTAAATCTTTGGAAACTATAGGTTCGTTGTTGTACAATAAGGAAAATGATAATCGACCTTATGTCGATATCATAATTGTCGATAAAACAGTTTCTTGTCTTGTTGATACGGGTTCAAATATCTCATTGATTGGTTGTCATGCATTGGATTTTATTCATAACTTATCGATACCTATCTTAACTGAAGATAACTTAAAAATATCTACTGCTGATGGTCAGTTACAGGATGTGGTTGGTTATATCGAAACATATGTCATCGCAGACAAGATATCAAGGCTTATGAATTTTTATCTAATACCTTCCGTTAAACACGATATTATTCTCGGTATGGACTTTCTAGAAATTTTTAATGTGAAAATAAATTTTTCTAAATTATCTCTTACTGTAAATTCACTCTCTTTAGCTATAGTAAACACTATTCAAGATATCTCTCATTTAACTTCAAGTCAAACAATTGAATTAAATCAAACTATTGATCTGTTTAAAACCATTAGTCCTTCAGACAGAATTGGAAGAACTCATCTAATAGAACATTTCATTGATACCGGAAAATCTCCTCCTTTTAAACAAACTCAATACCCATTACCTCAGGCTATGCAAGCTTACCTGGAAAAGGAAGTAGATACTTTGCTAGAATTAGGTGTTATTCAAGAAAGTAAGTCTTCATATTGTAGTCCTATTTGGTTGGTTCAAAAGGGAGATGGTAAATATAGAATGTGCTTTGATGGACGTAAACTTAATAGTGTAACATTAAATAAGGATGCTTATCCCTTACCTTCAATCGAAGTTATACTGAGTCAACTTCGAGATACCCGTTACATATCTAATATCGATTTAAAGCATGCATTCTACCAAATTCCGTTGGAAAAGTCATCTCGGGAAAAAACAGCTTTTGCAGTTAAGGGTAAAGGTTTATTTGAATATGTAACTACACCTTTTGGTTTAGTCTCTGGTCCTGCTAGTATGTGTCGTTTGATCGATTTGGTCATTGGTCCTTCCCTAGAGCCGTACTGCTTTTATTATCTCGATGACATTATAGTTTGTACTGCAGATTTTGATAAACATATGGAAATTCTTCGGAGAGTATTTGAAAAATTACGGGATGCCGGTTTAACTGTTAATTTAGCTAAATGCCAACTTTGTCGTTCTTCTCTCAAATATTTGGGCTATGTGGTGGATGAAAATGGTCTTCGTACCGATCCAGAAAAAGTTTCTGCTATTTGTGAGTACCCTATTCCGAAAACTGCCACTCAAGTTCGTAGATTTCTGGGTATGGTCTCTTATTATCGACGTTTTCTTAAAGATTTTTCTTCCTTATCTGCTCCAATTTATGATCTCTTACACGATCGAAAGAAACATCAACTTATTACTTGGACACCACAAGCAAATCAGGCTTTTTATAAGGTGAAAACTGTTTTGACCACTGCTCCTATCCTGAGTAGTCCTGATTTCAACAAACCTTTCTTCCTTATGACAGATGCTAGTGATGTTGGTGTAGGAAGTGTTCTTTTTCAACTGGAAGATGGATTGGAACATCCCGTAGCTTACATGAGTAAAAAACTCACCAAAGCTCAAAGAAAATTTAGTACCACAGAAAAGGAACTGTTAGCAGTCTTGTTAGGGATCGATCATTTCAGATATTATCTTACAGGACGTCATTTCACTGTAATTACCGATCATTCATCTCTGGTTTGGTTGAACAATATGAAAAAACCCTCTCCTCGTTTAGCTAGATGGATATTGCAATTGTCGCAATATGACTTTTCTATTGTACACCGTAAATCTACTGGAACAGTAGTAGCGGATGCCTTATCTCGGACACCCGAAGTTAGTATTTTAGACTTATATACCTTACATCCCGATAAGTGGTATAAAGACATGATTTCTAATGTCCAGAATTCTCCCGAAAGATATCCGAGTTTTAGAGTTGAGAATAATATCTTATATAAACATGTCTTCAATAAATTTGGACCTATTAGCAATGTTTCGGATTGGAAAATTGTCATTCCTACTAAAAATAGAAGGGAAATTTTACATAATTTTCATGATAGTCCAACTTCTGCTCACTTCGGAATTTTTAAAACTTTAGAAAGAATTACAGAAATTTATTACTGGCCTAATCTCAGGAAATCAGTGTATAAATATGTTACTCGTTGTAAAGTATGTGCATCTTGTAAACCATCCAATTTACCACAAGCCGGATTGATGGGACAATATCGTAATATTAACTTTCCTTTCCAATTGATATCGTGTGATCTTTTAGGACCATATCCCAGATCTCGTAAAGATAATCAATTCGCACTTGTTGTAGTTGATTGGTTCACTAAGTTTGTATTGGTACATCCCTTACGTCAGGCTACAGCTCGGTCAATTGTAGATTTCTTGGAAAATCATGCCTTTCTTATTTTCGGAACACCTCAAATCATCTCTTGCGATAATGGTAAACAATTCACGAGTCATCTATTTAAAAATCTCATGGATAAATATTCCGTTGAAAAAGTTTGGTATAACGCTAACTTTCATCCTCAAATTAATCACACCGAAAGAGTAAACAAATCTATTGTAACAGCTATACGATCATATAGTTATGAAGATCATAGGACTTGGAATGAAGAAATATATAAAATCGCTCAAGCGATTCGGCTGTCGAAACATGAGGTTACCGATTTCACCCCTTCATTCCTTGTGCTTGCTCGAAATGTTCCTGGCTCGGGAAAATTTTATGGTACAATTGCTGAAAATGCAAATAATCAGGTTATCATTTCCGATAAAGTTCACAGAGTTCAGGATACACTAGAGATGCCAAAATTTTTCGAAGTTGTGAGGAAAAATTTACAGGCTGCATATCGTCAAAGTAGCCAACGTTACAATTTGCGTAAGAGAGAATTTAGATTTTTTGTAGGCGATCGTGTTTGGAAGAAAAATTACTCAAAATCGGACAAAGCCAAATATGTTTCCGCTAAATTCTTACCAAAATATACTCAATGCACGGTATACCGCGTTATTTCTCCCTTAGTGTATGAGTTAAAGGATGAAACAGGAAAAAATATTGGTAAATGGCACATTAAAGACCTTAAAGCTGGTATCTTGTCTGATGATGAAGGTTCTGAGGTGGATGAGTCTGACTCATCTACTTAACAATTTATACTTACCTAAGTGTCTGCTTGTTATGTAATGTATGGTGTTGTCTCGAAATATTAGGTTTCTCTCTTTTATCTTACCGATTATTATAATTACCTATTATGATCATTACCTATTATGATAATAACTTTCTTTTCCGTTGATAGTGTTGTAAATAAAATCTGAAGGAAATTAAATATTTCCCTAGTATAGTAAGCGTTGAATTTGATAGTCATAATACAAGACTCCTTTTCAAGATATATTTCTAAATTTTTAGGTATTTAGTATTATGATTTCGCTTAGTAGTTTGAATCTGAGTAGCAAAAATTAGTTACTTTTTAGAAACTATTAAAGAATTAATAATTTGCTGTCTTGAAATGTTTGTCACAGGCATCTGAAACCTTAAGGGTGATATCGTAACTTTATTACCGTATATCTTATTATCTTATTGTATCTTTATTACCATATCTTATCGTATCTATTGTGCCTTTATTATCGTATATCTTATCTTGTTTGAGTGGACAAGCATAATCTAACTTGTCTACTATACTATATGTCTTTATAGTATCTTTATCGTATCGCCATAGGCAAGTACCGAATTGTCTGTGTTTATATACCGAGAGGGTATATATATATATATATATATATTTTTTTTATTTCTAACTTTGCCAAGAATATTGCGAATTAGACTTAGCATGTATTTTTAAATATTTCATAGGATGTTGAAAGTTATTATCATTATTATAATTTTTTTTACTTCTTCTTTTTTCCTCTATCTACTTATATTTTCGAGATATCATCTTATATTATGATTACATTCTCATGTCTCAACTACAGTTAATGCCTTATTTATTACTTTGATTTTTATCTACTCTATCGATGGTTATCTTAACTTCCCGTTTCTTTTTTATGCTCTGTGATTGGGGGCTTGAGAATTCCGTCACCCGAGGATTATCCAGGCGGGGAGGTAGGAGCCCTCCAACCTAACCACCTTCTGGCCACATATTTTTCCATCATTTAATTGGGATTGGTGCAGTTGGTTTTTGTTCATTATATGCTTCGTAATACCGTTCTGTCAGATTGTACGTGAGTTCAGTAGGGGTTGCTCGTGCCTTAGGTTCCACATATTGTGAGTACGAGGCTCTTGACTGTTCTTTATGCCGCATCTACAATTTACTGTCGATTACGTTCATAATTTCCTGTCGCGAAATTCGGACAACTTTCAGCACCCACCCAGTATAACAAAGTTGGTCATATATGTTGTATAACATACTCTCGAATTATATCTAGTTTCTGATGTAAGTTCATATAGGCTACAAATAAGCTCAGGGATTATTGCCACACCTTTGAGTATGACAGGTTGTTGAGGACAACTTGTTAGTGTTGGAATAATGGTCTGTTCCTTTTAGTACCGTGTTTGTAGTATTCCTATATAGTTATAAGTTATGGAAACTACCTTTATGACTATTGTTCTTTTTGAGAACATTATATTGTTGTTGTCACCAATTGTGTTAGGTCACAAAGGCATTTTATGTCTTTATTTAGTAGAATTTGCTTTTCTACTATCGTATGTCATAGTACCTCTATACACTATCTTTTGTATTTATCTTTATCGTTGTGCAAAAGCACTAATATCTTTATTTTTCGTATGCCTTATGTTCTCTCTTGATGTTGTATCTAGAGTACATTATTTTGGATCCTTGCTACTATGTTGTGTATAATACATTCGATGTATTAGGTTTGTGTTTTTTATCGTATCTTTTTTTCGTTTTTAAAAAAACGCCAAAAATTATTTTTCCGGGAATGTTTCAAATTTTCTGAGATTTTCTTGCGTTATGCACCTGTAGAAATCAGTCTAGTTTGGAACAACCTTTATAATGAAATATTTTCTGAAATTTCTTGCTTTAGGCAAACTTTGAATTCAGTTAATTTTGAGTAATCCCCTATCTCTTTCGTTGTGTGTACTGAGAAATTATCTTTTTGCTTGGTAGCGTTTTCGTTCTCAGTATACGCTTGATTTTTATCGTCCCTGTATGTTGATACGAGTAAAACAGGTTCTTTTGTTACATGACAATTTATGAATTATTTTGATGTACTGATACATACTAATAGTATTTTTTTGCGGCTTACTTTTGTTTTCTTTTTCCGTTGTTGACAAAACTATATTTTTTAGGACACCTTTCTAAGTGGTTTGCAATACCATAAATTAAAATTACGTACTTTCATGGCGAAAGTGTTTCCGATTTAAGTCCTATATAACTTTCTATTTCGGTTTTTGAGTATTCTGTGTGTTTGTATTTTAAATACACACACACACATTCTCTATCTTATCTCTTCCTTCTTCAGTTATTTGTTCCTGATGATAGATACACATCTTATCGATCTATCTGCCTAAATATACGCTGTTATCCTTTCCGTTTCGTTTATTTTGCGTTTTTATTAGTTAAAGAGTTTGAATAGAATGTGACTTTTTGAAATTCTTTTCCGGTGTTGTTTTCCAGTTCGGCCTGAGGGTAACAAGGGACAACATTGAAGTTGCACTTCTGTTCATTACTTTTTCCCAAATCCCTTCCTTAAAACAATCGATTATTTAGCGGATATGACTCGTGATGAGTACCTATTACTCTAGTTCAAATAATGGATGGCTAATGTTGAACCATCTTTATACCATCCAACTTTTAAGCTTTCTTTATCTCTTTTTTCTTCTTTCTTATCCCGGTCACGACTTTTTTCAACACCATTAGGTGTTGGAATTTTTCTTAGTATCTCAAATAACCCTTCAGGCTATTTTTTTAGCGGTAATTGTATGCTATATTATCATTGAGTATGCAGTACTCCGAACTGGACGTTTTGTGTGTTTTGAGTTCAACTGTCATCGTCGGGTGAAGTGGTTTAGCTCTTCTGGTCTTAGTGTTGATCTAGATGTGTTGGAAAACGAGACTTGCTTTGCTGCTAAGGGGGTGCAATTTCAACTTATAGGTAGTCTCTTTCACCTTGACTCCTCTTCTAGGTTGATATTGGTCTTGATGAGTTTGGATCATGTAGCTTGGGGATCTCAATCATACCAAACAGTGGGGTGAGTAGCTTTAATTTTCTTTGTGGGTTGTCCAGTACCCTGTATAAAAATCTGGTCATGTATGTTGTCGGGTTGCCCAGTACCCTGTATAAAAATCTGGTCATGTATGTTGTCGGGTTGTCCAGTACCCTGAATAAAAATCTGGTCATGTATGTTGTTCGGGTTGTCCTTCTAGACATACATTCAAATTGTCTATATCTTGTCTAATCATATAAGAATTTAAGCTGGACAGAAACTTTATTCTGTTAGGGAGTTATATAAAGCTTCCTTGGATTGGTTCCAAAATTATATCGATATCGAATTATTTTTTTTTCCTCTTCCCTATTTCTATCTTATCTGAACTTGCTTACATCAGTAATGTTTATTCTATTGTTAAGAGGTTTAATATCTTAACCCATTAGTGCATGAAGTTATAAAGTATTCGATTTTTTTGGATTTTTTCAATGCAATATTTTAAAATACATATAAAAGTAGGTAAAAAAATTTAAAAAGAAATTTAGTATTTTTTATTACCCAAATTTTAAATGTCCCTCTAAAGGGACTCCATGCAAACTGAACATAAAACAAGTGCAAACTGAAAAGTATTAAAACATAAATTATAAATAATTTCAATTAGTATGATAACCTTCAAAGCAAAATTTAGGATGAAGTCCACAATCACATTTTACACAAATAAAATTTGATTTTTTCTTGCACACTTGGCACCTTCTGTCCGTTTCATTATAGCGAACCATGTGGCCTATGTTGTCAAATCTAGAAGCAACGGGATGTGGTAGTGTAGTTTTTCCTCGGCTGGGTTTTTTGCCATATGTTTGAAGGAAACTAAGTGCTATATATCTGCGAAACACTAGTAGTGAGGCACAGTTAGGATTACTTGGCATCATTTTTTTCATCAAAATCCATGAATTTGACACACTGGCATCTAACAAGTACGACACTATTGGCCAATACCATTTTCTTTGTCGCATTCTGGTTCTATATACTGCAATAAGTCCATCCATTATATCGACCCCACCCATATTTTTATTATAATTTGCGGTTGTGTAATCTGCTTTTTACTTTTGGAGTCCTTGCACCACCTAGAAGTTGTTACAATATCATTAGATTCGAAATTTGTTGCTACAGTGACAACTTTATTATCCTTCCATTACACAAAAGTGACATTTTCGCATGACATAAAGTAACATGTTCCCCTTGGTTTGTCTTTCCAAAATTTTACATCAGGAAATGGGCATTTTTCTGTTCGGTCCTGTCTCACAGTTCCAGTAGCGCATATATTGTTTTCAGACAAGTGCTGTAATAAGCGTAAGCTCGTAAAATAATTATCGAAAATAATTTTATGTCCATTATCGGCAGGAACTTCTGCTTTCTGAAGCAGTGACATCACCACATCTCCTCCAAGTCCAAAAACCTTTTCTGAGTTTGATTTTCCAGTGTAAATCTCAAAGTTAATCATATACCCATTACTATTACAAATTGCCCAATTTTTGTAACCAAAACGTATAGGTTTTCCCTTTATATACTGTTTGGCGTAATGTTTGCCATAATATGGAATCATGCTTTCGTCAATTGATAAAGCTTCTTCTAATCCACCATGTCGTTTAAAATTTTCATTGAGTGCGTCTATTAGTGGACGAATTTTGTAAAGTCTGTCACTTGTATCAATTTTAGTATTGTCATTGAAGTGCATATGACGTAACAAAGTTTCAAATCTATTCAAGCGCATACTGTTAGATAACATTTTTGGCACATCTTCTGTTGAATGCCGTACATTCTTTTGTGAGGGTATTTGCCATATCCAGATAACAGCATTTCACCCAATAAAACGAAAAACTCATCCTTTTTGAACTGCAAATCCCTATTTTTTTGTTGTGCAAATAGATTTGTTTCTTCTACAATTTTAGATGTAAGATTTTCATCAAAAAATAAAAGAAAAAAATCTACAGGTGTCTGGGCAGATTTAGCTTCTGAAGAAGACTCTTTAGGTACAAAAATTCGATTTGCTGAAAAATCAGGAGCAGCGCCTGTCCAACTATGAAGCTTCTTTTTTGGACCTGACTGACTGGTGGTGGCATTGGATAAATCAGGAGCAGCGCCTTTCCAACTATGAAGCTTCTTTTTTGGACCTGACTGACTGGTGGTGGCATTGGATAAATAATGAGTTTCAGGATGAGCAAATAGTAGTTGTTCTGGTAAAGATTCCTGTATGTCATTTAGATTATTTTCTTCTTGAGATATTTCACAATTTTGTTTTAGTATACCACGACATAAATGATTTATGTCACCAATACGTTCATCATCCGATTTGTCGCTGTCTTCCTCTGTGTCTGCTCCATGGTCAACAGGCGGTTCTATATATATGTTTGCATTTCGTTGATCCGCATCTTCTTCCAGTAAAGATATAAGCTCGTAAAGGGGCAAACTGCAAAAAAATATATTTATCAATAAGGTCCAGAGTGCATAGAGTCCCTTATAGGGGACGACAAAAAAAACAAGGCTTACTGTCTCAAATAAAAAATATTTTGTTTGCAAAAAAATACAGTTATGATACTAAACCTTATAATTATGCACAGTTAAAAATTTAAAAAAGTAGCTCTACCATAATCCAAGATAAAAAATAATAACTTATCCGCCCTTCCTAGTAGAGTAAAGCGCGTGATCCATTATCACATAAAATAGACAAACAACCTCACACCTCTGCTAATTTATAAAGACTGACTGTATGTGGTCTTAAATCGAGTAACAAGTGCGATCACACTTCGAAAGTAAGGTTAGGACGATGTAGACTTCGTAAAATAATAGCGTCCCTTTAGAGGGACTCGACGCACTAATGGGTTAAGCAATTGAATGGTATTATTTTATGCATCAGATAAACATCTATTTATTTTACCATGTTGGTGGTAATTTGCTGATTCAAGGATCATCAATATTTCAGATTTTTGTTATAACAAATGATACTCTTAACGATTTGCATAGGCATACCTGCTCCGGGTTCCTTCCTTTATAGAGCATACAGTAAAATTGTTTTCTTCGTCTCTTCATTACCGTAGTTACTGTTTCAAAAAGATTTTTTTTCTATTGGATCTTCTTTAAAAAAATTTTTGTGTGCAACGTGAATTTCGTTCACCACTCATAATATTTATCGTCGATGAAAGAGTAACGTAAATTTCGTTTACCCCTCGTAACATCGAATAATACTTCTGGTCGACGCTTGCCGAGTTTTAAAGTTTTCGGAAGAGTTCGTTTCATTTGGATATTTAAATCAATGTGCGTGGACATTCGGCCCTTTATTCATCTAGTTATTGTCGAGTTCAACATTCTATCGTATCGAAGTGCATTTCTTTGAAATGGTAAGTTTTCGCTTAAAATGTATAATATTTCTCCACTAATTCTTTATCACATGGTACTTATTAGTTTCAAATTAATTTTTCTTTAAAACATTCAGTATTAGAGATATTATGTCGATTTCGTTATATATATTTTGTTCTGGTCCTTCATACATTTTTTTGTACCAATGGAATTCTACGTTGAAAACCATCGAAATAAAATTAAGTGAATTCGTAACCTTTCTTACGATTTTTTATTATGCTTTATATCTAAAATCTCGATTAAAATATTAATACAGGAAACATGAACCACGTGTTCTGGTTTTTTATATTTTTTTTATATCAATGGAATTCTACGTTGGAAAGCCATTAAAATAAAGTTAAATAAATTAGTAACTTTTTTATGACTTTTTATTGTGCTTTTTGTTTATCAAATGAATGAATTTTCTCAAAATAGTGTAAAATACAGGATATATGAACCACGTTGTTTGATATTATTTCATAATTTTTGTGCACATGTTACTTGTACCTACGGCAATTTCAATCTCCAGATATCCTGCATTTTACTGAATTCAAGAACTATATCTGATTCAAGTGTATTTTCTAGCACTTTTCCGTACCGGCATAAACTTTGCTTTACCAGCCTAACTTTCCGTACCGGCCGAGACTAAGCCTTCGTAGCGACAGAAGCAATTTTTCCCTCATGAATTCTACCTACTGGGACAACAGCTCTATGCCGAACCGAAGGGGTTGAACGTAGTACAGCCAGATGATTGGTTCCAGATCTACTTTTCAAGTCGTCCAGATCATCATTGGAAAGGAAAAAACCACGGAAAGTACTAACGTCCATCATCTTTAACAACTTAGATTATTTCCAACAAATGTTCAGATAATATCAACTTAATAGTTTGTACTAATGTAAATTATAACTTTGCAAAATATTTAATTCTCAGCTAAACTTTAGTTTCCTTCAGAATCTGAATTTTTTATTTTTTTTGTATTTTAAATTACTTTCAATTCCAGTTTGTTTTTCTAAACTCATAAATTAAATTGTAAATTTTGGTAACATTTTCTTTCTTAATATTTTCATTCAAATTATAATTTTTTTATAAATAAAACCATTTGTAAATAAATTTTCAATTTTCATGTTACTCAATAAAACTACTTGTAAAATTTAAACAACTTTGTTCATATTTTTTTATATAACCTTCCAACTTCTTGCGTTGCTGACTGAGATTAGTAGATGTTAGGTAACTTATAGACTAGTATAACTCAGGGTGGCGCCCACTTATCTTTCCGTCTCGTTACGTAAAAATAAGTAGGATTACCCGAGAACCGGTAAGACCTACTCCTTGGGTCTCTACTAGTATATAGCCCACGACTGAGTAGCTCTCCGACGAGGTGACCGTAGCATAGTATAAGAAAAATGCATCTTAATCAATTAATATAATATTTCCAATTGTATGTATAATTTGTAACCCATTTCTTCTGAACATTTTAATCAGCTGTGTGTATATAACTTCCAGACATAAATTCTTTTATACAAACTCCATCACCAGCATCATAAAGTAAACGAACTTTATGTATATGATATTCACGCAACTGCAAAGCGTCTCTAAGAAACGTTCGGTTTTTCTCGCATCCATTCGCATTTATTTGAGCATGCGCATAGGATGGTGTATGTTATCATTTGTGACTATGGTGTGGTAATGTCATAGGCGTAACTGTTTTATAAATATTTAAATAAAAATTTCTTTTAAAAAATTAAATCATTGAAAGTACTGTGTTTCTTTTCATTTACTTAAGCATAATAAATCAAACAAAGCCAGAACTCGAAGGGTAGAATGAGTCTCATGCTCCCGAATATCGTATAAATAATAAATAACTGAGCTAGCCACACAAATCAAATTAAAATTAAATAAAAATATATCTATCTAAATATTAAAATAATATTAAAATATTGTTTAATATATATATTTATATATATATATATATATATATATATATATATATATATTATTGTAGTTTATTTTATATGAATTTAATTTGCCCGGTATATTTAAAAAAAATTATCTAGGTTCAATAATGCCACACAATGCACTTACCTTTACCTCTTCTTATTATTACATTTTTTAATGAGCACTCAGCTTCTCAGAATCTTGGGTTCTTAAGGTTAAATAATTATATTATTTTTCTTTTAGTAATAAGCGCCAAATCTCAATGTTGAATTTTGATAAAAAAATGTATGATCTATATATTTATATTGTATAAATTTTTACAAACCGGCCCTGAAAATTCTGTTCCAAACCCCCTCTCGAGTTACAATACGCTCCATCAATCCTGCCAACTGATAACTGATAAATCAAACACTAAGAAATGCAGTCTACAGACAATATAATTTGTTCTCCCAAATGGGAAGACTTGTTAATTTATATATTAAAAATACATTATTCTTTTTTATCATCAATTAAAAAAAATGAACTTATCTACAATGACCTTTCACACGATACACATTCGCACAAATGAATTTAGTCTAAAAACTTGGAAGTATGCAACTTATTATACGTTACATACAAAGGAACACAACTTAATATTATACGTTATATACAAAAGAACACAACTTTATATTCATAAAAGAAAATGAAGGAAAGTCATAAAACACACGTTGTCAGTACAGTTTCAATATCTAATGTTCAATATACACACGGTAAGTTTTATTTAAAATGAAACAGTTTTTAAATACCTTTTATCATCCGCTGATTATCAATAGATTTGTCAATTTATTCCACTCTCTCTTTGTAGGCTGCTTCGAAAATGTCTGTATTGATTCAAGAATCCATTCGAATCAATTTAATTTCGAAGGCTTTCCATGCATAGATTCTCTTTAAAGATCGTGGAAATTATTGTTCCCACGATACGGGATATATATATATATATATATATATATATATATATATATATATATATATATATATATATATATATATATATATATATATATAGACTTTTCAGGATGGTTAAAGCCAATATTCTCTGCATATAATATTACCTCTCTTCAGGAATGCTTTTTGGAGGTTAGTATCACTGTTTGCAAACTTATTTTTACTTTAATTTTAACAATTCTTATCTTATTTCTAAAGAACAATGTACTTCTTTTTGATTTTTCAATACTACTCATCAACAACCTTCTCTTATCTCCCTAAGCAACCACTTTTTTCTAAACAAGAAACCTTATTTTTCATTAGCCCTCTGTTTATTGAAACCATAAAAATATCTGTAACCAATCAAAATAACTCATAGTAGTTCAGTCAAAAGATTTCAATTTATTATTTAAGATTTTAACTTTTTTAATTATAAAACATACTTTTTAACAATTCTAAACTAACAATTCATCTATTTATCTTTTGCATTTTATTAATTCTTAAAAATTTTTTTAGCTGTCATGGATTTTACTCTACCCAGCTGACACATACTTCCAGAAGTCAAAGATTTTATAACCCTAATGTTTTTATTTGGAATTTCAACTTTTGGGTATATTACAAGAAATATTTCTAGGGCTTCTAAATAGTTTAATGATATCTAATAGGAATTTAAGATAAACATTTAACGATTTCAATTGAAGAGTGGACTCATTCACTTCATAACAGGTGATGTTTTTTTTAAATTTTTCTCTTAAATAGTTTGAATCCTATTGTATTGGTGTCATGTATGTGTATACAAGGTACATTATAAAGTTTAAAGAAATTTCATTAGTTTAATTTAGTTTAAATTGGACTCTCGAATAGTTTTTCCTTCAATAATTTTATACTCGTTAATATCTCAAATTGTAATTAACTTGTGTTAGATATATGTACAGTGTGTAGCATTATTTTTTCACAATAATATATATATATATATATATATATATATATATATATATATATACTCGAAAAACTAATTTATTTGGGAGAAGCAGCAAAACGAACGCGTACTCTTATAACATTATATTTCCAATATTTCGACAATGAATATTGTCATCATCAGGGAGCTACAATATAATTAAATACTTAAAAGTTTTGAATAAATGAAAAAACCTAACCTTACTTACAATGTTAGCGAGGTTGTACGTATTGATGCATAATATCCAAAACTTCAAGCATATTCATCAACCATAACAGCACAAAAATATGTAAATGAAAACCATAAACATATAATTAAAATCATTTAAAACTTTTAAAAATGTAAATGCCGACAAATTAACTGAGCTGTCATGTCAAAAGATCGATCATGACTACCAACTGAAAAGTTGTGAGAAACGTTTGTATTTATACCACTCCAACAAATAAACATATTATTTGCTCATTATATAGGGTGAGCGAAAAAAATTTTTAAATTTTTTTAAATTTTGCTATTATGTTAATTATGTAAGATGAATAATTATTATTGTAATTATTTTAACATCAATATTATTATTATTCAAAAATTAACAACAATTATACAAAGACAATCAACAGATTATGATGTTGATGACTAACAACCTCTCTAATCCATAAAAAGCTTATCAGTTGTTAAATAACAGCTATAATTCAGAAAATTATCAAATTAATGTGAACTAAACAGAATCGAATGAACATTCCTGTACAGATGTGTAATTCTTATCTAGCATCAGTAAATATGAATAGATTTCACTAAGATGATTAAGATCAGTTTTCTTATTCATACAATTATTAGATTGAAATATGAATGCTATTTCCAAGAATGTACGCTTAGATAGCTTACCCTCCATAGCCAATACTCTCACTGCCTCGTAGTTCATGTTATGACCTTCCCTGAAAACATGTTCACCCAGTGCACACCTCTCTGGATGCAATCTACTGTCACTCTTATGTGAGGAGACACTGTCCTTAAGAAGCCTACCAGTCTGGCCGATATATTCAAGATTACAGTTAGAACAAGGAATGCAGTAAACTAATTTGGAAAAATGTAAAAGTGGAGTTTTGTCTTTGACTTTAGTGAACAAAGAATTAATAGTCAGAACTGTTCTATGAGCAATCCTAACATTACCAACCTTGCTGAAGATACGAGTGAGCTTGGGAGTAACCTCAGCAATATAAGTTAACGAGAAAAACAAGTGATCAGTGGGAGCAACATCAACCATGTTATCATTATTATTATTATTGTTAAAACCAACATCCAAATTCTCAACATTATTAATATTAACAAAATTATTATTATTATTTAAATTATTATTGGAAATATGATCCACAATATGGTTTTGGACAGAATTATTGTCCTGAGAAAGACTGACAGTTGGTGAGCCATACAAAATCTTGTTCAATAAGGGAACAGGATAAGAGTTTTGACAAAAAATGTCATGGAGAATCCTTAGGTTCTTATTGTGGAAGGAAGGATCGGAGATTTGAAGAACTCGATGTTTCATTTGCTTAACTAAGTTAATTTTTGTAGGCTGCCTGTGATAGGACAAATAGTTTATATATCTACCCGAACTCATGGGTTTTCTATACCAATCGATGAGAATGGTGTTACTAGAAGTACGATAAAACCTCGTGTCTAAAAAAGGAACACTAGAATTATCGTCCTCTTTTTCAATAGTAAACTGTATGTATTGGTCGTAACTGTTGAAAACATTCAAAGTTTCTGTTAACTGTGAACGAGGAAGGGAAAGAATGATGTCATCAACAAATTTTTAATAAAGGGAACGTTGAAAGGAAGGACATTCAAGACACTGTCCAGCACATCATCCATCACGTAACATGCCAAAATTGGGCTTATTTTTGCTCCCATAGGGGTGCCAAAAGTTTGTCTATAAATTTGGTTGTTGAAAGAGAAATATGTATTCTCAAAAAGAAAAGTCAACAAGTTGATAAAGTTACTCTCACTAATACTGCAAAAATTACTAATATTAAACCAATTATTATGGACAGCTCTAATACAAGCATTAAGATAAACATTACTGAAAAGTGACACTACATCGAAACTGGCCAAAACATAGTCTTCAGGAAGTTGAACATTATTATATTTAAGAGAGAGGTCAAAAGAGTCTTTAATATAGTACTGATTTTCACAATCATAAGCCCTCGTCAATATGTCAGTCAAGTAAGCAGCTAAAAACTCTGAAGGATTGTCATTAGAAGCAATTATCGGTCTCATTGATAAAACAGGTTTGTGAATTTTAGGTAATGCATGGAATTTTGGAATTACCCCTGTATAAGATGTAAGTTTTTTCTTTGTCGAAGCATCGATCTGCCTAGAATTATGAAGTTTCTTTATTGATGAGTTACATTTTGTTTGAATTTGGAGAGAGGGATCTCTCTGAACCAATTCGTATGACGAAGAACTATTAATAAGATCAGAAGAGAGCTGAAAATATTGATCTCTGTTCATAATCACAGTGACATTACCCTTGTCGGACCTAGTGACGAGCAGGTTAGGATTATGTTTAAGAAACTGTCTAGCTTTTGAATACAACTGTTGACAAAAGGATGCACGAAATCTTGACGACTGAACATAGTTGGTGATGACATTCGTAGAACGTGCAATAATAGCGTTCTTCATGGTAGAATCAGTAATTCTTGATGTTACAGAATCAACATCAGCTAATAGATTTTTTATAGTAAGGTGCTTACCAATTGTAGGTTCGATACTAAACTTAGGACCTAAAGAAAGGAACTTAAGAATATCATTTGGAATAGGAACATCAGATAAATTTTTAATCCAACCTGGTTGTGTATTCAGGATGACATTCCTCTCCTTAGTAATTAAGTTATTGATTTTAATAATATTTCTATTTCTTATTCTGAAAAAGATCTTTTTAAATGTTATGAGTTGATAACCTGAAAACTCTGCAAAGATATGTTCACTTGAAAATCTGATAATGTCAGACTTAAGTAAATCTAGTTGTTTTTCAAGTTTAGGAATTAATTTGTGATTTAAATCAATTTCAAAGTTTAACAGTTTTATTCCTAACCTTGTGGTGAGTCTTCTTGATTCATTGCTGAAAGCTGTGTCCTGTCTAAGTAAGAGATTGTCAATGTGTGAAGTAGAGTGTTTAATATGTTCGGGTAAAATCCCTAATGTTCTACATCTTAACAAGAAACATTTACGGTTTAATTCCTTGGCCATTTTGATTTTAATCCGTGACCATTGTTTCATCTTTTTGACTGCTAATATGCCATAAGTAGCCTGGATGTCTTGATAATAGCCCATTATCTATTTAAAGAAAGTGGAAAGTAGTCTTTTGCTGACTAGTTAGAAACAAAATCGAAAAACCAATTTATTTGGGAGAAGCAGCAAAACGAACGTGTACTCTTATAACATTATATTTCCAATATTTCGACAATGAATATGGACAATATTCATTGTCGAAATATTGGAAATATAATGTTATAAGAGTACACGTTCGTTTTGCTGCTTCTCCCAAATAAATTGGTTTTTCGATTTTGTTTCTAACTAGTCAGCAAAAGACTACTTTCCACTTTCTATATATATATATATATATATATATATATATATATATATATATATATACAATATCTAACATCCATCCAGATTTATTGTTTAAAATAACAGATGAAGTCGGTGATCCAGTAATGTTTTCTTCGGGGTTTTGCATTCGAGAACCACGTAAACTGGCGGAAGCACTCTACACGCAGCATTTATTCCAACGGGAGATGATATTTGGCCGACCAGTTTTTTCCCTTTTGCAGCTACGACACGTGGAGATGTCATAACTGAGGTTATACCACTTTCATCAAGAATATAAATTTGTTCAGCTTTAAATTTATATTTTTCCAGTAACGAGCAGTTTATAAAAAACTCATTTACCCTATCTTTGTTAAAACCCGTAGATCGTAAAAGGCTGGTGCTTTCTGGTCTTCTAAGGCTTAGGGTTAATGTCTAGACATAAATCTATAAAGCTAATCTTGACCCATAAAATTTAGTCTGAATTAAGTTAAAAGTTAAAAAATATATGCCGTGAAATAAATATATGCTTTTCTTCCCATTCTACATTCGTGTATTCTTGATGCATATTCATCTGCAAGATACCTTACTTACATTTTATTTCTTCTTCATCATCACTAGACATTCTTGAATCAGAAGATTTCATATATGTTCTTCATTGGCCATTCTCTTAACAGCCCTAATTCTTGACATAAGAATGTCTGTTAATATTGTTGCGCTACCTACTTCATGAACGTCTTTTTCTTAAAACAATCTTTCAAAGCCAGTTTAACTGAATTTTCATTCTCTTTTGAGCATTTATCCCTATTTTTGTATGTAGGTTCAATTTAAATGCAATGAAATAACTAATATTAAATATGTTATAATTTATTGAAAGTATATAAAATTTCTGGCAAAGCAATAACGAAAATAATATCATTCTCCCTGGACAGTATTTAATAGGCACACATCTAACATACAAAATGTAGCCCTACACATAGGACAAGTACATTTAGACGAAAGCCATGTATTTACTCTTTCTGCTTCTTGTCTAGTTGCGAACCATTTGGCCATACAATCACTACACCACATTGGTCGGCAGTAGCAGTTTGTACATTTATCTGGACTTTCTGAGGAATCTTCACATAACTTTTGAAGTTTAACACTCGGATCGACTATCATACAACCAATACAGTAATCTGAAATCTAAATTACTAAATTAGTACAGACATCTGAGGTTTATTTAACGAATAATTATAAAAACGGTTATAAATAAATGCTATGAAGCAACATTCTTTAAAAAATCGACGATAACAGGTGACCTGATACTAGTGCTATATCTCAAAATAAAATAAAAACAAGAAATATGCAGTGCTAGGAATATTCTATGGTAACATAGGGTTTTAATACAGAGTCCATAATTGACAATATGTTAGAAAGAAACAAATATATTCAGTGTATCACCTATTTTCTTTAACAGGATATCATAACATGCCAAAGAAGTATCGTTGCACAAACTGTTAGATTGTTTTTCAAATATCACTCTAATCATTATACATATGGGAAATATTTAATCCTGAACGCTGTAATTCCTACGCTCATGATAAAGCGATTTCGTCTACAGCCGTAATTCTTCTATTTTTATCTATCCCCTTTCTTCAATATCAATCTACACGTTGAAAGTATGAGTTCCCATAGAATATTCCTTTTTAAGACTAACAGAAATAATTCCTCTTTTAATTCCAGCGTAAAACAATAATCGCCTCATAGTCAACGGGAAAATGTAAGAGGCACATGGCATTTCCAGTGTATTAGAGAGGAGCATGGTGAGAGATAGACAACCTAAAGTCAGCGTATATTATTACAGTTAAAATAAGGATACTAGAATATATGAATACGAATCGCGCATGCGCCTCTCGAGGGCGGTAATTGCCAGCTATGTTCAGACGTTTAACTGTACATCACTACCTGTTTGTTTCCGAATGAGGAACGATGTTTGTAAATCTTATAAAATGAGTATGCAGATACATCAAAAAGTGCAATTTATAAAATGGCATTACAGGTGTAATTCATATCGAGAAATAGCAGAAAATTTGTTTATTGTGGTATTTGAAAATACCCAACTAATTAGCAAGAAACAAGTGAGAACTATTATAAATTTTTTTTAAGAGCATGGATGTGGCACTCCTACAAAACATGGACCACGTACACAAAATCGTCAAACCCAACCCGAAAAAGAGGAAAGAGATATTTTAATATATGCAAGTGTGGAAAATAATCCTCTATAGTCGTCCACTCATTTAGCCAAGGATTTTGATGTTGATCCAAAAACGATTCGGAATGTATTACAGAAAATGGTTATCGTAGTTATAAACTGAAAGAGCCATGAAATATTTCCAGACGATCAAGTTCGTAGAATGGAATTTTGTGAAATTGGATTGAATTTTTGGATTTTTACCAGTGCGTCATTAATATCTGATAACATAACCGACATCTCTTTCTATTAACAGCGAAGACCAGAACAAAATAATTTGACATTTATCGGCTATCAGATATTAATGACGCACGGGTAGTTATGGAAAAAGTACAATTGGATGCAAACTTTTCAAAAAATATTTTTTTCACAGATGAATTGACTTTTCCCAAACACGGTGCACATAGTTAATCCGTTATGCGATATTGATTCAGGACAAATCTACACAAAAAATAGTAGAACTCAATATTGCAATAAGCACAAATGTGGCAAGGAATTTAAGAACACCCTATAAATAAAAAATTATAATCAAATACATTTCAAACCAAAAAAACACGATACAAATGTTTAAAGCGACCCAGTTTTCTATTATTGTAGGCAGTTAAAAATCAAACAGGTAATTAGGAAAACAATAAACAATAAGTCCCAATTTTGTCACGCATATATGTTCGAATACCAAAACACCGATGTTTATGAACATCATAAAATACAGACGAGTTATGCAATTATTATAGAGAAATTAGAGCAGCAATTAGAGATAACCTTCAACAATCAAAAACACAAAACATAGAGAAACAAGGACGAGTTAGGTGACACATCGTAAAAACAGCAACGTGTGCTGAAATGACAAAACACCCATCCCAGAGACCCCGTGATAAATACAAGAAAAAACGAGGCAGGGCGGGCAGTACGCGTCTTCCAGCGGTTGTAGATATACGACAGCACGTGTTTTGATAGTGCGCTTCAGTGATTTTCGCGGAGTGCTGGAATCAGAGATAGCCGATCAGAGCTCATCTCCCGTCGACCGATCGAAAAAATCCAAACGCCGATTTTTCGTGGTGAAACGTTAGATCCAGATTTTCCAAACCGTAAGTTTTTGAATCTGAAAACCTTTTTTTATTTTGTTTTGGGGAAAACGATATTATTTTTTTGTGTCTAATTATCCGTCCAGCCATATAAGTGCTATACTGAAACTTGAGCCGTATATTACTTTAATTAGAAAGAATTATACATTGTAAAATTTCTCGTTCTATTATATAGTTTTATCCAGGGATATTTACGAGGGGTACGCCACTTAAACTTGAGATACATAGTTATATCACTTTCGATTTTGTTCTTTTCAGGAAATAGTGCACTGCCTTATTATATTTTAGAGAGATTTCTACTCAATACCGGTTTATACATCTGATATCTAGGAAGTGCAAATGAGCTTATATTTATCGATTTAATTGTGTTCGCTTCGAAAACTAGATTTCGTTATTTATTAAAATTTTATCGGACATCGAAGGTCACCCATGTCAGCAGAAAACGTCCGGTTACGAACTCATTTTTCTGCAGTGTAGACGAAACTGCCAGTAGTTAAATCCATATCAAGGGAGCCAATAAAGTAACCATTAGCTAGGTCTCCTGTTTATACTCTAGTCAGGAGGCCAAATTTACCTTTTAAACAGTAGAACCACGGTCACTTTTCGCTGATGTAGTGAACTCCGTTACCCTTATCAGACACTAACTGAAAGTGAAATCAAAATACATAATGAAACTGGAGTTAAGGGCAAAACCTGACGATTAGATAGGTCCATTTTCCGATACGAATTAATTTGATTGCGCTATCATTGTATACCATAGGTGTCGAAAGTGTATCTCAAGTTATTATTTTCAGTTCTTTGTTTGTTGTTGTTTTTTTGTTATTTATCTGATTGAAATGTAAGCATATTTATTTGTTATCGACATAGTCTGTTTTCCTTACTCCCGACAATTCCCCCTACGTACAGGTGGACTAGACCCGTGGACGTACGGGGGTCCTGACGACACGGCGAACCTCAGAGCTCAGGCTTGGCATATCGTTTAAGCTCAAGAGGGCCCACGACCCCTTCCGCTCGAGCCAGGAAGCTACCCTCTCTCTAGGTTCAAAAAGGGGAGGGGAGGATCCTGCTCTCTCGTGCCCTACGGCACTGGTGACAGCAATCGTTGCAACCAAATTCAAACAATATTCCAAAGGTTAAATTATTGGGCTGGAATATTAGGTGAACATTTAATTGGACCATTTTTTATTGACGGCAATTTAACCGGACAAAAATTTTTGAACATGCTGCAAGATCAAATTACTCCTATCCATATACAATTAGGTGTTAACTACAATGATATTTGGTACCAACATGACGGTTGTGCATCACAAAATTATCGATTAGCAAAACAATTTTACCCAATCGGATAATCTCCTCGGATGGTAACATTAGATGGCCTGCTAGATCTCCAGATTTGGCACCCAATGATTTATTTTTCTGGGGTTATCCTGAAATCGAGAATTTATGGATTCCAGGAAAACAGGGCCAGTTCTCTGAATGAACTTATATAACATACAAGCCTGTATGGAAATAGCACATCAAATACTCACCCATGTTCGTCAATAATTTTTAACCGGCTCGGTTACTGTTTAGTTCAAAATGGGGGTTCATTGAAAATATGATTTAAATTCATTGAAGAATTAAGATTTATTTAAAATTTATTACCTATCAGAATATTACTTTTACTTAAAAGTAATTGGTATTTTCATTAGAATTCGTTTCTCATTTGAAAACAAACGTAAAAACAGTAAAATCATTTCTATTTATACATACAAAAAACAGTCCAGTTGGTCAGTCGACATATTTACACGTTTCCAAATTTCAAAAAAGTGAAGGGTTTAACCGCTTTCCAACTGAAAACTAGAACAATTTCCAGCATTACAATAAAATGTTCAACAAATAGATCGGTTTAATAATATTGATCTGTTACAACATCTCGAATTATTATAATCAAAAGCTTTTCTTATAACTTATTCTCGTGTTAGGACAATGCATTTTACAATCAATATAAATATACAATGAAAGCCGGCAACGAATAAGTTCACTTCAGAACATTCACTGTTTCTGATATCCTGTTAAGACTGAATTTATACTTGCAACACATTGTCGTTGCTTATGGACATGTACTTTGGTACGTTTTCCGCTTTATGATATTCAGTTAGAGAAAAAGATTAGGTACGTATCCGTAACGAACTGCGCATGTGTAGACCCGTTATGGATCAACAGATACGATGCGTTGAACGGATTGTTACGTCCCCTACCAAAGAATACACCAACAATAAGAAGCGACACTTCGGCTTTTTGATCATTCATGTTCTGAATGCGCATGTGTGATAGACGCCATTATTTTATATATGTTTTACGTCAATGTCATATTCTTTGTTGTTAAACAAATATACGCTTTTTATTTATTTACTTTGATTTTGAACAATACCGTTTAGTAAAAGAGACTAGTGGCACTCTTAGTGAGAAATTAGTGTATTTGTTATGGGACGAATAAGTTGTGTAGTTCGTGGTTATCACTCAAGAACTAGAGAAAAGATAACTCGTTTGGTTTTCCTAAAGACCCTGTGAGGTAAGAGAAATTGTTTCTATATGCAATGTATTATAGGTATATATTCATTTTTAAATATTTTACTTTACATGTACCTATGCATTTGGTTGTTAACATTGATCTGTTCCTCTGCCTTTATTAACATATGTAACAATAATAATATGCACTACAATAAGCTTTCTGCTGACGAGCTGTGTTCAGCAAAAAATATGTTGAATAATAATACATAATATTCAATATAAATTAATAGTTGAATTCTTTTATAGATATTGTTACGAAACAGCACACTGGTATAGTCCTTGAATCCGACTCTGTCTAAGCCATGAATGAAATTTAAAATCACGGCGGACGCGCAGGGATTTCTTAGAACTGTTTACGATTGTGACTATCTTATCTAGACATTGTTTTTGTGACCAGTCTTATCTAGAAAATGCCAGAGAGCCAATTGTTTTTGTGTAAGCCTCAATCTAGAATTATCTAGTAAAAAAAGCATTAATATATAGGACCGACCAGCGAGAGAAAGTTAGTTTATAATTTGACATCGTGAGATAAACAGTAAATAAGTGAATATAAATTAGTGAAGTGTTTATATAAATTAGTTTAAGTGCATATACTGTGTATATAATATAAATTAAGGAATAGTATAGTGAATAAATAAATTAAGTCAGTAGATACAACGTGTGTGTATAATTTATCCCACTCGTAATAAAAACATTTAAAAAAAAAAGAAAAACATTACAATATGTGATAATATGAATATATACCTACCTTTATTTACTTTTTAGTACAGTTATGGTTGGAAGCTTGTAACCGTAGATATTTGTTTGGAAAGACTACAGATGCTTTACAAAAATCTCTCACAATAATGATTCAATTGCAAAAATTAATTTTCCTTGCCGTTGTTATTAAATTGTGCCCGAGTTATATGACTAAGTTACACTGCTTTGTGACAAGTTTAATAGAATTATTATTAACATAATTATTTTGTATTTTAGATTAAGCACTAGACTGCTAAGGAAGGAATCCTTTGATTATGTCCTAACTAGACCTTTCAACCAGGATGCATTGGAAAACTTTTTTGAGCTAATTAGAACCCAATAAGCTAGAAATGTTTCGCCACAAGCGCATAATAGTTACCTGAATAGGGTAAAAAGAAAAGTATCTATGGATATACCTACATGATGTTTATAGTATTGAAAATAACTTCTAAGCAACCAATAGCCTACTAATTTCAAAATTATAATAATAACAATATTCATTCAATAAAGATAGATACAATAATACATAAAAAGATACATTAATACATACAAAATAAACGGTTTTAAAGATTAAAACTAACTTTTCCGCATCTGTGGCCCTGAACAATATTCTATCATAAAATTGTTACTTGTATACACTTGATACACTTCGGGGGATGTATCGTGCTAACAAACCGAAATTTCTCCAAAAATAACCAAAAATTTAGTATATCTAGTTTTATAGGACCCGCTGTACTCGCTCTAGTCAACTGAAAATCAATAGGGTACATCTGTGAGACACCTTGAACAATACTCTCTGGAGGCTGTATCGTGTTAACAAACTGAAAATTCTCCAAAAATGACAAAAATTTGGTACTTCAAGTACCATAGCACCCGTTGTACTGGCTTTAGTGAGCTCAATATCAATAGGGTTCATCTTTAAGACGCTCTCAATAATATCCAATCATAAAATTCATCACTTGTATATACTCCGGAGGCTGTATCGTGCTAACAAACTGAAACTTCTCCAAAAATGACAAAAATATCGTACTTAAAGTACTGTAGCACCGGTTGTATTGGCTCTGGTGAGCTGAAAATCAATAGGGTTCATCAGTGAGATGCCCTGAATAATATTCAATCATGAAATTGGTGACTTGTTGAACTCCGGAGGCTGTATCGTGCTAACAAACTGAAATTTCTCGAAAAACGACAAAATGTCGTACTTCAAGTACCATAGCACCCGTTGTACTGGCTCTGGTGAGCTGAAAATCAATAGGGTTCATCTGTGAAATGTCCTTAACAATATTCCATCATAAAATTGGTGACTTATTGCACTCCGGAGGCTGTATCGTGCTAACAAGACTTGCAAGGAAAAGTGGCCGACGACGACGACGACATACACACAGGATTTTTTTTCTAAAAACCGTTTTTTCGTGTTGTTGTTGATGGATAACGTAAAAATAACTCAAAAAAAATTTTCAAATTTCCAACTTTTTTGTGGGTAAACCAATACTTTTCTCGCATATTAGATAGGTTGGCGGAAAAGTAATAATTACACTAAATTGAATAAACAGTTTAGGTCACTGAAGTAGTTATTATTACTACTTGTATTGTGACCGGAAAACATGAACAAATCAGTTTTTTGTCAAGTCCAGTAGGTTGTCTAATCCGGTAATAAGTTAACACCAGTAAATTGTCAAGTTTTATAGTAAATTTTTAGGGGGTACCATATCAATTGTTAGACACATCAACTGCTGAAATGGGAACTGTCAATTATGATAGACTTTTATTTAATGTATTGCTAAAGAACTGTCTGTTTCCATAATCCACTTCTTAATTTGCTTTTTAAATACATTGTAATATTTTGAACTTTTTATATCATCAGGTAACAGCACATAAATTCTTGCTGCTACATAGTTAGCATTTCTTTGACCAATAGTTTTTCCACTGCGTGGTAAAACGATCCCCTCATATCTCCTAGTTTTGTGAGAATGTTCATGGTGTACCAATTTTATTTTACTTTGGAATATAAACAACGATATTTTTTGGCTGAAAATTTGACGTTCGTCTTTTACCTGGGCATACATATACTCGTACAATTGATTCGATGAATATAAAATATTTTTTTGGAAGAGGATTCTTAAAAACCATTTTTGTAAAATATGAACTCTATTTAAGAAACAATCCCTCACTCCGCCCCATCCCACAATGCCATAAGAAATCAATGATTCCACTAGTGAGAAATATAAGACTTTTAATTCATTAGGCTCAATAATTTCTTTTAAATACTTAAACTTTGGAAGATGGCCTCTTATATTTTTTACTATGTCATTACATTGCAGATCCCACCTCAAATGTCGATTAACTGTAATACCAAAATACTTTATTTTTTCTACTTCTTCAATGTGGTTTGTTACTCCGATGTTCAGTGGCCCCAAGTTAGGTAAGCCAGTTTTGTAAGATGAAAAAGACAAGTAATTCGTTTTACTGGAGTTGAGAGTTAGCTTATTCAATTGTAACCATTTAGCAATACTAGGAAAATCATTTTCTATTTTATTTTTTAGGTCTTGCCATATGGAGCAACTATAAAATACTACGGTGTCATCTGCAAAGCTGATGATCTCACCCTGAACATTCAAGTAAAGCATACTATTGATGTATAGAAGGAATAAAGTGGACCAAGAACAGTTCCTTGAGGTACACCATATGTAATTTTATGTGGTGCACTCATTACACCATCGATTTCAACCCTTTGATCCCTATCAGATAAATAACTTTCTATGAGTTTGTATACATTGCCTCTAATTCCATACTTCTCCAATTTATCTAATAACGATTTATAGCAGACGGTGTCAAATGCTTTGGAGAGATCCAAGAAGATACATATAGCAGGAACATTTCTATCAAGCGAATCATAAACAAGAGAAGTTAACCTATATATCGCATCCTCAGTCGACCTAGTCTCTCTGAAGCCATATTGACGATCGGATAAAATTTTATGTTTTTTTAAGAAAAAACAAAGTTTAATTTTTATTATTATCGAAACATTGGATATTAGTGATACAGGCCTGTAATTAATCATTTATATCTTATTTCCACTTTTATATAGAGGTTTAACTATACCATTTTTTAGAATTTTTGGAAAGGTCCCTGTGCTTAAACATTTATTTATTATGTAGGTTAATGGACTTTCAATCTTATTAGATATTTCTCTTAATGTTTCAGACCTTATACCATCGATACCTTGTGATTTTTTAAGTTTCAAATCCTTTATTATACTAATAACCTCAACTTCATCAGTAGGTCTAAGGAACATAGAACTTTCCAAAAACTCTATATTTTCTGAAAAATTTGTTACCTCGGGTATGTTTCTAGCTAGATTTGAGCCTAATTCACAGTAATATGTGTTAAAGCCATTTGCAATACTCAGTTTGTCATTAGTTTCAGTTCCATTCAATGTAATTCTTTCAATAGTTCTTTTACGTGTTGTTTCGCCGCAGATATTCTTCATGCTTTCCCACAAAGATTTTGATTTTCTTGGATAATTTTCCTATAATAATCCTTTTTTGTTTTTTTGTAGTTTGCTCACATTATTTTTGCACACATTGTATTTAATTTTTGTTTCTAAATTATCAGGATGTTTTAAAGTTAATTTGTACAATTTATTTTTTTCCTCAATTAATGTTACTAATCTAGGATTCATCCAAGTTTGTAATATTTTTTTTGTGCTTTACATTCACTTTTTGTGTATTTTCATTAATATAATATTTCAAACAATTAATAAAGTTAAGAGCCATATTATCAACTTCATTTTCATTGTATACCTGTTCCTATTTTTCGTACTTTAACGCGTTTTTTAGTAACGGATAATTTATGTAATATTTGTGATTGAACTGCTCATTTAACTGGATGTTATTTCGCCCTGTTTCTACTGTAAGGGCTATGGGGCAGTGATCTGTAATATTATATCTAAAAATATATAATTTAGCTTTAAGTGTGTTATGACTTAATACATAAAAATGATCCAAGCATGTTCGACCAGGTAAACGAGTGTATTCATTAATGTATGAAATATATCCAAAAGAGCTCATTATATTTTTGAACTCATCTACTATTTCATCATTGCTGTCTAATAAATCTAAATTTATGTCACCTGTTATAATATGCTAATGTCGTGTTTTTTTTATGAATTTTAATAATTGATCAAATTCTGATTAAAACTTTTTGGACGAGTACTATTTTTTGGTTTATTGCGGAAACTAAAATTGAAATGATTCTGATGTCACCAATATAGTCAATTGTTTTTTTAAACTTTAAATGATCTTGAATGAAAACCAAAACCCCATCATTCTGATTTAGACCACCATCATTGTATATACTTTCATATCCCTGAATTTTAAAGACATTGTGATCATATAGCTGCCAGGTTTCAGTTAGTACTATCAAATCAAATCTAGCATGCATATTATCCAATAACAAGCAACTCAATCGTTTTTTGTGTTACGCTCCGAATACTCATATGGAATATTTTAAAGTCCTCAACGTTAATATGATTTCTAAATGTTCCCGTGTTCTGAATCTTAGTTGATTGAATTAGATCATTTTCATAATTCCTAATATAAGCATCCATTCCGGTTAATATTAAAAAAATTTAAAATAAAATTTGCTGTTAATAAATATCTAACAAAAAAATTTAAATTATAGGGGTAACATCTAAAAGATGAACTAGGTTAACCAACTGTAACAAATGTAAAGAAACACACAAACCGAAATTTCTCCAAAAATATAGTATCAGGTCTATTCTGTATCTAAGTGGCAGTCAAGCAACTTTATAGCAAGTGACTGGCAAGCAACTCTAGATAGTGACTTTTTAACCACTTTCAATAAAATTTCTATTCTGGTAACTACTAGTAGTTAAGATGAATGATTAGTCACTTTTATAGTATAAATCAACCTTACTTTTCCACTAACAAATCTGACAACTGAGAAAAGTGAGGCTGGATTTAAAGGATCCGTTGTACTCGCTCTAGTGAGCTAAAAATCAACACGATACATCTGTGATACACCCTGAAAAATATCCAATTATAGTATTGGTCAATTTTATACACTCCGGAGGCTGTATTGTGCTAACAACCCGAAATTTCTCCAAAAATGTGGCACTTCATCTATATGACGTCCTGAAAAATATCCAATCATAAAATTGGTCACTTGTATACACTCCGGAGGCATGATACAGCTAACAAACTAAAATTTCTCCAAAAATGATAAAAATGTCGTACTTCAAGTACCAGCATCCGTTGTACAGGCTTTGGTGAGCTGAAAATCAATAGGGTTCTTCTGTGAGATGTCCTGAGCAATATCCAATCATAAAATTGGTGAATTGTTGTACTCCGGAGGCTGCATCGTGCTAACAAGACTATGTTACAAATTTTATATGCTTAAATCTTTCATGAACTTAACTGTCTCGATCCTTACTTCGTGGAATGTACTCATATTACTGTTTTAAATTAAACTTACTGTTTCTAGATAATTCCACAATATACTAAAAAAAATGTTAAAAATTCTAAGAAAATTGACAATTGTTTCGATATTAAATATCATCGTCAGGACAGAAGTTACATTTCATATAATGCCTACCTGATGTTTAGTAATTATTTTTGGCTAGACCAAGAAGTGACCTACCTTGTGGTTGACTTCATATATATTAATAGAAATAAGAAGAAGATACGATATTACAAATATTAAAGTTTAGACACAGATAATTTGTGGATTAGATATTATTAGCCCTATGGGGATAGCGGCCCAGAAAAATGACGCTTATGCCGTCTGCCGTGAAAAAACACAAACAAAGTGATGTAAACAATATTAGTTTTGTATAATCAGCGTTTTTAAATGTTCATTTGTTAAAACTGATATTAAATGTTTGTGATGTCTTCATCAAAAGTATTTTTCAGTATTGTTACGAAACAGTACACTGGTATAGACCCTCAAAATCCGACTCTGCCTAAGCCATATATGAAAGTTAAAATTATGGCGAATGCGCAGGGATTCCTTAGAACCGTTTACGATTGTGACTATCTTATCTAGACATTGTTTTTGTGACCAGTCTTATCTAGAAAATGCCAGAGAGCCATTTGTTTTTGTCTAAGCCGCAATCTAGAATTATCTAGTAAAAAAGGCACTAATATATAAAGGACCGACCAGGGAGAGTTAGTTTAATTTATAATTTGACATCGTGAAATAAACAGTAAATAAGTGAATATAAATTAGTGAAGTGTTTATATAAATTAGTTTAAGTGAATATACTGTGTATATAATTAGTGAATAGTGTAGTGAATAAATAAATTAAGTAGGTGAACCTACCGTGTGTATGAATTTATTCCACCCGTAATAAAAACGTTTTAATAAATAAGAAAAACATTACATTGGTGTCAGAAGTGGGATAATATAAATAAATTGCTACATCAAAATGGCCAAGAGACTAAGTGACCTAAAAGTGACAGAGTTAAAGGCAGAATTGGAAGATCGTAAGTTGGAAACGTCCGGTAAGAAAAGTGAATTAGTAGAAATACTTAAAGTGGCACTGGAAAATGACGCATTTGATCCAGAATCATTGTTATTCAATGACGAGGCTTCCACCTTAATCTCGTCAATTTCTGCAATGGAAGAGAAGATTTCTGCTAATATGGACGAGAAGATTTTAACAATGAAGAACGATATTAATGCCATGGAAGAAAATATTTCAACCAATGTGAAGAACGATATTTCTGCTAACATGGACAAACTTTCTGCCGATATCTTATTAATGAATATTGACATTGCCGCTGACGTGGAAAATAAAATTTCGTCTCTTAAATCGGATATTGAGGATAAAATCACAACGACCAGAAAATGGATAATAAAATGACAACTATGGACGAAAAAATCAAGGAGTTAAGTTAGAGAGTAAGATAACAGATTTAAGAACACAAGACACGCCAGCAGAACAAAAGAAGATTGAGATATGCAAGCCAGCAACACAACCCAAGACAGAAGATATTAGCAGTTTTGCCCGAGTCAAGGCTCCAATGTTCGACGGAAAGACATCGTGGACCAATTATGTGAAACTATTAGAAGCAGCCGCGAGAGTGAATAATTGGTCTGATAGGGAGAAGGCAGTAAACTTAACCATCGCGCTTCGGGGAGATGCATTAGATGTACTACAGACGATACCACTTGAAGAAATGGATGACTTTGAGGAACTGAAAAAGAAGCTGGACATGCGATACGGTCACGAACATTTGTACAGTTTCCAGCTGAAGAACCGAAGACGGAAACGTGACGAAACCCTTCAAAAGTAATGAACTGGACATTGCCAGACTAGTTCGATTTGCTTATCCGTCAGCACCAGAGAACATGATGGAATGTTTAGGCATCCAGGCCTTTATTGACGGCTTATGTGACCACGATATGGAGAAGACACTTCGATTAGCCCATCCTAAAACATTGGTCGATGTATTGACTGCTGCTCTTGAATATGAAGCAGCCACAATGGCTTCGGGATACAACAAAGGTAGGACCATGCAGGAAGAAGATGACGATGACAAACTTGACCAGATCGTCAACTTGTTGAACGGTATGGCAGACAAAAAGCCGAAGAAGATCAAATGCCGGAAGTGTGGCGAGCTAGAGCACGTACGCTGTCCGTCTAAGCGCCCCAAAACTCCAGTCACAGGGGAAATCAGATAGGGGTGAACATCGAGCTGTTGCGAATCACCGAAAAGCCGACTCTCTGCCTAGACGGTTGTGCCCAACAGACTGCTCCCACTGCAACAAGGTGGAATCTAGGAAAGCTGCAGTTTCAAAAACTACTGCAGTCAACGAGGAATGGTCACCCACCAGAATCAGAGAAGATCAGTAGAATGAACCTCACCTAAAGAAGATTCGGCAATAGAAGGAAGAAAATCGGCGACCTACATGGCAAGAAGTGTCAAGATTTTCACCTAAACTCAAGGCGTATTGGGCTCAGTGGGACTCCTTTGTCCTGGAAGAAGGGCTGTTGAAAAGAGTCCTTGAAAATGATGATGGTTCCAAGATGAGGAGACAGCTAGTTATCCCGAGAAGAGTAGCTGAATTACTAAAGTTTCACGACAGTCCATCGGGAGGTCATCTGGGAGTAAAGAAAACCCTCCAGCGAATCCGTGAGAGGTTTTATTGGATGAACAGCTCCGATGATGTGAAGGATTGGTGTAAGAAATGTACGACTTGTGCTACGAGTAATGGACCACATCGCAAGAGAAAGGCACCTATGAAACAGTACAATGCCATTTCGAAAGAATTGCTTTAGACATCGCTGGACCATTTCCGACGACAGAAAATGGTGGTAAATACATCCTGGTTGTAATGGATTATTTCACAAAGTGGGTGGAAATTTACGCGATCCTGAATCAAGAGGCAACAACTGTCGCGGATGTATTGGTGAAAGAATTTATCAGCCGATATGGAGTGCCCTTGGAAGTCCACAGTGAGCAGAGAAGAAATTTCGAAAGCCATCTATTCCAGGAGATTTGTGACTAGTTGGGAATGAAGAAGACCAGGACAACATAATTACATCCACAGTCAGATGGAATGGTCGAGAGAATGAACAGGACTATTGGAAAATACCTGTCCAAAGTGGTTTCCAGCCATCAGAGAGATTGGGACCAGTATATTTCCCTATTCGCATCGGTTTATCGATCTGCCGTCAATGAGTCCACGGGTGAAACACCTGCGACAATCCTGTTTGGACGTGAAATGAGGCTTCCTTGTGACCTGGAATTTGGCTGTCGGCCTGGAGAAGATCTAGCAGGAGAAGACTACGTGATCCAATTGAGAAGAAGGCTGGACGATATTCATGAATTAGAACAAATCTTCAAGTTGCCAGCTACAGAATGAAAAGGCGGTACGACACGCAGGCCACAGTAAGCGGTTTTAAAGAAGGGGACAAAGTATGGTTACACAACCCGACGAGGAGAAAAGGATTTTCTCCAAAATTACAAAAATCCTGGTAAGGTCCATACTTAAAATCAAGAAAAGGATCAAGGATGTTATTTATCGCATAAGCAAGATCCCCAACGGAAACAAATAGCAACATCCAACGGTTATCCATTACATATGATAAATAAACTAATTAATAAAATAGAGGAAAAAGTGGCATTACAACTAATATTACCTAATCAAAGTAAAGAAATAAAAAGTTATAAAACCATCACATATGCAGGAAATACTTCTAATAATATTTCAAATATCTTTAGCAACAAATAGAACAATTTCTTTTAAAACAAAAATATCCCCATTAAAGAAGTCTGGTATATATAAATTTAAATGTCCAGAATGTAATGCTGTATATTTGGGTCAAACCCTTAGAAATTTTGAAATACGATACAGTGAACACTTACGAGGATATAGATAAATCCCACTACGCAAACCATCTACTTGACACCAATCATTCATTGACACCTAACACAGAACTAGAAGTACTACTTATTTGTGATAAGAAACAAGAATTGTATTTCCCTGAAGAATTGGAAATTAGAAGACACTTAAGAAACCCACAATATAAAGTCGTCAATGAACAGATAAATCTAGGGAGTTCTCCACTTTTAAACTGTCTTCTTAAATGATAATTGTAAAGATCAGCGGATATAGTTTCCGGTTTTTCTATATCATTGCAGTTATACTGATCTTAATTGGGATAAAGATATCCAGGATCTAGCTTTAATATTTGTAATATTATATCTTCTTATTTCTATTAACATATATGAAGTCAACCACAAGGTAGGTCACTTCTTGGTCTAGCCAAAAATAATTACTAAACATCAGGTAGGCATCAAATGAAATGTAACTTCTGTCATTCTGACGATGATATTTAATATCGAAACAGTTGTCAAATTTCTTATAATTTTTAACATTTTTTTCAATATACTGTGGAATTATCTAGAAACAGTAGGTTTCATTTAAACAGTAATACTTAAATCTTTCATTGGCAATTAATACTTTCTCGTAATAATGTCTTGACAATACATTAGTAAACAATAATTTTTTTGGAATGTTTGGTTTTCATTTTTTTCTGCCTGTAAAATATACCTTCACAATTTTTGAACCTTTTTCTCAGTGTAAAGATTTGAGAATATTAGATTTGATAATAGGAAAAGGGCATTTGAATTAAAACACTTATTAATATTTTAATATTTGCAGAGCTGTTTTATTTATGCTTTACTTGAACAGAGAGTGTCTTAAGACTGATAATAAATATGTTGATATATTCGTATTCGAGATTGAACATAACGCTTGTTGTATCAGCAGTTTTCGTCGTGAAAGCCAGCAGCTGCATGTAAAGATAAAAACTCTTATCTTCTCCTTTTTGTATCGAACAGAATGACATCATATTCATGGTTAAATAGTACAGGGTGTATCTTATACATATATCTAATACTCCCACTCAAAAAGGAGAAAATTTAGAAAAAAATATATATATATATTACTAATTTATTATTTGTTCAAATTAATCTTATTCTTAGTTTTGGGGAAATGTTCTTTTATGGTCCAACATTTGTTGCATGGATATGGGAAAACCCCAATAGAAAACCCAATCAGACCATCTTATCTTCGTTATCAGGTGTTGTATCCTGGATTTCCGTTAAGCCCATCTTGAAACGTAGTTCCTGGAATCTAGGAGACGGTAGAGGTTTCGTCATAGCATCTGCTAATTGGTTACCTGTTGAAATATATTTTAAAATTACCACATTTTTATTAACTTGTTCTCTTGTAAAGTGATATTTGATATCAATGTGTTTGGATCGTTTATGAAAAACAGGATTATTGGCTATTGCTATGCAACCGTTATTATCTTCATATATTATTATAGGCTCTGTTATATTAAAGTTAATGTCTTTTAAAAGAGATTTAAGCCATAAAGCTTCTCGTACGCCTTCAAAAAGTGCCATATACTCAGCTTCAGTAGATGAAGCTGCAACAGAATTTTGTCTTTTTGTATTCCAACAAATTGTACAATTTTCAAATAATTTAAAAATATAGCCAGTTGTACTTCTACGATCTGTTTCATTATTTCCCCAATCGGAGTCTACATATCCGACCAAAATATGATTAAAATGGCTTTGTTTATAAACTAATTTAAGTTTCAAAGTACCTTTTATATATCTTAAAATACGTTTAAGGCATTGCCACAATTCTTTATTATTTTTATTTTGATATCTGCTTAATAAATTAATGGCTGTACAGATATCTGGCCGTGTACATAGCATTACGTACATTAAACAACCTATTAAATTTCGGCAGGGTGCTTCTATATTTATATCTGAATTTAATTCAATATAATTTAATTTATTAGGCAATGGCGTATTAACCGGCTTACAATCTGTCATATTAAATTTATTTAAAACTGTTTTCAAATATGAACTCTGATCTAATGTAATTCGATCTTTATTACGGTCGACTTTAATACCTAGAAAAAGTTTTAATTCTTGCATGTCTTCCATTTTAAACTGATTCATTAAATAATTTTTAAAACTAATTAGATTATTTAAATCAGCTGTAGCAATTAACAGATCGTCGACGTATAATATTACATAGATGTTTTTATTAATGTGACCTCTATCCAAGTAATATAAACAACGATCGACTTCTGAGTTTTTAAAACCATGTTGTTTTAACACTTCATCAAAACGAGTGAACCAACATCTCGCCGATTGTTTTAGTCCATATAATGATTTATTTAGTTTACAGACTTTGTTTTGTTTAGCTTTAAAACCGTCCGGTATACGCATATATATTTCTTCTTTTAAAATACCATTAAGATAAGCTGTTTTAACATCCATTTGATGTAACAATAAGTTATATTGATTAGCTAAACTAATTAAAAACCTAAAAGTTGAAATTCGAGCCACCGGCGCAAACGTTTCATCATAATCTAATAAATATTGTTGACTAAAACCCCTTGCTACTAAGCGAGCTTTGTATCGGTGTGGATTACCATATACATCATATTTAATGGCAAATACCCATTTACAGTCAACTATATTTTTGTCAAGAGGTCGGTCAACAAGAGTCCACGTTTCATTAATTAATAGAGAATTTATTTCTTCCTGAATTGCTTGCTCCCACTGAATTTTGTCGTCTCTATATTTTATTTCATTATAAGATTCAGGAATTTTACAAATAAGTGATTGTGCACACATGAGATAATTATTCATACAGGGTGTTTCGTTGTATGATATAGAAGGAAGGTTTTTAATTCTTTCACTTCGTCTTAAATTGGTATTATTGTGATTTTCATTTGGCGAAGGTATACTATTGTATTCGTTATCTGTCTTGATGACAGATTTATCTATTTCCGGTATAGATTTATCTATTTCAGTGATAGATTTACCTGTTTCTTTATTTTGTACAGGTTTTGTAGAGGTTTCATTTAATGTTATCTTAGGCATTTTATGAGGAATGGAGTTTTCAGGCTGAAAGCCTTCATTAAGTTGTAATCTTAATGTATCAACCCCTTCATCAAGTTTTGGTCTTGATGTTATAAAATTTATTTCGTCAAAAATGACGTCACGTGCTATAATAAATTTGTTAGATTTGATATTTAATATTTTATATCCATTTGGTTGATAACCAACCATTATGCCTTTATTTGATTTTTGTTCAAATTTATCTTTTCTGACTTTATTATGAATATATGCTGTTGAGCCAAATATTTTTAAATTATTTATTCTGGGCTTTTTATTATGCCACAGTTCAAAAGGTGTTTTATTTTGTTTTAAAGATTTAGTAGGTGTCAGATTTATTAAATATGTTGCTGTAAGGACTGCTTCGCCCCAAAAGATTTTATCTAACTTAGCACCATGTACCATTGACCGGGCCTTTTCTGTAATTGACCTGTTCATACGTTCTGCAACAGAATTTTGTTGCGGTGTATGGGGTACATTTAAATGATAACTTATACCTCTTTGAACACAATAGTCTTTAAATTCATTCGAAAGATATTCTCACCCATTATCACAATAAAGATTTGCTAATTTTAAATTAAAATGTGCTTCACTTTTTAATAAAAAATCTTGAAACATTTTAAAAACTTCAGACTTGTACGCTAATAAATAGGTTACTGTGTAATGAGTAAATTCGTCAATGAAAGTGACAAAATAATTTTTGTCATCAATAGTGGGTGGAGTTATAGGACCACATACGTCTGAATGAACAATAAATAATGGTCTTTTAATATGAGTTTTGTCTTTGGCTTTAGCAAACGGTAGACGTGCTTGTTTTCCATAAATACAAGCTTCACATAAATCATGTGAGAGTTGAATATTGTTTAAATTTTTATTGTCATTTAGAAAATCAATATTTTTCAACTGTAAAAATTTTTCTTTACTTATATGACCTAAACGGGCATGCCAAAGTTTATAAGTATTTAATGTTCTTTCAGAAATAGCATTTGCTAGAATTTTTAATTGTTTATTAACTTTTAGAGTAACTGTTATTAAATTATTTTGTTTCTTACCTTTAATTACTGTCTCGTTACCCTTGTTAATACTCACTGAACCATTTTCATTAAAAATAACTGTCATACCAGATTCCTGGATTCGACGTACTGACAGAAGGTTGTATGGGATGTCCTCAGCATACAGAACGTCCTCCAGAACTCCAGTCATGCCATTTTACGTTGTAACGTTGATGGTTCCTTTTATCGTCGCTGTAATTGAGACACCAACTTTCGCAACTGAAATTCTAATTGGATTGTCCAAATGTTTGTATGTTGTAAAGAAATTCACTTGGTTCACCATATGGTCCGTAGCACCAGAGTCTAATATAAATGTTAAGTCTTTTTCTGAATCACTTTTCTGCAAGGCTGTACTTTCCAAAATGAAAGCAAATCCCTCTTCTCTACTTTGTTGAGTATTAATTGTTTGTAAGGTACGTTCGCGAGGTTCTTCCCATTTATATTGATTTTTCTTGTAAAAATAACAGTTTTTGATTGTGTGGTTTTTGCGTCCACAATGTCTGCACTTTATATTAGAATGAAATTGACCTGTTGATTTCCTATGTCCTTGATTTTGATAATTTCGTTTTGTTTGTTGGTTGAAGAATCTAATCTTTTGTTTATGGTGTTTATATTTATTTGGTGTAAAGGATGTTTTGGGTTGCTGCTTTTCTACATGTAATACTTTATTACTGGTGTCACTACTCTCATTTTGTAATTTTGTTTCGTAGTCGAGTAATTTAGTTTTTGTAAAAGCAAGACTCAAATTATCGTCTGTTAAAGTATGAATTGCTGTAACAATACCATCATAGGATGGTGGAAGGGTGAGAAGGAGGTGAGCTATTTTTGACATTTCAGTTAAATTTCCTCCAGAAGCCTAAAGTTCAATCATCAATTCGTCAAAAACTAGAAAATGTTTTGTTAATGTTGTATCACCTTTAAATTTTAAACTTAGCAATTTCTTCTGGACTGCCAACTGTGTTGCTAGACTTTTTCTTTCGTAGATAGAATCTAGTTTTCCAATAATTTTACGGGCTGGTGCTTCTTCGGTAACAATACCTATCATTGTATCACTAAGACAATCAATGATAACACTTTTGGCTAAGCGTTCGAGTTTTTGCCATTTTTTATCAGGTTCCACCGGAGCCTCCTCGTCAATCACTTTTAATGCATCTTCTTCTGCGAGTATAGCTCTTAAACGGAATTTCCAAATACTGTAACGTTCACCATCAAATTGTCTAATATTTCGTCGGCTTTTATTGGTATCCATAATCACTCAAGTTAATAAAAACAAACACACACGAAACCGAAAGTAGAACACCGTATTTTTTTATACTGGGCCCATAACCTATTAGATTTGATAATAGGAAAAGGGCATTTGAATTAAAACACTTATTAATATTTTAATATTTGCAGAGCTGTTTTATTTATGCTTTACTTGAACAGAGAGTGTCTTAAGACTGATAATAAATATGTTGATATATTCGTATTCGAGATTGAACATAACGCTTGTTGTATCAGCAGTTTTCGTCGTGAAAGCCAGCAGCTGCATGTAAAGATAAAAACTCTTATCTTCTCCTTTTTGTATCGAACAGAATGACATCATATTCATGGTTAAATAGTACAGGGTGTATCTTATACATATATCTAATAGAGAATTTTCTGTCAAGATCAGTTTTACAAGGTGACGAAATTTTTCCTCCAGAACATCAAACGTTTTATGTCGTCTTTCGCTTCTTGTTGTTGGTGCATTGTTTGCCCCTACTCCGTATACGTATCCCTACCAAAATAAGTATTCTGTGCTATTACTGCTATTTTACAGGTCTTCTTTGATATTGGTTTGGTTATAACCAGAAAGTTCATTTTTACTTCAACAGATTGTACTACAAATATTACTCAAGGATTACTTTCTCATTTTTTTCCAAAAATTTGATTTTTGCTTAGATTGATGTCATTTTGAATATGAAACAATTTTTCATTAGTTACATGTTATGTTCAAACATCGCATTGTCACTACATGTATACACCTACCTGATTAGTTTCGTATCTAGGATTAGTATTTATGGTTTCTTTAAAAACATCCACAAATTGTTCTATAACACTCTGGTGGAACTTAACATTAGGTAAAATTGTAATACTTCTAGCTACACTATTTTTCAGATCTCTAAAATCATTAGTATTTATACTTATAATAAAAGGTTCTACTCCTTGCCTTTCTGATTTCACTTCAATATCTAAATATTGCCCACTGACTCTATTATGTATAGTAATATCAAAAGTATTTGCTTCTTTTACTACTAGTGATGCATCACTTTGATGTACAACATTCATTGTTAAAGGTGAAACTTTGATTATCCAGTTTTCGGTAACTACAACAGTCGCAGTAGTACATGTTTTCAAACATATTTTGTCAATGCTAAAACAACAAACATGGATGATTAAAATGTACCTAGATATTTTGATACATGAAAAAATTATTAATCCGTTAATAATCTTGGAATGTATCATTAAGGTAAAGTACGATATCTACAGGTTAAACTACTAAAGGCAACGAGGGGTGCAAATAAGCGGCTTAAAACTAATAAGAAAAGCAAAACTACTACGGCGTGCAAACGACACTCTCGATCGGTCAAGTCTCTAATAGTCCAGTAAAAAAATGTTTTAAACCATGATTTTGGAAACGGAGGTGCAAAGTATAAAAACCAATGCTTAAACACGCCAGTATTAAGATTTGATACCAAATTTGATCAGTGGGATAGGAGATTTCGAGAAAAAAAATAACTAAGGGTTGAAAAATGTGTTTTTCACAAATATCTTGAGAACGGTGATTAATAGAAGAAAAAAGGTCGAAATAAAAGTTGTAGATAATAAAATTCTACATAAAAAAGATTTCATCCATTTTTTTTATCTTCAATAGTTTAGCGGTAAAAAAGGAAAATAAGTTTTAAAATGTCTAAACCCGTTCAATCACCTATTCTTACTACGGCACTGACGCACACTCCACAGCAACAGGGCTGCGATTTTCGAAATCAATCGACGGACATCGTACACGACTAACCGCATGCGACGGCCGCATCGAATGATTTATAAATGTTGTATTTTGGACTTCCGACCGATCGCTTATTTCCAATGCTAAATTTTGAACGTGGCAACACAGTAGATGTATATAATCTTTAATTTTATTTGTGTTGAAATGAAATTCATAGCGGTTTGATAGTGGTTGATGTTTATTTATTTGATAAAATGGACTATTGTTGATGCCTTGGGTGTTACTGTCATGTTATAATAATTCAGAGAATGGGTATAAATTAAGTTTTACCAAAAAATGTCAGGAATGAGAGAACAAAAAAAGAATGATTGATTATGTTCTGCAACACCCACATTTACACAGTGGCAAATGTTCAAAAGATTTTTTATTTAAAGACACAGAAAAGCATTGTCTGGAAATAACTAGCAAATTAAATGGAATTCGTGGATCATAAAAATTAATTATAGTACCTATGGAGTACTTATTATAATATAGACACAAATTATTCATGACAAAAATAGTCTCACACTGACAAATACAAATCATATAAAATTACCGTCGTATACGACAGCAAACATCGGCTACTTTAGATCAACCGATGTCATATCGTACACGAAGATTCGAAAATACATGTTCTTTGAATTTCGTGCGAAAGCGGATGCGACAGCGCATCGCACAAGCTCTAAAATCCCACCCCAGATACATCATCGCATGCAAGCGTGTTTTAACGTGTAGATTGTACAGCCCATCAGCTTGTGATGTGGTACATTACTGCTAGTGTTTATATTCAGTAATTTCTGTGGCATTATAATAGTGATATCAAATAGTTAACTTCATTGGGGGAGAAAATGTTAATTGTCATTTGGCTATAGAAAAGGATCTAGAAGGAATGGCAACTATGAACAACAAAAATGGAGATAATATTTCTTCATCTCATATTTAAAAAGTTAAAACTTTAAGCACTGCTAAAAGTGGAATGCATATTGACAATGAATATGTTGCTATTGACTCATCGCTGTTGTTTCAACGAATATCGGTTGTGATTCGAAATAATACAGAACTCATGCGTACAGTATTTCAGTATAAACTGTTGCCATTTCCATTGAGTTTGTTTGATAACCATGGTTTTATGAGAAAAACACCGAAATCAGAATTGTATAAAGTGTTCCACACCATCAATATTGAAAATCCTGTCAGGTTCATAAGCCAACACATTCCTGTTATAGACGGTGGATAGTTATTGCACCAGGTATCATGGCCGCATGGTTATACATACATACAAATATTTGATATATATTTGCGATACGTAAAAAATCAATTTGATTCACATGAGTACATTATTTTTGATGGATATAGCAAACAAGATATTGGAATGAAATCATACGAACGATATCGTCGAAAAGAGAAAAATATGGCTGCTGATATAGATTTTACACCTGAAATGCTGAATCCATTATCGAAACCAAAATTTTTATCAAACATCGCAAACAAACAAAAATTCGGCAACCATTTAACAGCATACTTAAAACAAATTAATATAAACGTACAAATAGCTCGTGAATATGCTGATGTTTTAAATGTTAAAACAGCTATTACAATAACAGAAACAAGTAACATTCCAGTAATTGTTATTGGTAATGACACAGATTGATTTGTTTTAATGATTGCTCTCACTTCGAACCTTTCTAATTTGAACTTTTGTAAAATAACAGCTGGCAAAAAACCATATACATTTTACTCGACAGCTTCACACACCAAATTTCAACCCTTTAATCTCTTCGCACTTGCAGTCGGTGGTTGTGATTCCACGAGTGCTTTATTCCGAAAAGGAAAAATATCAATAATAAATATTTTGCAAAAAAACAAAGATATACCAAATTCATATGAATGTTTTTATAATCCTGAAAGTTTTAGTAAAACAATTAGTGCAGCAGCTGAAAAATTGATTGTCAATATATATATATATATATATATATATATATATATATATATATATAAAAGTTAGATAAAACATCAGTGGATACAACAATTGATCAATTAAGATACAACTTATACACGTCATCAGTTGCATAAACTAAAAATCTAAAAAAAGAACTATCATTAGCAGCACTTCCACCAACTACATCGGCATTGCGCCAATACGCATATCGTGTTTTTTATCAAGTCCAGCAATGGTTGGGGAACGACTTAAATCCTGAAGAATGGGGATGGAAAAAAACCAACACGATGATGCTACCTGTTGCAAACACTGATGATCCAGCTCCCAAAGATTTATTAAAATTGTTAATTATTAGGTTTTTAAGTTAATTGATACCTGTATTTATATAATTATTAGTATAATAATACACCTTACAATTATTTTATTTACAGATCAGCTGTGGGTGTACAGCCGACTGCGCAACTGCTAGATATACATGCAAAAAATCTGGCTTGTTGTGCAATCAATTGTGTAAAAATTGTAACGACTCAAGTTGTCACAATATTCCTGGAGAAGTGATTCAGAAAAATTATATTGATGATGATGACGATGATAATAGTCTCGGCGAGGATGATAATGAGGCAACATTCCACGATGAATCGGATACCAATAGTGCCGACGAAATGGTTCAATTCATCGAATATGAAGAACTTAATTTTGTAGACTTTTGGATTAAATTGATTCAAATTAACTTTTAAAAATGTTTATATATAATGTGAGAGAAAAAAACTGATATATTATGAAAATCTTTTTTACAATCATTAAAAAATAATATATTTTTTGTAAATATAAAAATGTGTCAAAATTATTATTGCAACAAAAAACCCTCCAAACAAGCCCAAAAATCCTCTACTTAAATTGCTATTAACTATTTCATTTTATCGATTTGTTGTGTAGACGTATCACTTGTTACAAATTATGATAAAACGCCAAAAAATATTTGTGTTATTCTTTATAACCGGAAAAATATTTTTCTATCAATTACTAATTAATTTTGAATTGTTCAATACGAAAATTTCATATCAAGATTACATAAACTTTTCTTTAATAATGAAAAGAATATCGTAATTATTTATTTTAAAATTAATTCAAAATTTGCCTTAAAACTCTATTTAATCGTTTTTCTATTTTTTTGGATTTATTTTAGTAGATTTTGATGTAAAAAATAAATTTCAAAGTTGAAAATCAATTTCAAATTTATATTTGGCACCCCTCACTTAAAGACTGTAGAGAAAAATGTATCAATAGCCGTTTGTTAAACGTAGAGAGTGATAGACAATTTCAGTATGTCTTGATGTCTACAACAGAACGTTTACTTTTTACGATGTACTTTGGTTCTTTCAGTCACTTTATTATTAATAAATCGTGCGGTATAGGGGGGAAAAAGTACAAACAACTTAAGCGGTAAAATCGTTTCAAGTGTAAGTGCAATTTTGAATTTACGATAAATCGAATATTAAGCATTTATTAAAATAAATTTTACATGCAACTACAATATTTATGAGTTTTCTTCAGAAATAACTAAAAAAAAGTCTACTTTTCCTAAACCGGGCGGGGCCATTCTAAAATAACAAGACCTCCGTTATCGCTTGTTTTGTATATTGCATGCGATTACGTATCTGTGGTATGTGCGTCAGTGCCGTGTTAAGAATAAGGCGCTTGAACGAGTTTGAAATTTTTTAAACTTATTTTCCTTTTTTACCGCTAAACAATTGCAGATAAAAAAATGAATACAATCTTTTTTATGTAGAATTTTATGATCTACAACTTTTATCTCGACCTATTTTTCTTCTATTAATCACCGTTCTCAAGATATTTGAGAAAAAAACATTTTTCAACCCTTATGTATTTTTTTTCTCGAAAGCCCCTATCCCTATGATCAAATTTGGTATCAAATCTTAATACTGGCGTGTTTAAGCATTGCTTTTGAAACTTTGCACCTTCTTTTCCAAAATCATGGTTTAAAACATTTTTATACTGGACTATATCCTTGGGGCTACGCTTCACTGATCTCGTGATATCCAATTCCCGAATTCGCGACTGTTAATGGGGCGTGAATACTTAGTCCCCCGCAGTAACAGTGTTTCCCTAGATCACGATACAGACACGAGCAACCACTAGGACGTGAATACATTTATCTTGAAATTTACTGTCTCAACCCTTACTTCGTGGAATCTACTCATATTACAATTTCTTATATTTTCATGGGTTTCGGTCAGAAATAAAATCACTTGCTTATAGTGGTAACGTTTCGGTTTATTTTATTTAAACCATTTTCAAATCTTTCTTTTGATTATGCCTCCGTAGAGGCTTGTCTACTACTGTCACTACTTCACAATAGTCGTCTTGCCGGCGACACGCAGTTAACCACAGTTTACAAAGTTCATCATTTTTTGGGAACTTAAAATATCTAATGTCTGTTCCCTTAGTTTTCCTAGTGTTTTTTGCACATCCATAAATAGCGCAACTGGGCATTTTAACCACTGACCGTTCAAATTAAATTGAACAGCAAATTAGAGTATTTAAAAGTTCGTAATTATAATAAAACCGCAAACATTCAATCACGTCGACTAATTGTAAGAGTGAAACCCCGTGGGCCTTGTGTGGTTAAATCGACGAAAACTAAAACACTTTGTATATCGGTCCGTGTTCTACGATCGGTGCATGCATCGCAAATACGTCATCTGTGCGCAGAGGACGAATTTTCGTTTCCAGTCGATCATACCGCTGTAAGTGTATCGTGCGTATACCCTAAAACGAAATAACTCACCACGGTTTTTTGGTCGGTCGACCGGGCTGATCGGTGCCTGCTCTGAAACAGAAGAACAGAACTAATATTCAGCAGAATATCGGCTCAATAATAAGTCTCCACCAAAGTGCTGACCGGTTTAATTCCATACTTACCTATAATAGGCCTAGGATCGGTGCGACTCCTACGACGCTGGTATTAAACTGATTCTATCCAAAAATTTACTTCTATTTGATATTGCCGATTAAGGATACGTCGGTATGTTATTACAATTATTGAAGTAAATGTCGGTGGCTTATTATTAATATTAACGACGTTCACGGAAAAAAATCCAGAAAATAAATAAAGTATTTAAATTATACTGGAGGTGTGTGCGTTTGCCTGCCTTTAAGAATGTAATTTCGTTACAGCATGCAGTTTATGCTAAAACAATGCGACAGAGGCTTGCCTATAACTACATCCGCAAAAAAGTTCCATTAATCATATTACTGTATAAGTTGCGTGAAAGCATTCCCAGGAAGTGCACAATGGGGTTGAAATTCTACTTATCCAAAGAAGAAGGGAGCCTATTATGCCAATGGATAATACAGGCAGCAAAGGCAGGGTTTCCAATGGAAAATGAGCAGTTATTGGATAGTGTTCAACAGCTAATGGTTGAATTAAAACGAGAAAACCCCTTTTAAAATAATCGTCAAAGAAAACTGTAATAATGTGAACAGAATTCCAGGAAGCACAAGCTTAGAAATCGAAGAAGTTAAAAACAAACCTATGATTTCAACATCCTTCAGATCAGCGCCATTTAAAATATTAAATAATATCACTATACTCGTAGCACCAAAAGATGTCTTAAAAATACCCAATAAAGCTGCACCAATGCAACCCTAACAGAAGAAAATAAGTATTTCATTAAATGAGTTTTGACATGGCCAGAGCATAAATCGTTAAAGAAAGAAGAGTACCAAAGGAAAAAATACAATCAGTAGTGACAACAAAAACAAATGCAAGTATATTATGCAAATAAAGAAAGTAAGACAAAAGAATAATTAAAGAAAAAAAAAGCAGAAGAAACACAAATAAAGGATAATGCTAGAAAAATCCAAACAAGATAAAATGGCTATACAAATAAAAAGAAAACAAAAGAAAAAACGAGATATTACTAATTTTGATTCAGAAACATATGAAGAATGGGAACCTTCTGATACTATTGATGATTATATATATATAAATCAGTTCATTAGCAAGTTTACAATATGATGATGAAAATGACAAAACGGATACGAGTTGTTTCTAAGAAAATTATTATGTATTGGTTGTTTCTTGGCAAAAAAGACCACAAATATGTATGTATTATCAAAGGACAAATGGATAACAATGAGGCACAAGTTGTTTGTTTTAAAAAATGTGATGATGAAAAATCATTTAGATTAAACGAAGCTGACGACGAAATCAAATTATAAAAATGCTTAACATTTGCAAAATAATAATTGCTGGTAATCACCTAAAATACCAGTTTGATAAATATCTGAATGTCAACAGTTAATCTAAAATAGATACCAGTTTGATAAATATATGAATGTCGACGGTTAATTTTATTTATGTTGCTTTATCTTGAATAATTCGTTGTAAATAGTTTACTGTATAAAATTATGATTTTATAATACCTAGTTATGAATGATTTTGTTATATTTTTACAATGTTGCCGCGATGCTCTCCATTCCATAATCTTATATATTAAAAACATTTATGAAAACTGAAGTCTGGCCGTTCTATCCGGCCGATTTCCTTCATTTTTTTTTAAATGAAAGGTATTTAGACACAGATATGTCATCAATCATTGAAATTTACTCAACTCCCACCTTACTCAAGTTATACTCAAACGCGATTCTTCCCTGTACATTTCTTATGGGAAACATTCACTCAAGCAATTCGAATTCTCATAGCTCCTCTTCTAATACATAGAGATCTTGATCGTTTCAGTTTCACTCTCAGAACACCCAGTGGATCAAGCTCTTTCTTTTGAGCTATTAACTGCTTAAATTCGTTGAGGTTGAGGAAAGTTATGTGTGCACAATCAACTTTACATTCAATTTTTTCAAGATTTTCCTTCACTCAAACCTCTATAACTATAGTTCTAATTAACGTAGGCTGTTGGAATCAGTCTAAGAATACTCATTGGATCAAGCCCTTTCTTTTGAGCTATTAAGTGTTTAAATTCGTTGAGTTTGAGGAAAGTTATGTGTGCACAATCAACTTTACTTTCAATTTTCTTGCAAATACTGTTACCAACGCACAGCTAATATTGTCTGGAAGGAAGTACTGTAAAATGATTTTATGTAATACATAATTAGACCCTCTCATATATAGTCTATCCTAATGCTGCGGAGCAGCACGGGTCCTCTAGTACATATTTAAACTACAATGTAAATTTTATTTTATATTTACATATTCTCTAAATTTTCTTGTATGTGTCAACTACTGGTCCTGAACACGGCAATGTACGGATATTTCAAGTGTACATGCTAATGTGTTTAATTTTTTAAATTAAAAGGCACTTTGTTGTAGATACGAATATTGAATTAGTTAAACTCGAATCATCGAGACGAGTGGTCGTTCCGAAGATGAGCAGCAATAGTGTGTATAATTAAAATCAAATCAAGGTAATTAGTGTAAAAACAGGTGAGAGAATCGATTCCAATATTTAATTAGCTGGGAATTTATTAAAATAATATGATAGAATACCAATATATTCTTTTCACATAAAAGTACCGTTGCCATACCCAAATTAAAAATTTCTGAAAAAAACCCACACAGTGATGGCTTCCGACTATGGGGGCGCATCAAATTCTACAACAACTAGTCAACGTCAATATTCTCAAGTTGTTAACTCTGATATGTTTCCAAAAATAGAACAAGCGATCGTATTAAATGTAAATGACAATCTCACTCTCGAAGACTATGTGGAAGCCGTAGCAAGTATTGTTGGCTCCAAAAACATACTGTTTGCCTCTAGAATGTCAAATAATAGAATATGTATGTACTTGTCAACTGTCGAAGCTGCCCAAGATTATAACTGAAAAATATCAAACTTTAAATATACAACAGCACCAAGTAGGAGTTCGATAACTCATTACTCCAGCAAAGCGAATCATTTTATCAAACATCTCTCCATCAATACCACATGATATATTAGAAGCAGAAATCCTAAAAATAGGTTTCTCAAAAGTATCACCAGTGTCATTCCTCCGTGCAAGTCTGTCAGGAAACGAATACGCACACATCCTGAGTTTTCGACGTCAAATCTATGTAGTACCAAACGATGACATAAGTCTACCGCCCTCACTGGTCATTACATTTGAATATACAACATATAGAGTGTTTCTATCATTTGACGGAATAACATGTTTCCTTTGCAAAACCCCAGGACTTGTTGCCAAGCTTTGTCCAAATCAAGCACCAAACTCATCCAACTACCACGAAAATACTAGAATACCCGTTGAACCAATAGCAATAGAATGCTCCGTAGAAGATTTTAGCCGAATTGACGAGATGAATGATACTCCTCCATCAAAAACCTTTAAACGACCACGGCAATATCTAACAGCTATAGTTCCAGCGACCTTACACCGGAACATTACGAGAGTTAATGCATTTAAAGTCATTTTTCGTTTACTAACAACGAAGGCCTTCAATGTGTCTTATTGATATGATTATACTATTTTAGATTGCACCCGTATCACATGGTCCTACACCAAAGTTTGAATGCTCAAGGTTGGATTTTTGCAACTGACTCTCACATATGATACACGACGATCCTGAAATACTTTCACGAACTATGTGGACAGATGAGGCTACGTTTCATAATGATGGTAGTGTAAATCGACATAATATGCAGTACTGGTCTGATACGAATTTCCACTGGATGCAGGAGATCCAACATCAGGGTCGTTGGTCTGTAAATGTGTGGTGCGGGATTCTAGGTGGAGAAATAATTGCGCATTTTAGGCTTATTTCAGAATGAAATAGGGCTATTGTAGAGAGTAGCATGACGCGACTTCGGAAAAATTTCAATGCAGTTTTTCGTTTTGGTGTTCCTAGATGCCAAAATCACCCTCCGTTCCAAAGGTTATATACATGTATGTATATAACGGAATTTGTAAGCACGATAGAGGGCGTATTTTTTGACGGATCGAAACCAAACTTGCTACAAAAATCGGTTAGGCCAAAATCTTGGACGAGTTCGTTAATGAGCCAAATCGGCCCAGTAAAAACAAAATGGCGGCCTGTCAAGGTTGAAAAAAAATCGTATTTCCTTTGTTTTTCATTTGACGCAAAAAAGTTACTGAGCTTTTTCATAGACCTTAACACGTTCTACAACTTTTGTATCTGACATTTTTCTCTAAATCGTATATTAAAACATATATTTAAGAAAATTCAGAAATTATAACGGAATTTGTAAGCACGATAGAGGGCGTATTTTTTGACGGATCGAAACCAAACTCGCTACAAAATCGATTAGGTAAAAATCTTGGACGAGTTCGTTAATGAGCCAAATCGGCCCAGTAAAAACAAAATGGCGGCCTGTCAAAGTTGAAAAAAAATCGTATTTCCTTTGTTTTTCATTTGACGCAAAAAAGTTACTGAGCTTTTTTATAGACCTTAACACGTTCTACAACTATTGTATTTACCATTTTTCTCTAAATCGTACATTAAAACATTTATTTATGAAAATTCACAAATTTACCAGATATTTTTTTAATTTTTTTGTTTTTGATTTGATGCCAGAATGTTACTTTGGTTTTTTGTACATCTCAAAACATTCTATTACTTTTGTATCTAATTTTTTGTTTTCGGTTTTATGCAAACATGTTACTGATTGTTACCAATTGGTCCTGTGCCATTGGGATTTTTTTTAATGAGACTGTTAATGGAGAAAGATATTTAGATTTTTTAAGCATCGAATTGCCACTTCTTTTAGAAGACATACCTTTGGCCATTCGTCGTGACATGATCTTGCAACAGGATGGGTACCCGGCACATTATTCTAGAGATGTTCGTAATTTCTTAGATCAATCATACCCTGGAAGGTGGATAAGACGTGGAAGTTGATTTATTTGCCCACCGAGGTCTCCGGACCTAACTTGTTTAGATTTTTATGTGTGGGGGCGAGTAAAAGATCTCGTTTATGCCGATAGACCCGCAACACGAGCTGACATGGTTGAAAGGATACGACAGACAATACGAAGTATTCCAAGGGCAGAAGTTGAAGCTGCTGTTTTCTCTACCCGTCAGCGATTGATTACATGCACTGAAAATGATGGACGACATTTCGAACATCTAGGGCGGCACTAATTACGTAGTTATTTATTAAATGTTTCAATTGTTCGATTTATCAAATTATTTTAAAATTCGTTCTCATTGTTAGTAGCGACAGCATTACATTTAGGTAATCTAGTGGCAACCATAAAATTAGTATAACAGTTTAAATTACTGCAGACCAATGTAAGATCTCCTTTCATTCAGGCTAAATTTAATAATTTCTGTTAACGAGAACCAGCCTTCTAGACGCTGAAAGAACAATTCCCGCCATTTACCTGTTTCTTACGATATCTCAGGATAGAAAAGAGATATCGCCTTGCGGTTTGCACTGTTGTATTACTAATTTAGTCTACGTTTTAAAGGCCTACTTCAATTTGTATGCTTCCATTTAAAATTGTTACAAGAAAACACAATATTAAAAAAAATAAAACAGCGCCCTCTAGCATTTATGTTATTAATCAGATTGCTTCATATTTACAAATTTTCGATTGTTCAACAAAAGCTCTTTCAAACAACATCAACTTTATCAAAATCGGTCAGGCAGAACCGGAATTACAGGCGTTTTTTCGTAAAAGCTTCCCACTCTCCCCCACCCCTTATTTGAAGAGATAGACTTAAACTTATCATATTAAAAATATGCAGAATTTGTCGAGGAATCTGATTATAATATTTAATATGCTCCTTAATTAAGTAAATTTTGCATTTTAAAATGTTAACTGTCAAATGCGCCCTCTAGCGGTGGACCTACAACTCTGAAAATAATTTCCAGGCGTTTCTCGAGGTCACTTTTGTTATAATTTTTTTTCCCGAACCTGTGCTATAATCCACTCCTGAGATAAGGCCGACGGCCGTTCTTAGTTGGCCACCTGTTACAATGATGAACCAGAGAAACCTGCAGATTGCTCTAAGAAAGATTGTCTATGGCCAGCTTAACTTCTTTTGAACTTCACTAAAATCACAAATACCTTATAACCACATTTAACCTTCCAGGACTCGCGCCAAGTCTCACAGACCCAACGAATTTACTTCTACGTGTCATATGGTGGTGGGGCAACGCTCGATACTGGGATGCTCAGTAGCTTTCCATGTCCCACCGAATACTAGAGTAGTATTCGGTGGTCCAGTCGATATTTAACCTCATAACGCGCTATATCAAAAAAGTCTTATTTGTGAGTGGTAATTGTCGATTAAGGTTTGTTAGACCCGGCGCGAGTAGTCGTGTTACTGTTGAATTTATGTCGCCGACTATAAAGGACCTATTTTAAAGGTAATATTTTTATTTAATTTGTAACCAGCTATTATAATTAAATTTTATACTATTTTCAGATGTCTTATGAAAAGGAACAGGCTTATCTTTTACGGCTTAATGCTGAAGTTCCTACACCTGAACACGACATAGATGATAATTTCAGTCTTTTTGAAGAAGATAAAATTGAAGAACCGCAGATTGATGAAGTATCTGATCTTGAAGAAGACCATGTTGAAAAAAGAAACAAAGACACAGATACTGAGCAAGAGGCGGAATCCGACGAAGAAAATTTTGGTCGCCCAGCAAAAATTCCACGGATTGCAACATTTATTGGAAAGGATGGCAAAACAACCTGGAAAAAACATATCACTAAAAAAATGTAAGAACACGAAAATGCAATATTGTGACTTCACTTCTTGGCGTTAGACCTTGTGCTAAGAATGCAAAGACTCCATTTGAATGTTGGAATTTATTTTTTTGTAATAATATATTGGAAATAATTGTACAAAATACGAATAAAATGATCCAGATGCAGATATCTAATTTTTCCCGACAAAGAGATGCTAAAGAAACAGATAAAATCGAAATAAAAGCCTTGTTAGATCTACTATATTTAGCTGGAACTCTAAGAAGCAGCCATCTAAATGTTGATGATCTATGGGAAAGGGATGGTACCGGCGTTGAAAAGTTTTGGCTGACGATGTCTAAAGAAAGATTTTTGTTTTTACTAAGATATTTGCGATTTGACGACAAACAAACAAGAGATGAAAGAACTATTTGATATTTTTGTTGTTAATTGTAAGAAAAACTACTCTTAGTCAATTTGCAACTATCGACGAACAGTTACCGGCCTTTAGGGGAAGGTGTTCATTTCGACAATACATCGGTAGTAAGCCCAACAAGTACGGCATTAAACTTTTTGCCATGGTGGATGCAAAAATGATGTATGTTCAAAATATGGAAGTTTATGTTGGAACACAACCTAAAATACGTTATTCTGTTCCAAATGATGCATGTAATATTGTGCTACGACTTGTTTCTCCTATTTCCGGCACTGGTCGTAATGTAACCTGTGATAACTGGTTTACTTCATTTCCGCTTATAACGAGACTCTTGTCAGAGCATAACGTGACCTGTTAGAACAGTACCAAAGAATAAGCGTGAGCTACCTTCTGAATTTGTCAATACAAAAAGTCGTCCTGATTTATCAAGTATTTTTGGTTATCAAGAAACCACCACAATTCTTTCGTATGTACCACGTAAAGGAAAGAACGTAATTATTGCTTCCAGCATGCACCGCGATGAAACAATCGATCCAGATAACGGTGACAAAAATAAGCCAGAGATGATCACATTCTATAATGCAACTAAAGGTGGAGTGGATACTGTGGACAAACTTTGTGCCACATATAATGTAGCAAGAAACACGCAACGTTGGCCTATGGTAATTTTTTTCCATATAATGAATATCGCTGGTATCAATTGTCAAAAAATTTATGTTGCGAATAATAAAAAGTATTCCTGTGTAAGAAGAAAATTTCTAAAAGAACTGGCAAATATGCTAACAGAAGATCATCAAAGACGCAGAGCTCAACTGACACATTTGCCAAGAGAAGTGAGAGAACGCAGACAGGAAGCAGCTGGAATACTAAATTTAAATCAAGAACAACCTTGTTTTCCCCCTGGCACTAGAAAGAGATGCTATTTTTGCAAGAAAGATAGTAAAACCAAATATTTTTGCCAAATGTGTAGAAAGTTTGTTTGTCTGACTCATGTTCAAATTTTGTGCCAAGGATGTGTCAGAAATTAAAAAAATAATAATATGTTATAAACAAGTATTCTGTTTTGTAAGAGTATAAGTATAATCTGTTTTGTATTTTTTTTTATTAAAAGTTTATGTAGTTTCAATAAAATGAATTACTTTTGTGTTGTACATATTTTTTTATATTTAAAATGCCATTTCCCTTTTTTATATCAAAGAAGTTAAGCTAATACAAAAAAGTCTGCTGGACCCGGCACGAGTACTCATGTATCAAAATAAAGCGCGAGCCCTGCAAGGTTAAGAAATCAATCTTCAATTTCAGAAATTTCAATAACATATTCATCTTAAATCTGGATAGGTACCTTATCAATTCAAACTAAAAAAGAACACTTTGTTGTTATGCAGAGACACAATTTTTCATCAAATTTGGATATTGATATTGTTTCTACACCTTCAACAAACTCATTCAAAAATAGATCTTAAAATAATCATATTTTATTGTTTTTGTGTCATTATTGTAATTGATATGTAGTTTTTTTGTACGCCCTTGTTAATTACGAATAGGTTAACCTACTGATGGTTTTTTTCTCACATAATAGGGACATGTCCCTCTGCACTTCCTAAAATGTAATAATAATATTAATAAGTACTAATTTACTATATTGAATCTGTAGTATCTTACCTGAAAAAAACCTTTCAAAATGTAAGATCAGACAGTTATCACCAAGCTATTGATGAAAAATGACCAAATTCAAAGGAAGATCTGCCTTGAAGCAGTACCTCCCTTTGAAGCCAATAAAACATGGCATACAAATATGGGAAATATGTGATTCACAAAGTGGTTATGTTCATGACTTCAATATTTATCAGCGTAAAGAAACTGAAGCACTCATTTAAATATTAGGCGAGAGAGTAGCACAAAAGTTAATAAGCACAGTACAAGATCCAGATGTTTGTTTTTCTATCAATGCTTTTTCAGCACAAACTCTAAACTGTGCCTGTGTAGACACATATGTGAGAAATAGAGCTAATTTTCCAAAAAGAAAAATGACCAGAGGCAATATAGATTTCTTGTACTGCAAAGATATTTTAGCTCCAATGGATGGATACCAAAGAGGTACTACTAATGTCTAATAGTCACTTAGCTACGAAATATGTTACTACAAGAAAACAGAAATCTGGAGAAAAAAAAATAATTTGATTCTCCTAGTGCTGTTATTTTCTACAACATATATAAACTAACATAATTAGAATATACTAAATCCTGGAAAGTATAGTAAAAACCAAATAAAGTTGCGTTTACGTCACCAAGGGCGTATTTCTATCGCATGTGTGGCTACATTTCTATCGAAAAGTGCATATACTTAAATTTGTTAATTAATCGGTTCTAATGATAACCCAATCAATAAAAAAACTTTTGTACCAAAATAATGTATAAAAAATATAGCTTTATTGGGTTTAGATGTAAACATTTGTGTTAAAATTTTCATAAAGAAGCCTACAATTATTGACGGTAAAATAGTCACTGCCAGAAATAATGTCATATTGCCGCGTTGTTTGTGACTTTTCTACTCGTGTATTATCATCGATTTTTGAGGTTATAGTTACGTGCTTTATAAAATTTTCTTGTGAGAAATATTTATAATAAAACTGTTTTTGTTTTCAAAACAACAAAGCATTTTCTTCTGTGATTGTTAAAATGCCCAAACAGCTGAATAGCCGATGCAAAGAACTTGTGGCTTCATTAGTAAATTATTTTGAACAAGAAAGGAATAATAATGGTCCTTTGTTGCCCTTAAATGCTGTACAAGAGGTAGGTAATACGTGAATAAAATATCCTTACTTTCCTTTACGAAAATTTCTATTATTTTAGCGTGTAGCTGCTGCTTTAAAAATCAGTGAAAAAACAGTAAGCAAAATTTGTCAAACAAAGAAAACAGGTGAAGAGTTTGAGTCACCAAAGAAAAAACGTTGCGCTCATAAACTAGTAACAAATACAGAAATTTTAAATACAAGCTCTATTCGTGATACCATTTACAACATGTACCAGAGAAGTAAGTATAATTACGACAATTGTATATTCAACATATTTTTATTTCTGTATGCTTTTAGAACAGCACATGATTCAATCATTGTGGTCCCAACTAAAAGAAAAAAAATTATATAATTGTAGTACTACTTCTTTAAATAGATTGCTCAAAGAACTTGGGTTTAAGTGCATGAAGGATAATCCACGACGAGGACTTATGGAATTACCTAATGTTGTTTTGAAAAGATTAGAATTCTTAAGATATTATAAAGAAGCAAAGGACGAAGGTATATACCAATTTGTGTTCATCAATGAAACCTGGATATTTCAAAATGGCATCATAGGTCATTCATGGCAAAATGAAAATATCAAGAGTGTTAAAACCACTAAAACGGATGGCAAAAGGTTTGTTGTATTGCAAAACATAAGTGGTTACTTAAACATTATTTAATTAATATTATTACAGATATATTATACTCCATGCTGGAAATGAAAACGGATTTATTGAAGGTGCTGAAGCAATATTTTGTTCAGAAACCCAACTTAATGATTATCATGGGGAAATGAACCAGGCAAATTTCTTGAAATGGTTTGAATATCAGTTGCTGCAAAATTTAGAGAACCCTTCTCTAATTATACTTGATAATGCACCTTATCACAGCATGTTATTGCATAAAACTCCAAATACAGGATAGTCAAAATGTGCTATTCAGGAATGGTTGACAGAAAAAAGCATTCCCTATTCTCACATGACGTTCAAAACAGAACTGTTGCAAATCGTTTCTCAGTAAATATACAGATATATTCTTACTTATGGCCATTTATTTTAAAAATTTTTTTTGTTTTTTTTAGAAATAAGCCAATAATCAAGTATATAGTGGACGATATGGCAGAACAGTATGGACACAATATTTTACGTCTTCCTCCTTACCATTGCATATTCAACTCTATCGAATTATTTTGGGGCATAGCAAAAAATTACTACAATAGGCATACTGATAGGGATGGTAACGGTGCGAATAACTGCCTGAACATGTGGCACGAGGCACTGCACATGATAACTCCTGATGTGTGGAAAAATTCTATACAACATACTGATAGAGAGATATTTAAATGATATGAGAGGGAAATAATATTTGATCCTTCTGAAATTAGTCCGATAGTTATAAATTTTAATAGTGAAGAGAGTGACACTGATGTTGAATCAGATGAAGAAAATGATCAATAATTTGAATCTGCCTAGTTTCATTTCACAATATGTTGATTTGTTTAATGTTAGTTTTTGTCTTTGATAATACGTTCATTATTAAACATATTTTATTTTATTGCTTGTATTTTTATTATATTTATTTATTAAAAGATTTGGTAAGTCAGTAATAACCTTACCACTTTTATTCTAGAATTCCTTACTTTGTGAAATCTATTCATAAATTTAATTAACAAAAAACGTAAATGAAAAAACTCCACACTATATTAAACGAAAACTATCGATAATTTTGTAGTTTTCATTTATAATATTGTGAAATTTTCTACATTTACGTTTTTTGTTGACAACACTACAAATGTTCACAATGATGACGTAAACGCAACTTTATTTGGTTTTTACTATATACTTCTGGGAACTATTTCACCCAGAGTAAACCCTAATGGAAACTACAGCGTGTCCACAGATGGGGGTAGCCTATAGGTGAAAAATGTTTAAATATTGGTTTTAGTGAAAAATGTTTAAATATTGGTTTTAGTGAAAAATGTCATTCTTGATAAACAGTTTTTTGTTCTGAAACCCCATAAAATGAAATAAAATTCATGTTTTACAAATCCCGTCTCATTTTATAGCCCGTTTTATGAAAACCGTATGAGTTTTCGCACTAAGTTCAAAAATAATGTATTAATCTAGTGAGTGATGTTTACGATGTACCAAGTAACTGTCAACTTTTATAAATAATTTTCAAATTGTCATTCTTTAAGAAATATTTAACAACAATGTTAACTATTCAAGAATTATAATCACTATCAAAAATAACAATACATAATAATGTAAGAAACACTAAGAAAACAAAAAAACATCTATTCAATATATCCTCCCCCAGCTTCAAACGTCTCTCAATTCTCATTCTAAATTCTTTGTATTTCGTCGCATTTCTGGGATAATTTCGTTAACGGCATCAATGATAGCTCGTTTCAAGTCTTATATTATGGTTTAAATTATTTGTGTAAACTTTTTGTTTTAAGTAGTAAGTAGTTTAAAAAATCTAAAATAGTTAAATCGGGGGATCGGGGCGAAAAATATGGGTGCATAACGTCCCATTCATCGCCCAAGAAAATATTCATCCAGCCATCATCTAATTAGCAAAATCGAGTGTGAGGAACATCCATCATGTTGAAAGTACATTTTACACCTTTGCTCCAAGGGAATATTTTCTAATTCATGTATTAAGAAGTTGTCCAGCAAACACAAATAAACCTCCTGATTTAATGTATCTTCCAGAAAATACGGTCTGATTATTCGATCCGGTAAAACCGCACACCAAACATTAACTTTATTAGCAAACTGACTATTAAAGTTAATCCTGTAGCTCGGGTTTTCGCTAGCCCAATATCGACAATTTTGGGAAGAAATGACTCTGTTTGTTGTTAACGTTGCTTCATCAGAAAACAAAATATTATTGTGAAAGAATCGGTCATGCTAAGTTTTTCACCAATCATCGCACCAAAGTCTAACCATGTGTCATAATCATAATCTTGTAAGGTATGAATAAATTTCGGTTTGAATGGATGAATTTTGTTATGCTTATATATTTTTTGTAAGTGACTCTTGCAAAAACCAACCTCCACTGCTCTTTTTCGTAGACTCAACTTGTGATTTTCCTTTAACAAATGCATAGCTAGTGCACTAGCCGCATCATCCTCCTCAGCGTACGCCTTTTTCAATTTCTTTTTGTCTTGAACAGATCCTGTCTCATCAAACTTCTCTATTAATTTTTTTAATCCACACCGCGTAATGGGTACATGTGGATATTTTTCGTGAAATTTTGCAATTACATACTGGTACGAAACCTCCCCAATATCATAACACTTAATAAGATACACTTTTTGTTTAATAGTTAACATTGTTGTCAAATATTTCTTAAAGAATGACAATTTGAAAATTATTTATAAAAGTTGGCAGTTACTTGGTACATCGTAAACGTCACTCACTAGATTAATACATTACTTTTGAACTTAGTGCAAAAATTCATACATTTTTCATAAAACTGGCTATAAAATGAGACGGGTTTTGAAAAACAAGAATTTTATTTCAATTTACGGTTCAGAACAAGCAAAACTGTTTATCAAGAATAACATTTTTCAGTAAAACTAATATTCAAACATTTTCTACCTATAGGATACCCCATCCGTGGACACGCTGTATAGTCCCCTTATCCTTTTCCAGGACACTATAATCCTGATCCACAAAATGTGTCAGAATTGTCAAAAGTGCACATATGTTTTACAAGAAAATAAATAAAAACATAACTTATTTTACATAAAAGCAATTCAGGGTTCAAAGGGATACATTTTAAATATGTTTTGGTATTCCAATTTCCTACATAAATAAAAGTTACCTGCGATATTCCATATCAATATTATTGGCAGCTGTTTTCCAATCTACATTATTATTACAAAATTTTGATATATTTATTACAATAGGATGTTTTTCATAATTGTTCCTCTTCCAGTTGAGTACTTGATAAATATTACTAGCAGGAAAGATGAATGCAAAAGTTAAAAAGCAGGGGGCACTCTGATAAAAATGATATAACTAAAAAGAAAATATATACATTAACCTGTTTTCTCAAAAATTCAAATAAAGTACTTACACAATCTGTATATCCAAGAAAATATAATGAAATAATAAACTGAATGGGTAGAAGAGAATGTAAAATAGGAATTAAGCATTGACGTTTTAGATGATACAATACAAATCCTGTATTTTGATTTCCTAAAGTGAAACTAAAAAGATTTTCTATTGTTACTCCTAAACTTACTAACTCAGCTGTAGGATATATTAAAAAAATACTAAGTACTACATAAGCAGTAGAAAAAATATAAAATGAAGACATTTTAAATAGATTATTGTCTACAGTACATTATTTTTTTGTGTATTTTTGCAGACTCAGCATTTATAAAGGTAAGCATGCATTTGACACAACACTGATATTAAAAAGTCAACACATCAATAAGGAAGTGTTTCAATCATATTTATAAGTAATAAGTAAGCCTCGGAGAATATTTTATTGGTTTTATTGTATATCGTTGTTGTGTCACTGTTGTTGAATGCACCAATCAATATATCTTTGATAACAAAACAACGAAATTACAGCCACTTGCACAGACTTTTTTCAAGTGATCTAGTGATTTGTGAAGTGACCCTTAGGCTAAAAGTCTTTTAAAGTAGGCATCTTTAGTGGATTTTGTATATTGCACAGATTTTAATGGGCCTGTAAGTATTCTTTAAAGTGCCTTTGCTAACTCGCCAATATCGGTCAATTAATCCATCCTTAAATCACAGCCTAATAAACACACTGTGCTTAAAGTCACTTTTAGCTGTTTTGAGGCTAGGTAATTATTTATTATCTACAACAGAACACCCCCTACATATCCAATATCTACCAGAGATATCTAAAATGGAATGGATGATAATAGTATATTATACACCAAGGTGGTGAAGACTGATATTATTGACCGAGCACCAAGATTATTTCGCGAGGGGCTTCGCCCCGAGCGGAATAAGGTGCGAGGCCTGTAAATGTCTTCATCACCGTGGTGTATATACGATTTTTTCCACTACTAGCCAAATTTAAGACAAAAATTAAAAAAAATTCTTGCATAAATCCAGTAGCACAGGAATGTAAATTCGCCTTTCCACTAGTAAAACAATAATCAAGTCACAGCACACCCCCCCCCCTAGCAGGTTATCTCCTGTACTGAATAACAAAACCAATTTAGTAGTACTGGGCCCGTCCGCTGCACGCGCTAGTGTACATGGCGGGACATTTAAATAATGAAAAAGAGAGGGAAATTTGAATAAGTAGAATTTTACACTGCCGTGAATATTAATGAAACTGATACTAGACAAATCCCGATGTAAGTCACCCATAAGTAGTTTATATTTTAATGTTGGTTTTAACCACAGAGTGAAACAGTTTTTTTACTGTGGTCTAAACCCTAAAATACACTACTTACGGGTAACATACATCAGGATTTCGTTAATATCATTATGGTTTGTAAGGTAAATTGAAATATACTTACATTACAATTTTAAATGATACAAGGGAAAAAATACTAGATTTTAGCTTGAGGTTGCCGAAAGCTAAAATCTAGTATTTTTCCCGTGTATAATATACAATTTTTTGTGTGACGGGAAAAACAACGATTTAAGATTGAAAAATTATATTATTACAATATTCAAGTCAGAAAACTATCGAAGTGAAATTTGAAATTAGTAGGCTATGTACATATATTTAACTATGGTTGAGTGTGCTAAACAAATTGGTCAGCCAAAATAGTATTCACATTATTCAGTTAATGTAGGGTATGTTTTCTTTAATACAACAAACCAATTCACCTCAAACATTGCATAGATCAGGATAAACGTAACTTTTTTGGGCAAAGCCCAACTCAACCATATATAAATATAACGTTTCATCTTACAACACCGTTTACATCTATTATATGAAAATAATAACAATAAAAATCTCGATGTGTTTTTCTATGAGTATTGTGAATGGAAGTTATTGAAAATTAAACTAGTAAGATTTAATAGTGCAATAATTACTTTGTTCAGTTACAAGTTACATAAAAAAATTCCACATAGATACTACTGTTTCATCAATTTTATTATTTAAAACACTATCCATACTTAATAAAACAAATTGAAAAATACTTACATGGTCACAATTGTTTGAAAAAAGCACACTTAATACTAATCAAACGTTCGATAAACTATAGGTTAATGATAATAACTAAAACACTAAAATTATGATAACATACAAAAGACAGAAAAAGCAGGAGAACACAAATTTAAATAACACAAAACCAAATCCAACGTAGGGATTAATTAAATGGCCGAAGGCGTTGTTTATGAAAAATAGATAATGAAGTTGACGTTTCCTCCGGCACTTCTCTGATTGGACATAATTTTGATGTCACACTACAAATGCGGCCTCAAGCGGACGGGCCCCTTACTAAAACTTCGTTCCACTTGATCCATAAGAGTGAAACTGCTAGGGGGTGTGTGCTGTGAATCAAGTAGTTGTATACAGATTGACATTTCCACTGGTAAAACTTATTTGTAAACAGGTGCGTTCATAAAACATAACTTAACTGAACCGTTGATGAGCGCTCACTGAGCAAAAAATAATAATGGTTGACGTGTGTCTGCTGAACGATAACTTTTTTGGAAAACATTAATATTGAAATTATGGCTAGATACAATATAATTCTTGCGTTATTAGATAATAGTAATATAATTGAAACAATCAGAAATATTATAACCAATGCAATAGAAGATTTGCAGGAACCATTCCTACATGACTATAAGGTAAGAAGACGTGGTAGTTGTGAAAAAAAACAGGAATTATTATGAAGAAACAATTGCAGGGATAATGTTATGTATCCAAGTGCGTTCACAGAACATTCATGTAACGGTTGTGTTTTCTGAACGCACCCAACGTTTGTAATTATCGCCATGTTGTAGTTACGGGATGTCATCAGTCATTATTGGTTGAACGCGAATTATGAACTAATGGCATTTTTATTCAAATAATTTTATTGTGTTAGGCAATTTCAAAAAGCAAATACGTTAAAGAGAATCTCCTGGGTACACAAAATTATGTTGCACAAGTTTTTGTTAAACTCCTATCCCTGGATTCTGAAAATATTTGAATTTGTCCATTATTGACCTAGGTTAACAATAGAAACAATTATTAACCACTAATAGAGAAATTCAACTTCTCAGTTGGCTAGATGACAGAATAATTGTCAACTTCATAGCTAGTAGTGGAAAAAAGTACGTTACACATGTTGGCGCACAACGTATGTGAATTGGACTCCGAGATTAAGATCGTAGCGCTACCTAACAGTCAAGTAGAAACTACTGTAGATGTGTAAAATGATTTGTTTATGTAGTGATGAAATAGTGTGATTTAGTGTTTTACACCATTTTTGCATTATATTTTCCTTTATAAAAAATTAAGTGACTTTTCCATGATGAGCTAAATAAATTGATGAATGATTTCAATACACTTTTTGGAACGTAATCTTTAAAATGAAGTGAACACACAAACATATTTCGATATATGTTTTCCTGTTCCCAATTTATTTTACTAAGCTTTTCTTGCATCTACCATTTCAAATTCTCCGTTTTTATTCTCTATTTGTATTCTAAACTTTTCACTTCCAGTAAATCGATGGAAACTGAATTGTACATACGTCCTTATTTATGTCGTTGGGTTGTTTGTTGTAGACATTTTACTTTTGTGTGTATGATTTCAACACCGTTTCAATCGAAAATACTTTGGCGCGCACAGCTTTCTTATCGAATAATACGTTAGTTTTTATTACCGGATTTATACGGCCTAACCGCTTGATTTTATACAATGTTAACTCGCGAGAACCACCAAGCTGCCACCATGTTCTGTTTGGGTCCTTATAAATAAAAGAACACGAGTTTTTACGTATTTATTATAGCTTTCTTTTAAACAACCGACGGAAAACTACTCAGCTGTCAGCCATCCAGATTCTCACTGACGACCGCTATGCTTTTGCATTACTTAAAACTACTCTTGACACAACAATAGTGACAGCAGTGATGATTTCACCATAACTCCTCCAGAAATGAAGAAGTTAGCGTTTTAATATATGTTGTTTTGTTTGTTATTTGATAGTCGTAGAAAAAGTATAGTCTAAAACACGGGTGGAATTCAAAATTCTACATTCGTAGAACCGTTTCCCTCGCCTACGGCTCGGGGAACAAACCTTTCTACTCGTGTAGAATTTTGCTTATTTCACCCTTGATATAGAATATACTGTTCCGCTGGTCGGTCGTTTTTATATTAGTGCCTTTTTTTCTAGATAATTCTAGTTTGCGGCTTACACAAAAACAAACGCATTTCGGGATATTTCTCGAATGCCGGCTCGATCCTTAAAATACCTTCGGAGAACATGTCTATAAAAACGGTCACAAAAAACCCTAATAGACCTTCTCAGAATTCGGAGCGCTCGCCATTTTTTTAACTCCGTTAACATAAGGTTATAGGACCGTACTTAGTATCTACATCAGTGTGCGGGTTCGAAACAGTAAATATATCCGCCGTATGTAAGTCAGTAGAGCAATAGTTTATCTTTACAACGCCATCACTAACCTTTTCATTAATAAAATGATACCGCACATCAATGTGTTTACTCCTCTTATTGAATTGTTCGTTTTTTATTAATTTTATCGCACTTTGGTTGTCTACATTTAAAGTTATTGGCACACTTTTGAGTTCTTCAATTAACGATTTTAAAAACAAGAGTTCTTTCACACACACTGCTGCTGCGATATATTCCGCTTCGGTGCTTGAGAGAGATTAAGATTGGCTATTTGCAGAAACACCATGTAATAGGTCCATTAACAAAAAATACCACATACCCTGTTGTACTTTTTCTACTTTCTCTGTTACCCGCGAAGTCAGAATCTCAATGGGTGCATTCAGAAGAGACAACAGTTGTACAACTGTTTATGATTTTTCTGTTGGCGCAAGCGCTCCCTCCCAACATGTTGCGGAGCGGTCGCCATTTTTGGTATCGGAAAAAAACTACGCTCACTATTTACAACGTGTTGTGAACGGCGCGTCATTTGTCATTTATTTGTATCAAATATGGAGAGAACAGGTCTTATGAATTGAATAACCAATATTATAATATAGATGGAACAAATGTTAGGTTTTCAGTTTTTAAAGTAATTATCCCGGTTGAAATATGCAATTTATTTTACGAAAAATTAGCAGCTCACATTACATGACATAATTTTTTTAAATTTACAGTTCTATTTTTTTAGTAACTAATAAGCAACAACCTACTTGTTACGATATTTAAAATTATTTCTAACAACAAAAACTAAAAATGCATACAAATTATCCATATTTTACTGTTTTCGAAATAATTAACCCAACAAATAACAAATCTCTCAAATTGACAATTGTCACTTTACTGTCAAATGTCAAATCATGTAGCAGTGTGTCCAGCAGATTTTCGCTACCGCTCCCTAACGGTAGCGACAACTGCTCTCTCTGCTGATGCGCCCAATATGCTGTCAAAATATAGTCTCCATTTTGGTCACTTTGATCGTTTTTAAAGCAAATGCCCATATTTTAAGTTTTGATTCAATATTTTATAGCTTGTTTTATGCTTGAGATATCTAGATTTTTTAAGGATTTTCCATTTTTCGGCTTTCATAACTGACTACACAGGAAATATCAGGTCTTGTTTTATTAGCTAGATAAGTAAGCTTCCAATGGCTTCTCTAAATGGAAAATTTTGGGTTTCTTGTTTTCTTCTTCATATCCCCTTGTGTCTTCAAAATGAATTGTTGGAGCTGAAATTGGTTTTGCTGCTTCCATCTTAAACCTTTTGATTATTTCTTCAGTGTATTCCTTTTGACAGTATTATTGTTTCCTTCTCTATTTTTTTGTTTATTCCCAATAAATTGTCTAATGTTTTATATTTTACTATCTGATAATTTTGCTCCAATCCTTCTAAAAATCTCGACTTCTTTTTGCATATCCTCACGGTTTTATTCTTTGAAAATAACATCTCGAGAAATTACTACTCGTTTTTTATGATTATCAAACAATCTATAGCCATTTGGTGCATAACCAATAAAGATATATTCTTGGCCTCTTGGCTCTAGCTTTTTAAGGTATCCTAGGGTTTTTGCAAAAGCTTTGCAGCCGAAAAATTGAAGTACAGACAGATTAGGCTGCTTTCCTGTCCCAATTTTCTGATGGAGTTTTTCCAGTAATGCTCGATTCGGTTGGACTACGATTTAGTTTATAAGTGGCTACATAAACAGCTTCACCCCAACATTTTTTTGTTAATCCTGAGTGGAATATTAATGCTCGCGCCTTTTCTAGAAGAGTTCGGTTTCGGCGTTCAGCATTGCCATTCATCTGCGGAGAATGAGATACTATATAATCCAATACGATCCCCTTCATGTTAAACCACTGTTTTGGTTTTAAATTGAGAACTCGCCTCCGTTGTCACATCATATCTTGTATACTCTTCCATTTTTATAAGCCTCCATTTCTTCTATACATTGTTTAAGATAATCTGTAGCTTCACATTTGTGTTTTAGTAAATATACAACTGAGTAATGAGTAAAATCATCCAAAATATTTAAAATATAATTCTTTTCATCTCATGTTGTAGGTTCAATTGGACCACAAATATCAATATGTAATATTTCTAGTGGACAAGTAGCTCCTTACCTTGTTATAGAGAAAGGATTTCGGACTTATTTTGACTTTATGCAGATCTCACATTCTTTTTCAAGATTATTAAAATCATTCTTATTTACTTTCATTCCGTTAGAAATATCTAAGAGTTTTAAAATTCTGTAATGATAAGTGTCCCAATTTTCTATGCCATTCACTAGCTTTTAATTTTATTTGTTTTTCAGCAATCAAGCTTTCATTATCTTTACAAAAATTTATTTCATATAGCCCATTGCTTTGTTTTTCTCCATTTAATACTTCCAACCCATTTTTTAAAATAACAACTTTGGTAAATTTTACATCACCCCCTTTGTCTGTTGTAGCACTTACTGATAAAAGATTTTTACTTAGATCGGGCACATATAACACATTATTTAAAATGCAAGACTTTTAGTAATTTGACCAACACCTTTCTGCTTGCATCGTTTCATTTTTCTTTGCTACACAGATTTTGCGTTTCTTATTTTTCACAAATTCAAAAAGATCATTATTTTTACACATATGAGACGTTCAACCAGAGAACGATAAAGGTGGTATCAAATTTTGATTCACAATTTTTATTTTCATGTGTTAGAAAGCTTACTTTACTACAATCCTTTAATGACTTTTGATAATTTTTTCGGAAAAAACAGTTTTTTTCTGTATGGTTATTGTTTTTACATAATGTACAACATAGTTTTGCTGTGCAAGCTTTCATAAAATGTCCAATTTTTCCACAATTATAACACTTACGTCCTGATGCTTGGTTAACAAATTTTCCTTTTCAATTGTGCTTTTCTTCAGCTTTAAATGTTACACTTCTGTTCCTTTTATTCTACTTTCTTCTGAAACTAATCTGGATATTAAATTGGTCAATGATCTTTCTGTTAATGGGGCTGATGATTCCCAGGTTGTGACAAAATGTTTGTATTCTTCAGGTAGAGTAGAAAGAATTTTAGATATTATATCATCACTAACACATTGGTTTAATGTTTGAAGTCGAGAGACTAAATTTTCAATTTTGCTTATGTTGAGTGACATGTCTATATGTTTATCAAATTTAAAATTGAAAAATTCTTGTAACAGATTACATTTTTGCTGTTCAGAATCCTTTTGGAAAATGTTACATAGTCTGTTATACATTTGACATGAATTTTCAGCTTATTATATGCAGTAAATCCTTTTTATCTATAGTTGTCATTATCACTTTTCTGCTTTAGCATCCTTTTTATTCCATTCTGATTTCTCTTCGGGTTTTGTACCTCGAAAGTTTCATTAACGCATAGTTTTTCAATCAAAGCACTTTCGTCAGATTGAGCCATTTTTATTTTATATTATGCCGCTAAAGTTCTCACTTAACTTCAAAGTTTTTATCGGGAACAGCAGATTTTACAATCACGATTTTTATTTCTCACAAAGTTTTTAATTCACTAAGTTTTTACACAGCTGGTGGGCAACTGAACTGATCTGGGCCCATAACCTGTTAGTTTCTAGTTTTTAAAGTAATTATCCCGGTTGAAAATGCAATTTATTTAAGAAAAATTAGCAGCAACATTACATGACATAAAATGAAATTGACAGTTCTCTAAAGTTACTAATCAACAACAACCTTTTTTTTCAACTTGTTACGATATTTAAAATTATTTCTAACATATACTATTATATTTTCAGAGGTGGGTTACCTATCAATTACTAGTTTTAAAATCGGTAATTTTTTTAATATAAACGTGTTTATGCTGGATTACACGAATTTTATCTATGTTTAAACTCGGTAGGATGATTTTTAAAAAATGTTATGTTAGTTATAGGTTAATTATATCACTGTGTATTGCTGTTCGCTGTTCTTAAAAAAATTAAAATAAATAGTGCGTGTAAGACAATAAAAAGAGTATGACGTTACGAACAGTTTAATCCTTATTTATTAATGAAATCATTGTATAATGAAATATAGTTCTATTTTGATAGGTGTATAACCTAAAATTTAGTTTATTTTGGATCATAATTATGAACTTTTTAATCCGCATAAAGATGTTTATTAATGAAATCACAGTTTATATATATATATATATATATATATATATATATATATATATATATATATATATATATAATTCATATTATAAATCGATTTATAAACGTCAACAAAAAATTTGTTAATACTGTCAAGTGTCATGATTCAAAGTTAACTTCATAGCACTAAAATATTGCTCTATGATAAAATGGCCTCTTTCCTCAGACAAATCGTCTGAGCTCAGTTTGTTAACTTATGTTGACTTTATCTCTTAGTCGCTTGAGACAAGAGAACAAAAGGATTCCGTGTATATACTGATTTTTCCGAGGCTTTGGACAGGGTGAACCATGGTCTTCTTCATTAAAAGCTTGATCTGCTTGATGTTGAAGATTCGGTCTTGCAGTGGCTTCGCATTTATTTAACCAATAGAGCTCAACAGGTTCGGATAAACCATTACTATTCTGTGACATCAGGGTTCACACTTAGGTCCATTACTCTTCAATATCTTTATGAATGATATTATTACTTGTTCTCGTCGTACTAATGCACTACTATTTGCGGACGATTTGTAGTGTTTTAAAATTATTAAAAGCCATGAAGATGTTGGAATGATGCAGTCGGCTTTGGATAACCTGTCCGAATGGTGCACTCGAGACTCACAAATTGACTGGCATACCTTCCAATTTTTGATGCCTCAATTACTAAATTCAAAAGCTTTATTCGTGATTTGAATGTTCAGTCATTTATATTTTGTCAACCCACGATTTTACTGTATTCATTGTAGTGTATATAAGTTTAGATTTATCTACATTGTATATTTTGCTCACTTTTGTGTTTTATATAATTTAAAAGGGCATACCCGTGAATAAATAAATTATTTTCTCCATTGCTTTCAGGAGAAAGCAAGTAATGAAATTAACTGTCTAGACCCTTACTTCGTGGAATCTGCTCATATTAGTGTTTTAAATGAAACTCACGGTTTCTAGTTAATTCCACAATATAATAAAAGTTATTGAAAATTCTAAAAAATTGACAATTGTTTCGATAAATCAATATCATCGTCAGAATGACATAAGTTACATTTCATTGGATGCCTACCTGATGTTTAGTAGTTATTTTAGGCTAGACCAAGAAGTGACCTAACTTGTGATTGACTTAATATATGTTAATAGAAAAAAGAAGATGTGATATTACAAATATTGAAGCTTAGATATTATAAGCCCTATGGTGATATCCTGGATATCATTTTTCCAGTTAAGATCAGTATAATTGTGCAATGATATAGTAAACCAGAAAAACTATATCTGCTGATCTTTACAATTATCACTTAAGAAGACAGTATTCGTTGCTGAAGATATCTTTGAAATATTATTAGAAATATTTCCTGCATATGTGATGGTTTTATAAGTTTTTATTTCATCAGCTTGTTTTGGAAATATGAGTTGTAATGCCACTTTTTCCTCTTTTCTACTAATTAGCTTATTTATCATATCTAATGGATAACCATTGGATGTTGCTATTTGTCTAATTGTATTAATCTCTCTATCAAAATTACATTTGTTCATAGGAACTGAAAAAGCTCTACGTATCATTGAATTATATGCCGCTAGTTTATGGGACATGGGGTGATTGGAATTAAATGGAATTGTCACATCAGTCTGTGTTAATTTATTTGATATATGCATTAATCAGAATTATTTCACTTTTGACAATAAGATATATACTCAAAATGAAGGTTTACCAATGGGAAGCCCTATATCACCTATTTTAGCAAACATTTTTATGGACAATTTAGAAAGAAAGATCTTTGAAAGTAATATTTCGAAAAATGTTTTATTTTGGTATAGATATGCGTAGATGACATATTAGCTTGTTTTATGGGTAGTGAACGACAATTAGATGTATTTTTCAACCACATCAATAATTTACACCCAAAAATTAAATTTACATTAGAAATTGAAGAAAATAGCTCAATCAATTTTCTTGATTTAAAAATTCAAAGAGTTAATAATGTACTTGATTATTCGATTTACCGAAAACCAACACAGACTGATGTGACAATTCCATTCAATTCCAATCACCCTATGTCACACAGACTAGCGGCATATAATTCAATGATACATAGAGCTTTTTCAGTTCCTATGAACAAATGTAATTTTGATAGAGAGATTAATACAATTAGACAAATAATAATAATAATAATAATAATGTTTATTTATACAATACAAAAAAATATAATTACATAAATAATCGGACAAATAAACAAAAAGAAATCGCAAAGCCTAATTGGCTGTCTGCGGTTAGTGTATACAATAAAAACGTGTTTAGACTAATCATCATAATACTATCTCAAAACATATCAAGAATGCTCAGCATAAATCCGTAAAACCGCAAAGCCCAAGGGCTGTCTGCGTTGGACTTTTGCGAACCATGCGGAACATCATTAAAGAGTTGGCAACAATTTCGGTGTAGTACATTATGTTTTCTTAATTAACAGTAAGTGTATGTCTATTAGTGACAAATTAACAAAGAATAGAGGCTGTCCGCTAACATAGCAACATCCAACGGTTATCCAATATAGATATGATAAATAAGCTATAATTAGTAAAAAAGAGGAAAAAGTGGCATTGCAACTAATATTTCCTAAACAAGCTGATGAAATAAAAACTTATAAAACCATCACATATGCAGAAAATATTTCTAATAATATTTCAAAGATAATATCTTCAGCAACGAATACAACAATTTTTTTTTAAAACAGAAAGTAACGTTAGTACAAAATTGTTAAATGTAAAAACAAAAATACCACTATTAAAGAAGTCAGGTATATATAAACTCAAATGTCCAGAATGTAATGCTGTCTATTTAGGTCAGACCCTTAGGAATTTTGAAATCCGATACAGTGAACACTTACTAGCATACAGATTAAAACAACCAGATAAATCCCACTACGCACAACATATACTTGACACCAATCATTCATTGACACCTAACACAAAACTAGAAGTGCTGCATATTTGTGAAAAGAAACAAGAACTGGATTTCCTTGAAGAATTGGAAATTAGAAGACATTTAAGAAACCCACAATATGAAGTTGTCAATGAACAGTTAAATCTAGGGAGTTCTCCACTAATAAACCGTCTTCTTAAGTGATAATTGTAAAGATCAGCAGATATAGTTTTCCTGGTTTCCTATATCATTGCATAGTTATACTGATCTTAATTGGAAAAATGATATCCAGGATATCACCATAGGGCTAATAATATCTAAGCTTCAATATTTGTAATATCACATCTTCTTCTTTCTATTAACATATATTAAGTCAATCACAAGTTAGGTCACTTCTTGGTCTAGCCAAAAATAACTACTAAACATCAGGTAGGCATCCAATGAAATGTAACTTCTGCCATTCTGACGATGATATTGATTTATCGAAACAATTGTCAATTTTTTAGAATTTTCAATAACTTTTATTATATTGTGGAATTAGCTAGAAACCGTGAGTTTCATTTAAAACACTAATGAAAGCAAGTAAGACTAATTGGGTGGTAAAACTTTGGTTTGTCCACCAGTTTTAAGTATGAACGCCACTGCAGCCTCCGGTATGTAACTGAATATAAAACTGGCATTCTCTATTATTTCAAGTCCATGTTGAAGTAAGGCGGGAAATATTCTGTCCTTTCCAGGAAAAATACTAGCTGCTAGGAAGGTAAGTAGTAAATACAAAGTTTAAACCTTAAAATTATATTTATTAACAAAATAAAACAATAATCATACCGATTGTAGCTACAGTAAGAACTCACCCTGTATATACACTAGACGAAAATTAAAAAGCAAGTATAGGAATGGATGCGGAATGTTTCCTGTTCTATTTTATAAGTTAATACACATTATTTAAAAAAGAAACTATCGTTATTTAACAACAATGTCATAAATAATTATATATACATAGTGATTTTCATGAGATTTCTAACAATGATTTCAAAATTTCGTTCCTGTAATAATATTCCTAAAATCAATTTCATTGTAAACTCGTCTAATAATATAATAAATTCACTTTTATCAACTTAATACTTCACTTGTGTTTTAAATAAACGTCTATAAGTGAAATGTTCGGTGTAAACACCCTACTCTTTAAGTCTTTCACCACGTCATTTATACGCCTCCTGCAAGGAGACAATTCTCAGTAGTGCGCCTTCCTTTTTTCGATATAATCGTAATTTATAAAAAAATATATACATATATATCAAAAAGGCAAATAAACGATAGTTTTTTCGATATTTACATATGGTTGGAACACTCGTGTCAGTCAACTTTTTTCGTATGATAATTAGGACATATTTCGCCGTTCCTTTGGTGATTTTTCTTTTCTTCGGAACTGATATCGAACAGAGATGCGAATTCAGATTTTTTTTGAGCGAAGTTGATGAAATTTTCTGAAAATAAATGTTGACGTACACTATATTACAACTACTTCTTTGACCATTGAAATTCTTAATAGGTAAAGGGTAGAGCTAGTATTTTTAAAAACATAAGAATTTGATCCTACCGGTTGCGGAGCGGTGGGGGTGGAAAGGGGTGAAAAACGTTTTTTTGCGATTTCCGGCGAAAATACTGATTGTATTAAAAAAAGTTACATGGAAAAGTTGTAGATGATTAAAAAATACACAACGTTTGTTTGAAACGTTTTTTCACATAATCTCAAAATTTGGGTAAAAATTATAAACAAATGTTTTATTCGTTTCTAATTTTAATCGGTTAAAAAAATAGATCATTATGAAAATTGGCTCGGTTGTAGTTATTGTATCCGGAACACGTAAATTTTTTTGATTTTGCTCTGAGCCTCTGAGTTAACTAGTTTTTGAGAAATTCAAAATTTTCAAATAAAAAGACGTTTTGTCATGGCGCTCCAAATTCCTTTTTTTGTAGTAACATGAGTAGATTCCACGTATATAGTAAGGGTCGAAACGGTAAATTTCGCTATGCTTAGCGTTAATATTACTTTTGTCTCACAACATCTTCCAAAACTGATCATCAAAATATTGTTCGAAGTAATTCAAGGGAGTCCAAAATTCATGCTCGTCAATGTATTCCCAAGTGTTATCTTCCATGTGGTAAATATCTTCAGAAATTAATTGTCCTCGTATTCACAACTTCTTTTGTTCAATAATTTTCAATCTTTCTGCAAATGGCATGTCGTCCAGCACGTTATTATCATCATTTTCTTAATCTTCAGGAAGCATTTTGAATTCCGCTAGGACTTTTGAATCTAGAACTCTTTAGAAAATATATTAATGAAACAGCGGACTATACCAAATTTAAAGACGAGCATTAAATTAATGAGTAAGTTTTTTTTAGTTAAGGTAATACAATAGATATAGTTTTTAATTTGTGAAATTTTCCGAAATTTAAAAGAATAATAATTTAATTAAATTAAAAATTTATTCTATATATAATTAAAAGAGTCCCGCAGAACCACCCAAGAGAATGGGTCAAATGAAATTAAAAATATAAAATACTAAATTATTATATAATTAAATATTGATGATTCTTATTTTTCGGTTTTTAACGGCTTTTGCTTGATCGTGTGTACTTTTATTGGTTTATATGAACGATGAAGTTTTTATGAAAAAAAATGAGCGCCGGATGAAGTGTTTTTAGCGACAAAAAAAATAGAATTTTGAGCGACTTGAAAAACGTTTTTTTTTGAAAATTATGGATTCCTCTAAAACTAGTTGACTACTTTTTTGGGATATAAAAAATTATAATTGAACCAATTTTCATAAAGATTGTACTTTTTTTGGCGAAATTCAAAATAAAAACGAAAAATCAGTTTTTCGCGTTTCCTCTCAAATTTTGAGATTATGTGAAAAAATGTTTCTGTTGGATATGGAAGAGGATTGAGACTTTGATCGGTCGAATTAAATTAAACTATAATTACTGTTTGAATACTGTTTAATTTCTTAAAATTGATAGCACCCGGTAGGTATGTCCTTCTACAAGAGAATTTCGATTCAGACTAAAATAATTTTAAAATCACAAGAATATCTTTTCTTGTTTCGCACACTTAAAAACAAACATCTCTGGTTCTTTTAAAAGAACACAATTGTGTCTATTCTAAAAGCTGTGTGTAGATATTTATTTATCCAATATTCAAATACTCCCTTTTATATGGGTATCATAAAACCTAACCATGTGTCAAAGGACAACTATTTATAAGACAGGATGTTATTATTATTCTAATTTAATCTTATGTCACATAAGAATGTTTAAGCAATAAAATAGAGTGGTTTTTGTTGAAACTAAATTAAAATTCCAACAGTTTCAAACAAAACTAGTGTATTTATTAATTACCTACAACTTTTTTTATACAATCAGTATGTTCGTCAGAAATAGTAAAAAACTGATTTTCATCCGCCACCTCTCTGCAACCAGGAGGATCCATCCAGCTCCTGCTTTTTTGTCTGCTTTTAAAAGTAGGTACTATTTCCAATTTTTCAGAACACAAAAATCTACAACTGAACCAATTTTCATAATGATCTGATTTTTTTGCTTAATTGAAAAATAAAAACGAACAAAATTTTTGTTTGTGATTTTTACCCATATTTTGAGATACTGTGAAAACATTTTTCAAACAAAACTTGTGTATTTTTTAATTATCAACAACTTTTACATTTAACTTTTTTCGATACAATCAGTATTTACGCCGAAAATCGCAAAAAATTGTTTTTCACCACCACCCCTCCCCGCGAACGAGAGGTTTTATTGTCTATGTTTTTAAAAGTACTACTTGTACCCTTCCCTGTTAGGAAAATTTTACGACTTACCGATTGTGATGTATCCAAGTCGGTTACAATCAACTTGTTCGAATATATCCGATGCGTGCTCTTTACTTAGGGCTAATGTTTGACAGACGGCTTTACAAAAATCTTCTTTAACTAAACGTCCATGTCCGCTATTGTCGTAAATCTGAAATAAAATAATATCGAAAAACTTGATTATATTTTTGGAGATTTTTAACTAACCTTACAAGCTATCCGAAGGACGTCTAATGGATGTTTGTCCTTTTCTATACCTAATACTCCTAATAAATATTCCCTGAAGTCTATTACGCCAGAATTTTCCTAAAAAAATGTTATACAATCTGATTTACCTATTAGGTCAGGCTTATCAACATATTTTTAATAAAAAAAAGAAAACTGTAGACAGCACTTTAACGAATGGAAATTGTGAAGGGGGTTATAAGAAACGTAAAAAAAACCGTGCACACATCGTGGAGGTTAGGGGTGTTTTTGGGGATGGAAAATCATATTACTGCAATTTTCGGCGGAAGTTGGCGTCAAAATAAAAGTGCTCAATAGAAAAGTTGTAGATCATACAGAAATGAAGAACTTTTGTATAAATCACTTTTTAACATAACCTCAACATTTCCAAGAAAATTGCGAAAGGCCGTCTTTATTTTCGTTTTTTATTTTTGATTTCCTGAAAAGTAGTTCAATTTATATAAAACTTTCAGAAGATATACCTTTTTGTGTCCTTAATAACCACGATTTTTGCCAAGTAAAAAATTCTAGTAGTTTATGAGATATTCAATTTTTCCGAAAAAAAACTATGAAATATAGAAAAATCATGTTTATTATTTATATTTGAAATTGTAAGGTCTAAAAAGTTTATCGACTTATATTGTTCAAGTTCTACGGTAAACTTGATATTATTGTGAATTGAGTTAATGTAAGTAATGAAACTGTCCAATTGTCAATTTGTACCGGTGAAGCCCAGGATAGAGAGCAACCAGTTGGATTGGCGAGTCATCAGGAACATGATAGTGGTGATCTTCCAAGGTACCGGTGTCCCCATATTAATTTGCAGCTATACACCTCGGTATCGGTATGTAAAGTTTCGTGCTGAAATTGTTTTTTCCTTTGTTCACTCATTTGTAAATTAGTGTAAAGTGTATGTATTATATAAGACATTTCTGGATCAACATTAACTTGGTTTTTACGAAATGCCCTGGAAAGAGTATCAGCCACATATACATCTCTTTACCTGTTATGTAAGTTATATTAATACGGTGTGGTGGAATATTAACTACTCTATTTTTATATCTTAAGAAAAAAGCTCGAACAGGTCAATTTTTATATTAAACGTAGTATGTAATGATATAAAAGTTTCGAACCTGACATAATCTCTCTTCATGGGAGTGTCACCCCTTCGATTTTTTTAAATGAGAAAGTGCATCATGCGACACCTCATTTGAGACCTATTGGAACACTGATTTCAAAAATGTATAACACTTTGGTTCAAAAATTAACGGAGTCTGAGTTATTTGAGAGTCTTAATCTTACTTTTCAAGAATTCAATGAATTCTGTTGGCTTGACGGTAGGTTTTTTCATTGGAAGGTTGGAATTTTTTGTCTCTAAATAAATCTTTCCTAAATTGTAAATTTTGGTAACTGAATTTAATCATTTAATGTAATAAATTACAAGTAACAACTAAGGGTGTACTGAAAACTAAATAAATTTTAAACTTTAACAGTAACTGCAACTAAATAATTTTTTAACGTAAAAATTTACTTCTTGGCAATAATACAGCCTATTTTGGGTTTCCTCTCAAAACATTTGAACCATGTATGGACTAATATTACCACATTCTGCAATAATTCTTTCGCGCAGTTGGTTAATTGTATCCACTTGGGTTTGATACACTTTGGCCACTCGAAATGTCCCCGTCGTCCAATCCATCTTCCTGGAAAAACTGTGTTTAAATAATTTCGCACTCTGACAGCATAATGAGGCGAAGCTCCGTCTTGCTGAAATATGACATGTTGAGGAAACTCATGCAGGTGGTTTGTGATGATGTTATTGCGGCGGTTATCTCTGTCTCTAACATATTCAAATAATTATCACCATTTAAATTCCCGTCAATAAATATTGGGCCTACCATGTAATTCCCTAGTATGCCTGCCCATACATTTAGTTTTTGCGGAAATTGTGTGTGACCTCACATTTTGCCGATGTACATGTCCGTTTACAAAAAATGTCGCCTCGTCACTAAAATAAATGTGTCGGAGATAATCCTGATTGTGTGCAATAATATTTGTGCTCGTTTCACAATATTCCATCTGTCTATCTGGGTCATCCTCTGTGAGTTCATGCAACATTTGTATTTTGTAGGGATGGAATTTATTTTTCTTTAACACCTTTAACACTGTCTTCTTATCTACTTCACAAGTTTGTGCTACATTTTTGGTTGTAGTAGATGGATTTACGACAAACTCACTCAGTATAGAAACCTGCTTATCTTCGGATATAGGTTTTCTGCCAAACCGTTTTTTATTTTCGACTCCACCTATTTCAAAAAATTTGCCGACCACAGATTTAAAATAATGTCAGTCTATTGGGCGGTCAGGAAAGCGTTCATTAAAAATTCTGACCGCCTCATGATAATTACGACCAGCTTCGGAATAAAAAACAATCATTTCGCATTTTTCTTGTAAATTGCGAGATTGTACAATTTTTATTATTCACAATAAACAACCTTATCTTCATGTAGTAACAAAACTGAAATTACTTCAATATTATTTGACAGTGACAACTGATTATAATAAATTTGCTAGGCAACGAAAAACGACAATTACGGGTTGAGAAAAAATCGACAGTGACGTGCTCATAATCCGTTAATCTCGCATAACTCAGACTCTGTTAATTTTTGAACCAAAGTGTTATACATTTTTGAAATCAGTGTTTCAATAGGTTTCAAATGAAGTGTCGCATGATGCACTTTCTCATTTAAAAAAATCGAAGGGATGACACCCCCACGAAGAGGGATTATGTCAGGTTCGAAACTTTTATGTCATAACATACTACGTTCAATTTAAAAATTGACCTGTTTGAGCTTTTTTCTTAAGATATAAAAATAGAGTAGTTAATAGGGGGGGTAACACTTATTCCACCGCACCTTATAATATTTTAAGAGGCGCAATAACATTCTTTGAAGTCTGTTAGAAACTTTATCAAATTTTTTATTGAATATTGTTATTAACGGTTTGTGATCAGTCTGGATATTTACCTTATAACCATAAATAAAATTATGAAATTTTTCACGTGAAAATAAACAGCTAGAAGCTCTTTTTCCATTTCAGCGTACTTCTGCTCAGAATTAGTGAGTGTTCTAGATGCAAACGCATCTTGCATCAAACAATAGCTTAAACCTTTAGCAGATGCATCAGTTTGAATAATAATTTTCTTTTTGGGATCAAATATTGCCAAAGTTGTAGTCTCCGAGATCATGTCTTTTAATAGATTAAAATCTTTATCACAGTCCGTCCAATTAAATTCAACATTATTTTCAATTAACTGCCGAATGTTAAAGGTAAGTTTAGAAAAATTTACAATCGTTAAGTGCTGTCTACAATGTATAAAAAGTCTGAACTATATTCAAACTCTTACTTTATCGTATATCCTGAAGAGTTGTTGCGAAGCTGGCGAATTAGACGGTATATTTAACAATTTCGTAAATTCTACGTAACTTATTTTACTGCAGTCTTTACAAATCAAGTTGCATTTTATTAAATTTTCTTCATTTTTCGTATCCTGCAACCTGTTAATAAAAATTATATGCTAAAATGTTGAGAAATGTGAATAGATGTACTTACCCCAATCGTTGTCTCAGTTTGTTGACTTCAACTAGTGATGGAGCGTAAGGTAAATGCATTTCTTTAGCTCTTGTCATTAATAAACAATCGTCGTACGTATAATCTGTAACTGGTATACCTAAAGCTCTACAAAGTAACATATTTTAAGGGTTTATTACAAAAATTCGTTTTAAATTTATGCCTGATTTTGTGTACACACTGTATGTATCCTACTTACTTTGCCATAACGGCTCTAACATTTTTGGCGAACAATTTAGAGTCCCGCTTTTCCTCTTCGTTTGGCGTGTACACCGGCAAGAATTCGATTTCGCAGTTACTATAGGGTCGGGTTAATGTTAACCATAGAAGTTTCCACCTAAGAAACAAAAATTTTAAGCGTAATGTGCTGAAAACTAAGAAAACGGTTCTTAATTTACAGAATCGTTAATAAAAAACAAATAAAATCATAATTAGGAAGTATTTTGATGGTTATTACTTCGAAAAGATATAGATGGGCGTAGCAAAAAGTATTGACTACAAAGGTAAAAATATAACAAGTATCTATTGATTAGAAAAAAATTAGTGAGTTATATGCCCAAATACTACGCACATGGCGAAAGACCGAAGATTGTAATTATATTTTAATACAACCAGTTTAATTGTAATTGTTAAAATCTTGACCCCTTGTTCACATATTTTTGTTCAGCTTTCCGTATATTAAATATTCTATTTTATGTTAAATGAAATTTGTATAAGTTTTTAAAAATAGATTTTGAAATGAAAATCTATAATTAGGGGGTTATTAATAATCAATTAAGGATATTTTCAGTACTTACGCGCTGGGTCCATCCCAAGTCCAAGTAACTGTATCCATTTTATTGGGGTATCGAATGCAAACTGGTTGTATTGGTACTCCCGGATAAAAAGCGCCTAGAATCGAAATTTTTAAATATCTGATCAATACAAGTAAAATTTGCACCCCCAATATCTTGAGTTATGTTCAGATTTGGAAAAAAATACAAAACAGGTCAATTTTAACTCAATTTTTATAGTAGTTCCAAATTTCTTTTTCATCCCTCTATCGGCCAGAACTACCCCTTGAAAAACCGTAAATGGCAAAGGGTGTTAACTAAACACATAATTTTGAAATTGCTTTCATTTCTATGTCGCCCCATGAAATCAACTGTTCCAATGTTTTGGTCAGGACTGCAAATTGTTTGAAATTTTTTAACATGCTTTTATAATTCCGAAACTATGTTATATATCGATTCATTTCTTACGCCATTCGATAGAGGAAAGAAGTATCTTAATTACTAACCATATTTGAATTCTTCCATTTTGTATTTGAACAAAATATACAGGGTTAGATGTTAGATTTTAACGGGGTTACAGTGCACTGAAACCAAAGGTTTATTGTGCCCCCCCCCCTATCAGAGCTCTTCTCGCTACTAATACAGCTCGCCTTCCAGTTCCAAGGTTCTAATGAACTCTAGTATTTGGAACGGCTTCAACGAGGTTAGGTCCTCACTCTTACAAGCTTCTTGTCCGAAGCATTTCTTGCGTTCGCTTGCACCCGGAGTTTCATCCTCCTCCCCACAGAATCTACACTCGTCAATCTCTGCTAAACCTATTCTCATTAAGTGCTTCCTAAGGCGGCAGTGTCCTGTAAGAAAGTCCGTGAGGAGATGTAGCTTATCTTTACTGAGGTCCAAATATTTTTTGGATCTAGTAGTGTTAAAGTTCCACAGGAACTTTTTGGAATGTTCCAACCCGGGAAGGCACCGCCAGAATGCTTCTCCTTCTGTTTCAATCCACAATATCAGTTTCTTAGAAGATTGTAACAATTAATTATATCGATTAACGATCAAAAACTTTATTCGTATCAGTCACAGTGAATCTGACAATCTATCAACAACCAACAAAATTTTATGACATTTTTTTGTTTCTGTCATATTAAATAAAATATACAGGAACGTAGATTCTAAAAATATTTAACATTCTCCAACCTCCAGCTTGAGAATACTGTTAACTGGTCTAAGTAAATTGCCCTCTTGGGTTTTGATTTCCACAGAGCGGATTTGGCCGTCATGTCCTGGTATTTCTTTGGAAACTCTTCCAAGAATCCATTTTTTGCGGCACTTGCTGTCAGGAAGAGCTATTACATCACCTACTCGCAAGGACTTCTCATTTTGGTACCATTTGCTTCTTTTTCTGAGCGAGGGAATATACTCTTTGCACCATCTTTTCCAATATCTCTCCGTCATCAACTGCGCAATCTTCCACTGCTTGCGCCGATAAATATCATCAGGCCCAAAGACTCCGGGAATATTCGAAGTATTCGCTGAACCAATGACGAAATGAAGAGTTGATAATAGCTCTTCTGATGGATGTTGTTCCTTTAGAATAACATACAAGACCTTCTTCACACATTGGATCATTCTCTCCCATACACCTCCTTGAAAGGGTGCTGCTGGAGTATTGAATTTCCATTTTATTTTATATTTAGACAAATCTTGGGCGAGTTTTGCACGATCCATGTCCTCCAAACATCTTTTCATTTCATTTTCTGCTCCAACGAAATTCGTTCCATTATCGGAATAAATCTCCAAAGGCTGTCCTCGTCTAGACATGAATCTGTGAATTGCCATCAAGGCTGAATCTGTTGTCAGAGAACTAGCCAATTCGATATGGATTGCTCGTGTATTGAAACATGTAAAGATAACTCCATATCTTTTTTCCACATTCCTTTTCACTTTAACCAACAACGGACCGAAATAGTCTAAACCACAAAAGCTGAATGGTCTTGTATATGGTGCGAGACGTGAAATTGGTAGTGGGGCCATCTCAGGTTGGACTGCCTTAGACTTCTTTATTCTGCACAATTGACATCTTCTCACAGTCATTTTCACAGATTGTCGGGTTTTGATGATCCAGAATCTTTGTTTCAGATTATTTATCAATTTCTCGAGTCCTGTGTGTTTCAATTCTTCATGGAGATGTAGAATGAGCAATTGGACGGAAATATCTTGCTTTGCTATCGGCAAAATGATGGGATATTTCAAGTCATAAGCAATATCTGCATACTCTATTCGGCTGTTCATTCTCAGAATTCCAAATTCGTCCAAAAATGGAGATAATTCAAAGAGTTTTGAAGATTTACTAGGATAATCATGTTTTTGTATGGAAGTTATTTGATCTGAGAAATGGTTTGCTTGAAGATTTTTCAGCCACAAACGGTCTGCACCATGTAATTCTTCGGGTTGCAATTCAGATAACTTGAAAACTACGTCAACTTTTATTCTTTCATTTCTTCTCTTGATATTTTGATGTATTGTTTGTCTTCTTTTCTTACTCTCAAGTTCTGGCGATTTGGAATTATTGCAGAACCTCAAGATCCATGCTATTGTACGGATAAATTTCAGCCATTTAGAGAATCTGTTAGCATCGGGCAATGGATATGAGGTTTCTTTCAGTACTGCCACAATTTCAGTAGTGACATCTTCTTGCAACTGGTATATCTGCTCTATGGGCCATTCATCTTCTGGTTTCTTTGAAAAGGATGGGCCTTGTAACCACAGTGGATTCATGAGACCTCCCTACCTCTTTCTTTTGTTTAGTAGCCAAATCTGCTAGATTCAAAGCAGATGGGACCCATTTCCAGTTTGAAATGTCTGCAAGCTCTTCAATCTCCTGGATTCTATGCGATTCGTAAGGTTTCAAACGTCTCGAGTCATTTCTGAGCTATTTAAGAACTATTTTAGAGTCAGTCCACCAAAAAATTCGCTGAATATGGGAAGTTGACTCCTTCTTAACCGTATTAGCAAGTCTAGCAGCTACAACAGCTCCTTGAAGTTCCATTCTAGGTACTGAAGTAACTTTGTTGAGTGGACCAAGTTTGCATTTGGATGCGACAAGGGATGTCTCCACATATCCGTTTCTTGATGATCTGTAGTAAGCCACGGCACAAAAAACTTTATTGCTGGCATCAGAAAAGACGTGTAACTCTACTTCACCAGGTGATGATGAGAAGTAACATCTACTGATTTTGAATTCTTCAATCTTTCTCAGCGATAAAAACCATAATTTCTATTTTTCTGCGATGTTGTCAGAAATAACTATATCCCAATCCATTTTCTTACTCCAACACTCTTGCATAATGAGTTTATCTTGGACAACAAGTGGTGCAAGGAATCCAATAGGGTCAACAATCAACATCACAATTCTAAGAATTTCCCTCTTCGTAGGGGTTTTCTCCCCTCTGGATAATTCCTCCGGAATGTTGTTGAGTCTTATAGTGAAAATTAAAGTGTCTTCATTGGTGTTCCATCGTAGGCCAAGAACTCTTTCAACGTTCCATGAACCTAAGTTTAGCGTCATACTCTCAGTTAGGTAATTCTGAGGAATAACTTGTGAGATTTCTGGAGAGTTGCTGAACCAGTTCACCATCGGGAATCCTCCACGACGATGGACTTCAATGATGCTGTGGATTGTTTTTATGGCTTCTTCTACGGTGTCTGCTGAGTCCAGGAAATCGTCGACGTAATGTTGATGTGTCATTTTTCTCAAAATTCCTGGAAACTCATCTTCAAACTCTCTGCCATTATGGTTTTTGACGAATTGTGCAATAAATGGCGAACAGACAGCACCGAAAATCATAACTCTCATTTGGTAGATATCTGGGGATCTATCTCTGTCCATTCCTCGAAAGAGAAACCTCTGGCTTGATCTGTCTTGTTTTCTGATGGAACATATCTCTGATATCACCTGCGAACGACACCTTTCTCTCACGAAATCTCCATATAAGTGCTACTAGTGGGGGATATAAATCGGGACCTTTCAATAGAAAATCGTTCAGACTCATTGTAGAATTCTTTGCTGCCGCATAGAAAACGAGTCGGATTTTGCCTGGTTTATTTATATTTTTCACAGCAAAATGAGGTAGATACCAAGTTCTTCCACTATCTCGTTCCGCTTCATCCTCAGTTACCTTCTCTGCATATCCTTTTGCAAGATAGTCCTAAATTTTCTTGCAGTATTCTGCTCCAAATTGAGGATCTTGATCCATCTTTTTTTTCATGCATTGCAATCTTTTCAATGCTAACGATTTCAATTCTGGAAAAACCAAATGCTCATGCTTCCACGGCAACCCAACTTCAAATCTATCGCCAATTCTTCTGGTTGAACTTTCCAACAGCTTCAAAGCTTTTCTATCATCTCTGGAAAATGTTTCACGAGATGACGAACCTGAATCTTCTAGTTTGAAGTTATCTTCAATGATTCTTTGTAGATGCATGTTATCATGGTGACAAACGGATATATTCAGGTATAATTCGTTACCTGGCTTTGAGCAAGGACCATGAATCACCCATCCCAGCTTCGTTTTACTCATTGCAGGTGAATCGAAGTTTGGATGGATGATTTGCTGGGATGATATCAAGAAAACAATATCTTGTCCTATTAAAACAGTGGGTCGACAGTGTTGTATACTCTTCAAGATTGATTTGTCGAGATATTTGTACCTCTGGTACAGAGCATCTGCATCAAAGTCCATCTTTGGCAAAAGCAGGTTGTCAATTGTTCTGGCATGTTTCACCCTGTACTTCTTGGCAATCCCTTCAGTTACGGAAATGTCGAAATTTACCAACATGGATTCGTCTTCAGCATGGGTGATATCCTTCGTCCACTGTAAGCAAAGTGGGATTTTTGGACCAACAAGTTGTATTGACTTGCATATTTCTGAATCAACGAGAGTAACGGTAGACCCTTCGTCTAAAAGGGCAAATGTTTCGATGTACCTGTCTTGACCGAATAGACGAACTTTCGCGATTTTCAAAAGCGAAGAGGATTTTCCAATTACACCTGAGAATTCAGTCGATCCGATGCCATTTTCTGATTCTGGAATCCTTTCTACTATATTTTCCTGATCTCTATTTCTGATAACTTCAGATCCTTCTTTAGGTACAGGATGAAGAAGTCTATTGTGTCTTCCCCGACAAAAATTGACATTACAGAAAATCTTTCTGAAACATCTAGCAACGCTGTGGCCTGATAACAAGCACTTGAAGCACAAGTGGGCTGGTAAGAATTGCGGCTGTAACCCAAAAATACTGCGATGGATGTAAGCCATGATTGTGAGACTAGCAATTGCGTATGGGGCAATAGTTTGGAATACAAAAGCAAGTCAGTACAGCACGAGGAAGGCCCTCGACAAAGTTCAAAGTCTTGCCTGTCTGTGCATCACTGGAACTATGAGAACGTGTCCAACTAGGGCACTTGAGATCATTACAGATCTCACACCTCTACATCTGGTGATAGAAAGATCTGCCCAAGAGGCAATTCTTAGAATATCTAAGGAAGTTTCAGGCCATGAGAGTATTAAAAATCAGGGAACCTGGTCCTCTCTATCAAAATACAATACAAGAATTTCACTACGATGCTAAATACGAGGAGAGACTGGGAAAGGGAATACACCACCCAACATCTCAAAGAAAACACCATTAGATGGTATACGGATGGTTCAAAAACCACCTCTGGAGCAGGTGCTGGAGTATTTGGGCCTGGCACTAGATACTCATTATCGTTAGGCTCCTTACCGAGCGTCTTTCAGGCAGAAATCTTTGCAATTGAAAGATGCGTGGAAATGAATCTAGAAAGAAACTATCAGAAATGTGACATATCGAACCATTCTGATAGTCAACCAGTTATCAAAGCATTGAGCTCCCATGTCATTGACTCAAAGTTGGCATGGGAGTGCCGAAGAAAACTTGATGAATTAGGCAAGAATAACAGGGTCTCTTTAGTCTAGGTTTCTGGCCACTCGGGAATCACGGGAAATGAAGAGGCCAATACACTTGCCAGGAAAGGAGCACAAATGCCCTTTATTGGCCCGGAGCCTTTCTGTGGTGTAGCAAAACACTCCTACAAGAAAGAGTTTCGGAAGAAAGAGGAAACCGAAGGTGTTAAATATTTTTAGAATCTACGTTCCTGTATATTTTATTTAATATGACACAAACAAAAAAATGTCATAAAATTTCGATGGTTGTTGATAGATTGTCAGATTCATTGTGACTGATACGAATAAAGTTTTTGATCGTTAATCGATATAATTAATTGTTACAATCTTCTAAGAAACTGATATTGTGCATTGAATCATTGGTCCTTCGAGAAGAGAAAGAATCATTGGAAGATAATATGTCTTTACCAGAACTCTCAGAAACTTCAAGGGTTAGGAGGAGTACAAGGATCAATTTTGGTGTTCCTCCTACAAGATACGGAACGGAGGAAGAATCGAGGAGAATATCCGGTAGACATATAGAACCAGTTATAACAGAAGAGCACACCGAATTTGCAAATTCATCTGACAGCTCTGTTAATAGCGATGACAAACTACACCGACTTAATGAAAGAGAAAGAGAGATTCAAAGAAGATTACTGTCTCTAGAGTTAGAATCTATCCAACAAGAGAAAGAATCAATAAGAAAATCATCTACCAGAGGGTTAAAGAAGAACTCTGGAGCTACATATCAAGAGGAATTGAAAACGAGATCTACATCCAGTTATCAATATTATGAACCATACGTAGCAGATTGGGTAAACAGGGCAGTACAGCACAGAAATGAAACGCTGGAGTGGGAGAATTCAAATTGCAAACCAGTACACAAAGGAAATACCTTCTCTGCATGTGTGAAATCTTCAGCGGAAAATATTGATTTCTCTCATAAACCTAATATCTCCGGCTCTTCAAATTGCTTCCCTGAAATGCTAACTAAATGTATGGAAAATCTAAGTTCGAACATTGAAAAATTGGTAACTAAGCAGAAATTAAAACCTTTACCACCTTGGGGAAAAATATATCTGATTCAGAAAACTTGAATCGCCTCATCAGGTGTCTGAAGGGAAAAGCCAGAGAGTCTGTAAAAGACCTTTTTTGTAGTCCCGATAATGTGGATACCATCGTCGAAACTGTGAAACTAAACTTTGGCAGAGACGAATGGATCATTTTGAGCCATATTAATAAGGCTAAGAGTTGTGTGAACCCACGAGAAGACAATATTGAATCTTTCATGGCTTTCTCGACCATTGTTACAAATATGGTTGTTGCTATGAGTACCACCCACAACTCTCACCTTGATAATTCCGAACTATTGTTGAGGTTGGAGGAGAAATTACCGAGAATTTCAAGAAGTTCTTGGGGTCAAGTCAAAATTTTGAAACATCAAGTGAAGGAAGTTGTTAATTTGAAAATATTTGCTGAATGGCTCAAATCTGAGGCGAATTTGTTAATGTCAATTACGGTTCCCACTCAGATATCATCATCAAACAAATCGATGATGAAAAAAGAAAAAATATTTAGTATCCAAAGCAAACCGGAAGATAAGATTTGCAAATTCTCTGTTACATGATGCACTGACAAACAAATAATTGGTTGATAGAAGGTAATGTTGACAGTAAATTTCAAACCGCGTTAGAATTTATAAGACACATAAAAATAGTAGCGTTATTAACTGATGAAGAGAAAATAGAAACTGTTTTGATCAGTGGCGTAACTGTCTGTGGGCTAGGTGGGGCAGTGCCCCGGGGCCCTCAAGCCCTCGAAACCTTACCAGATGACAGGTTGCAACCCCACTTTAATCATGAAAACTCAGTTGAGAGAAATTCAAAAGTTATGCCTAGGGAATTCCCCTAAATTCTTTCTGTAGGTTGGCAGTGTTGTCAATTTGACGGATAGTGATATGTGCGCTTTATTATTCATCGATGTGCGCTTTATTATTCATCGATGTGCGTTTTATTGTGAATTCGAAAGATTTTTTTTTCTAGAACGGTTAAAAAATTAATGCTGTATCAGGAGTAAGTAAGCTAATGTCAATAAACTTTTTTGTACTAGTTAATATAGAATATAGTGGTTCAATTTTATTTGATTTTACCACTCATATTGATGTCCGTTAAGTCAATAACTCGTGTCAAATCTATAGATTTCGGCTAAACTGGCAACAGTGGTAACACTAACGGTGATAATTTTTTTCCGGGGATTCCCCAACAACACTTGTAGCTTGTAGCGTATCATTGTGTTTCTCTTTCCTTTTATTTTACTTTTAACTTCGTCAGTGAACAGTGACTACAGTGAGTTGAGTACCTGCCTCGAGCAACAATCTAATATTGTATTGTTTCAATAAATAAGAAAACTAAAATTATGGATAAAAAAAGAAACCCAGTGGTGCATTTAAACGCAAGCAACGCCAAGAAAGAGAAGATAGTAAACAAAAATTGCCCAAAATTTAGTTTTTTAGTCAGCCTTCTGCAAGTACATCTGGCCAAAATATTTCTATTGATAGTGACTCAAATAATGTGGTAACTGCAGTGTTGGTTGAGAAGCCTACTGAAGAAGATTCGAAAATTATTGCAGGTGGAGATACCTCCGCCGCCGATCATGTGAACGTGGATGATGTTTGCATGGCACACATAAGAGCGGGTTTGGAGGAACCACAGACCTCTACATTTTTCGAAAATGTGTACGACAAATCTTCTTATGACTTGGGAAACTTCACGAACAAAATATTAAGTGATAATGAAAAACGTCAAATTCTTGATATGGGGCCTTTACAGCCTTCAGGACCTTTTCCAACAGACATCAACCAGAACAATAGGTGTTTTTCAAAATCGTACTACTTTTCGTATTCTAAATATAGGCCAGTTAATCGTTTTTGGTTGTGTTATTCCAAAATACTAGACGCTGCCTATTGGTTATTTGCTTCACAAAGGAATAATGTTTGGTGTACGGGACTTCGAGATTGGAAGCATTTATCAGAAAGAATTAAACAACACAGTTGTTCGAGTGGCCATTCGGAAGCATGTGCTGTGTATGAATTTTGGAACAAAAACGATACTAATAATATCGACAAGGAACTTGAAAATGAAATTCGCAAAGAAGCATCATTTTGGAAAATGGTTCTTCAAAGGTTATTCGATATCATACTTACCCTAGCTAAGAGTTCTTTGGCTTTGAGAGGACATCAAGAAGACTTAAGTCAGGAAGGAAACCACGGAAATTTTCTGTTCTTTGTAGAGCTTGTCGCCTGATATGATCACATTTTGCAGCAAGTTATGGATATGCCCAAAGATAATAATAAGTATTTCTAAGTTTTTTTATTGTTTTATTTTGTTTATAATTATTAACTGTTTAATATCAGGACTTTTTTGAAATTGTTTTTTTATGTTTTCAGGATCTACAAGATATCTGAGTGCAACAATTCAAAATGAAATGATTGAGAGCTTGGGGACCAAACTCGAAACCCATCTACTAGAACAAATTAGAGCGTCACGGTTTTTTGCCATCATAACGGATACGACACAGGACATATCGAAGGTAGATCAGCTATGCATTGTTGTGAGTTATGCAGTAATAACCAGATCGGAAAATGGACAGCCAATTGATATAGAAGTAAAAGTAGTGTTTCTAGGCTTTTATGCAGACTTCAAACATGGCACAGTAGATTTAGTCAACCAAGTGACAACATTATTTATCGACAAAAATATTGATTTAAAAAATGTGTGGGGCAAGGCTATGATAGAACCAGTGTGATGAGTGGTGTGTATAATGGTGTACAAAAACATATTAAGGATATCCAGCCTAACGCAGAGTACGTACATTGTGCCACTCATAATTTAAATTTGGTGATAAATGATGCCATTAGCAGATGTGTGGAAATACATAATTTTTCGCAACGTTGCAAAATTTGTATAACTTTTTCGAAAACAGCATCAAACGTTGGGATCTACTGTCAAAATTCACTGGCGAATCGGACACCACTCTAAAAAAACTAAATCCGACTAGATGGTCCAGTAGGGTCAATACGATATCTGCAATAAAACTTCGTTATTTTGATATTATCAAAGCATTATCAGAAATAGTTCTAAAGAGTCCTAATAAAGATGAGCGTAGTGAAGCAGAGACTATTAAAAACAAAAATGCTAAATTTCGAGTTCGTGTTGCTTTGCGAATTCATGCACAGTGTATTGAACTACATCAATTATGCATCCAAAACTTTACAAAAATGCGACATCAATTTGGGCGAGCCGAGTAAAGTTTTAGCAGAGACCAAAGCAAAGTTGCAAATTTATAGAAATGATTTCGGCAAAGCCAGTGAAACTGCAAGAAAATATGGTATTGATACCCATTTTCAAGAAAAAAGGCAAAGAAAAGTTAAAAAACATTTTGATGAATTAGCTGCTGATCACCGATTTCCAAACCGAGAAAAAATATTTAAAATTAAGATTTTCAATAATGTACTAGACACAGTAATATCTCAATTAGAAACACGTTTTATTGGTATGAGTGCAGTCTGTCATAAATTCGATTTTCTAACACCAACATTTTTATTACATGTTGATGAAGCAACTTTATTACAAAAGTGTGACGAATTCCAAAGAAAATATTCAGATATAATAGGCCCTAATTTTTCACTTCAATTTATTAATATTTACCACCTAGTTTTACCTCAACTAACTCAAGCATGGACTGTTCACCAATTATGTAAGGTAATAAAGAGCAACTATGGAGTGCCAGAATGCGACCTAACGGAAGTATTTACAGCAATGTTATTATTCTTTACAATTCCTGTCACTTCTGCATCAGCTGAAAGGTCATTTAGCAAATTAAAAATAATAAAAAATTATGTAAGAAATAATATGGGCCAAACTCGACTCCGACATTTATCGCTAGTAGCAATTGAAAACAAAACCGCTTCAAGCCTGGATTTAAACGAAGTCATTGATACTTTTGCGAAAACTAAAGCTAGGAAAAAATTGTAAATATAAAAGTTATACAGTCAGTTGGTAGGCCCGACCTTTATATAATAAACCCTTGAATCTTCTCTATTTCGTTTTATTAGCCAAACCTACACCAAGTATTAATTGTAATTTATGTTGTTACTGTTTAATATTTTTATTACCTGCCTTGCAGTGTACAAAAAAGAGCTTAAGAAGTTAAGTAGCTTAGCATTTTTAAAGTGTTTGTATATTTCATATTTTCATTTGATAAAACCTAATCAGTTTACTTACATAGCAGTGGGGCCCAATTTTTTAATTTGCCCCAGGGCCCTTGGTTCCTAGCTACGCCACTGGTTTTGATTGTGAGAGATTACTATAAAACGCATGGAGGAGCAGCAAATATTTTCAATAATAGACATCCCAATAAAAATATAACACAATCAACTGTAACGGAAATAGTAAATAAATTTAGAAGAACTGAAAGTATTAAAAATAATTTTAATGGAAAACCTCGAAAACTGATTGCTGATGGGAATAGGCAGGTTGGTGTAATGCTGTCTGTTGTAGCAAATCCAAAATTGTCATTCCGCAAAAGAAAGTCGTTCTTACAACATAATGTAAGTAAAAATACAGTGACATGAATTTTAAAACTAAATAAATACAAACCATACAAACCAAAAATCGTACACACATTAAAAGAAAGGGATTATGATGGGCGCTTTGATTTTTGCTCTCTCATCCAAGGAGAGTTATAGGAGGATCCTTTTTTTATGAGGCATATATTTTTTTCCAATGAGACGACATTTTCGTCAAATGGAATTGTCTCGTCGCAACATTGTCGCTGGTGATCTGAGGAAAATCCCAATTTTGTATTAAAGTCTCATGATCAATATTCGTTCAAGACGAACGTGTGGTGTGACATTTATAATAACAAATTAATAGAACCTTTTTTTCGCGAATCTATGAATGCCGAACGTTATTTACATTTTTTATAAACTGAATAAAGGTTTAAAGTACAACATACCACCAAAATTTACGAATAATATTAAACAAATTATAGCTACAGAGTCAGAAATGGCTTTAAAATCTAATTCAAATAATTTTCTTTATGAGAAATTAAAAATTGCCAATTTAATCAAAAATATTGAACCTTCAAAAGTTAAACGTCAAACAAAAAATGACATTTCAGTTTTAAATGCAATCAAAAAGAAAGTAGAAGATAATAACAACAGTTACAAAATCTGATAAGGGGAACACAACTGTCATTTTGACAACTGAAAATTATATTATATCAAAAATATATAACTTTATAGAATCTAGCGATGTAAAAGTTCTTAAAGCAGACCCAACAAAAAAGTTTTCTAATAATGTAAGGGATATTGTTAATAGTTCAAATTATCTTTTAGGTGATTACGAAAAGAGGTCTATCATACATAAGAATCCTCATTGTCCACAATTATATGGAACCGTTAAATTACATAAAATAACGAAACCAATTAGACCTGTAGTTTCTTATGTTAATGATCCTAATAATATATTGGCAAAGAGGCTTAACAATATACTTAATAGGTACGGATATGCATCTCAGTACTCAATTAGAAATTCAATAGAACTAATCAAAAAGTTTAAAGCAATCAACTTGCAAGATAACTATAAACTTATTTCGTTCGATGTGACTAATATGTTCACTAAAATTCCTCCTAAAGGATGTCTAATACTTGTAAGAAAATTACTAGAAGATAAAAATATTAATCCAGGAATAATATTAGATATACTTAATTTATTTTAGGTATGTATTAATCAGAATTATTTCACTTTTGACAATAAGATATATATTCAAAATGAAGGTTTACCAATAGGAAGCCCTATATCACCTATTTTGGCAAACATTTTTATGGACAGTTTAGAAAGAAACATCTTTGAAAGTAATATTTCGAAAAATATTTAATTGTGGTATAGATATGTAGATGACGTATTAGCTTGTTTTATGGGTAGTGAACGACAATTAGATGTATTTTTCAACTACATTAATAATTTACACCCAAATATTAAATTTACATTAGAAATTGAAGAAAATAGCTCAATCAATTTTCTTGATTTAAAAATTCAAAGAGTTAATAATGTACTTGATTATTCAATTAACCGAAAACTAACACACACTGATGTGACAATTCCATATTGTTCCAATCACCCCATGTCACATAAACTAGCGGAATATAATTCAATGATACATAGAGCTTTTTCAGTTCCTATGAACAAATGTAATTTTGATAGAGAGATTAATACAATTAGACCAATAGCAACATCCAACGGTTATCCATTACATATGATAAATAAGCTAATTAATAAAAAAGAGGAAAAAGTGGCATTACAACTAATATTTCCTAAACAAACTGATGAAATAAAAACTTATAAAACCATCACATATGCAGGAAATATTTCTAATAATATTTCAAAGATAATATCTTTAGCAACGAATACAACTATTTCTTTCAAAACAGAAAGTAACGTTAGTACAAAATTGTTAAATGTAAAAACAAAAATACCAAAATTAAAGAAATCAGGTATATATAAACGCAAATGTCCAGAATGTAATGCTGTCTATTTGGCTCAGACCCTTAGAAATTTTGAAATCGGATACAGTGAACACTTACGAGCATACAGATTAAAACAACCAAATAAATCCCACTACGCAAAACATCTACTTGACACCAATCATTCATTGACACCTAACACAGAACTAGAAGTGCTGCATATTTCTGAAAAGAAACAAGAACTGGATTTCCTTTTCCTTGAAGAATTGGAAATTAGAAGGCATTTAAGAAGCCCACAATATGAAGTTATCAATGAACAGATAAATCTAGGGAGTTCTCCACTAATAAACTGTCTTCTTAAGTGATGATTGTAAAGATCAGCAGATATAGTTTTCTTGGTTTTCTATATCATTGCACAGTTATACTGATCTTAATTGGAAAAATGATATCCATGATATCACCATAGGGCTAATAATATCTAAGCTTAAATAGTTGTAATATCACATCTTCTTCTTTTTTCTATTAACATATATTAAGTCAATCACAAGTTAGGTCACTTCTTGGTCTAGCCAAAAATAACTACTAAACATCAGGTAGGCATCAAATGAAATGTAACTTCTGTCATTCTCACGATGATATTGATTTATCGAAACAATTGTCAATTTTTTAGAATTTTCAATAACTTTTATTACATTGTGGAATTAGCTAGAAACAGTGAGTTTCATTCAAAACATGAATTCATGGACAAACTACCCTTAATGGAACGTCAATGTATTTGGTACCAACAAGACGGTGCCGCATGTCACAGTACAATAAATGTTAGGAACTATCTTGAAAATTTGTTTCATGGAAAAGTTATTCACAGATATTCTGATCTCTTCTAGCCTGCCAGATCCCCTGACATAACCCTTCTTGATTACTTTTTATGGGGTTACCTGAAACAAAAAGTTTACCAGAAAGCGCCGTTTCAAGATATTGACCACTTGGAGAGAATAATTGTAGAAGCATGTCAAGAAATTTCTCCACAAATGATAAGGAATGTATTACGTGAATTTTCCAATAGAACGATTGAGTGTATTGAACGAGAGGGTGGATATGTCGAAGCATTAGTATGAGTGAAAATTAAATTTGTTTGTTTCTAATATTAATATAATGTTAGTTTTATAACTTAGTATTTGAATGTATTTTATTATTTGCAAAATAAATTAATATGCACTTATTACGCGTTTCAATTGCAAAATTATTAGAAAACATCGAAAAACTAAAATGTTATCATGTGTTTCGTAATCATAAGAGATACAAAATAGAAATATTAGTAAAAAATAAAATAATCTGAAGTTTTAATTTAAATATCAGTAGATGAGCAACGTTTGTTCTGGAGTACATCCAAGGTCATCAATGGAAGCTCGAATGGGGGTAACCTAACATAGCAGCCCCCACTGAAAACTTGTGTAGGGGAAGTAAAACCCATTCGAGCTTCCATTCATAACCTTGGATGTGCCCCAGAACAAACGTTGCTCATCTACTAATATCATACTCGTATACGACTAAAAAAATTGATATTTGATGACTGTATTTTAGGTTTTAGATAATGCAGAACTTTTTATGAAGAATAACTTTTTTCCTAAAATTAATAATAAAAAAGTTAGGGGGACATATTGTATATATATATATATATATATTATATATATATATATATATATATATATATATATATATATATATATATATTTTAATAGTGACTCCTACAAAATTTTTTCAAATGTAGTATATTTTATTTATTTTATATTTATTTGTTTAGATGTTTTATATGTTATGGTGTAATATGTTAATACGGCTAGCTCAAATAATTTATTGATTTAAATTTTTGTATAATTATGATTTGTACGGATTTGGGAGCATGAAACCCTCTCTGCTATTTGAGTTCCTGTTGCTGTGAATATCTTCGTTATTAAATAAAAAGAAACACTTTACTTATAAACATAATTTAATTTTTATAATAATGAGAATTTTTATTGTAAAATTTATCATGCGACGCCTATGTGTGGCTGAACTAAAATTATCGATCCATTTTATGTATGGTATGCTATGCGCATGCTTAAAACATCAGGTGATGATGCGTTAAGAGAAGCACTTCATAGACGAGTTGCGTCTGTTCAATTTTACAATGTGCTTTCCGTTATATCATCGAATATTTGATGCGTAATGCACATGTAAAGAATTTATGTTGAAACAAATTATACATACAGAAACAATATGGCACAAGAACAAATTATCAGTTTTATATACATAGAATTGAAATATTACATAAATGAATTCAGATGCATCTTTCTTAAGTTTTTATTTGAAATGAGAAAGTATTTAATTTTGTCTATTTAGATTGGCCATTTATTATTGAAAATTATTTAATTGTATAGTTATATTAAGTCTCTATTATGATACTTTTTCAGATAGATCTTTTTCGCAAAGTTTATTTTACTCATGAGATTTTTAAACACTGGATTGTAATTAGTGAGTTCTTTAACTCTTGTTATATAACAATACGCACTGACCTTGTGTCCTGGAACTAGGATATGCCTCTCTGGACTCTGGAATGCTGCTTCCGAAGTTTAAAGTCGGATAAATTTGAGAAAAATTGATTCTCTCTCAGGAAAATCAGCTGTAGATATTTGGTAAGTACTGTTGTATGTTTTATTAGTGGTTTTTTACTTTTTTTATCATGATTTTGGGGATAATTTATCAAAATTTCTGGAACGCTGCTCCAACCAACCTTCTCGAACCGACGCCAAGCTACCAACCCTTTTTCTTCACTTTTTTCAATAAACAATCAGTCTTTTGTTTTTTCCAGCTCACTATTTTGAAAATGTTTGTTACACTTTGTTAATTGATTGAAAATTGTTCTGTCATGTCTCGAATAACCAATCACCTTTGTTTACCGCACTCAAAATTATGATTTCATTTTTATTTACTCTCAAATATCTTTACTTATATATCAAAATAAGTTTCACTTGATTGTTAGTTTACTATTAAAGTTCATTTGATTGTAATGGGACGAATAGTTTATACTGACGAAATACAATAGTCTTTAATATACCAATGTTTAGTTTAATTTTCTTATTACAATTAGTTATTGTTACGATTGTAACATAAATTCTTTTAAACAATTTGTCAACATTCTCTATTCTGACTATTTACATTCATTTTATATTCTTTTAAATTCATTAATCAATTTCTATTTATTTACTCTATGAAATTACTCTATTGTCAGAGTTTGTCACTGAAACATATTGACATTACAGCGTCAAATATTCTAACCATATCTCTTTGTAAACATTGTGTTATAATATTGAAGAATATCTTGTATGTTTTGAATATTTATTGATTCTTATTACTTTTTTAGATTATGTGTTCAATGTTATTTTCTTATAAAATATTTGATACAAATGGATGATCTTAATTCTATGGTTTCGGATTTATGATTTAAGGTAATGTTTCTTTTTGTTTAATTCTTTGCAAGTTGTAAAGTTTCCTTGAATTATAAATTATATAAAAGCTGTATTAGCAAATTGAGTGAAGATATTTACAATTATCTAATAAACATGAGCAATTTTAATGTCTCATTCTTATCATCCTAGTAAAGTATAGTCTACTGTTTTATTATTTAGCAATTTCTAATTATTCTGTTTCATGACAATGTTTCTACCTTACATATACGTTATAACATTCCCTGAATTTTTATAAAATCATTCTAATTATTGTTCACAATGATCTAGAATGTTTTACTATAAAATTCATTTGATAGTACTCAATTTTCCTACTTCATATATTCTATCTTTTTGTGAAATTGAATCATTAATTTGTTATTATACTTAATTAACCTATTTCTAATTCAACACCTAATCTTATATCTTATTCCTACAAATAATTAATTCCCTTTTCTAACTTGAAAAAATTTATTCTAATTGATACTATTTCTTTACAGGTTAACTTATTGAATTTCATTGAATTCAGGATTGAATCGATACAATTGGTCCACATTGAAAATTCCTCGAATATTGTCAGTTACAGGATGTACAAGTTTATAACTATTTATGCCGTTTGATGTTACTACTTTATAGGGACCTTCGTAAGGTAATTGTAATTTTGTACAAATATTACGTTTATGATTAGGAACTCTAAGTGCTTTAATTATTAATAGTTCTCCTTCCTTGAAAGTAGTTCTCTTCTTAATTCTCTTGTTTCGTCTTTTGATGTATTTTTCAGCATTCTTGGAAATTCTTTCCCTCGTTTCCTTTATTATTTGTTCATGTTTCTCTGTGTTTTCTGGTATCCATGGTCTTTCAGGTACTATGTTTTTCATAATTAATATTGGTGATCTTCCAGTTACTTCATGTGGTACGTTATTTAAACAGAATTCTATATTTTTTAAATTCTTTTCCCAGTTTCGTTGTTGGTCGTAAACAAGTAATCTTACACATTTGATGACCTCTCTGATATATCTCTCCGTTTGATTAGCACATGGATGTCTAATACTTGTAAAGTGAGGCTTTACGTTTGATTTTCTTAACCATGTTTTAAAGTTTTCGTTATTGAAATAAGTTGCGTTATCCATCAAACAGTTTTCCGGTATGCCCACTTCTAGAAAGTAGCTTGTCAGGCATTTCTTCACCGTCTTCTTATCTGTTCGTTGACATGGATATAAGGTTACATATTTTGAGAAAGCATCTACAACTACGAATATGTTTTAATTTCCCTCTTTACTAGGTATTATGTTTGAAATGAAATCTACCGTTATGACTTCAAGAGGATGTTTCGTTACTAATGATTTTGGCATATTTTCGTTGTGCTAGGAAAATGTTCATTGTTTGATGCCTCATGTAGATCTACACGATTGTTTGGAGAGTTTGCCCTGTCTTGGCTGCTAGCTCTCCTTTGGAAGTTGACACGTCTATTATGACCGTTATCATTTGTTCGATTTATGTTACCATCAGAGTTCCTTCTTACAAAGTAGTCGCTCTGATGATTATTGTTGTTTGAATGGTTATTATTGTTATAACCATTATTATTGTAGCTATTATTGTTATTGTATCTCCTATTATTATAATTATTTTGTACATTGTTGTAATTATTTCTACCCCTTCCTTGACTGTTGTGGTTATAATTGTTTGCTGGATAATTACTGAATCTTGAATTATTTGTTCTATTATTTGTATTACTATTTAAATTTCTATTATTATTACTATTGTATTCGTTGTTGGTATTGTTTGAAATATTCCCAGTATTACCTCTGTTAGCATGCCCTATGTTTCGGCTGTAATTTGTATTGTTTCTATACTCATTTTGTTTGCTTCTATTGCTCGTTAGATTTCTTTCTATCCTCATCAGGTAATTGGATAGTTGTTCAAAAGTCCTGATGTTTTGTATTGCTATTGTTTCCGCTATTTGTGACTTGAAATGTCTGGATAAAAACATGATTATTTCTTCTTCCTTGATTATAGGTTCCAAGTGTTGCGCTTGAGAATAGAGTAGCAACGAGTAGAGATACATGGTATTTCCTCTATTCTCATCATATCGTCCAAAATACAGTCTCTCTCTAACTTCTCCTTGAGTTATTTCACCCCAATACAATTTAAGAAAAGCAGTTTCAAATTCCTTGTAGCTGTTGAAATCCATTTCATTGCTTGTAAACCACAATATAGCTTGTCCAGTTAGGTGTTTCCTTAATATTTCCCTTATATCTTCGAAGTTTCTTATGTATTTGATTTTATTTGTTAATATTCTTAAGAATATTTTAGGATGTATTTTCCTGATGTTCCCATCAAATTTGATATTCTCTTCGTTCCCACCTTGATATGCATAAGTGATCATTCCTTGTTCACCTTTTAGTTGAGTTTTCATTTGTTCCAATTCATTTTTCACATCTCTTTTAATATCGTTTCTTGTTTTCACTATGTTCTTTTCGGTTTCTTCTCTTACTTCATGTATTTCCTTTTTCACATCACTTCTGATGGATTCGATGTCCCTTCCATGTTTGATTATGCTCCTTCTCACATCTTCTATTTCCTTCTTTCCGGATTTTTCTATTATTTCAACAGCTCTGGTAATATTTACTTCCGTGACCTTCTTCGTTTTCTCTATTAGACTTTGTTCCAAGTTTTCGAATTTTTCTTCTTGGTTCTCTAAACTTTTTTCCATCTCATCTTGCTTTCTTCTGATCTCCGCTACCTTTTCGTCTTGTTTCCGTAATTTTAGTTCCAGTGAGTTATTCATTCTTTCAATTTTTTGATTTTGTTCGTCCATCTTCTCTCTAATTATTTCTTTCAAATATTCTTTCTGTTCTTCTATTTTTTTCATCATTTTTTTGCTATCTTCCTGTTGTTCTTCTATTTTCTCCATCATTTTTTTACTTTGTTCTTCCATCAAGTATTTTATGCTCTGTAGAAGTTGGTTTTCACTGTCTCCCTTACTTGTTTCTCCTTCATGTATTCTTCTCGGTTCTTCAATTTTTTGTTTTCCCTCAGCTTGTGTGATATTCTCCTCACTTGGCTGCAGGTTTTCTCTTGATTCCGTTACATTTTCTAATTCTCCAATCGTTTCTTCATCCCGATCTTCATTATTCCCTTCTTGATCAAAACAATATGTTTCCGGGTCTTTCCCTTCTCTTATGATAGCCTCCTGCAGTCTTCTAACGAGCGCCTGTTTAGTTCCCGTTTTGTCCAATCCTCTGTTTTCCAAAATTTCCTTCAATTCCGTTGTTTTTAATTCTTTTATTGTTTTGTTCAACTCTATTGTTTAAATTTTTATTTCTAATAGACAAAACAGTACAAGACTCCAAACAAATTTTCCCCGAAATTGTTACTGATTTTATCAAAGTTAAATCGCCACACAACTTGGTCGAATCTATTATTATTTTATTAGCAATTAATTATTTAATGAATTTATTCAACGCCCCACGTTGGGCGCCAATTTTAATAGTGACTCCTACAAAATTTTTCAAATATAGTATATTTTATTTATTTTATATTTATTTGTTTAGATGTTTTATATATTCTATGGTTTCGGATTTATGATTTAAGGTAATGTTTCTTTTTGTTTAATTCTTTGCAAGTTGTAAAGTTTCCTTGAATTATAAATTATATAAAAGCTGTATTAGCAAATTGAGTGAAGATATTTACAATTATCTAATAAACATGAGCAATTTTAATGTCTCATTCTTATCATCCTAGTAAAGTATAGTCTACTGTTTTATTATTTAGCAATTTCTAATTATTCTGTTTCATGACAATGTTTCTACCTTACATATACGTTATAATATATATATATATATATATATATATATATATATATATATATTATAGTATATCTCGACTATGTTTTTAATTATAATATATTATATTCTATATTGTTTTATCGTTGAATTTATTTGTAGCTGTAACTACACTAATATGAAAACACCTTTAGCTAAATATAACCTATAAAATTTTTAATGACAGCAGTCAAATTAATATGCCCGGCTAAATAAATATTAAATTTTATATCCTGAAAGATAAATTAATACACAATATCAATCAACTCACTCTTTTCTCAGGGAGGGATCAAAGATTTCACAGAATAATTCAAAATTTATAAATTTCCAAATAATTTTCGTAATAACGTATTATACTATTCAAATCGAAAGTAACTGTTTGTCCAATACACTATAAGACAATTAAATTATCTTATGACACATATGAAATTACTGTCAGAAATTAAACCAAATGTCACTTCTTGTACTAAATTTTCTATAGGATGAAATTATCAAATGTAATGAGAATGATTATGAAAAGAGAGCCAAAACGTGATTAGAATTCAAATTTATATATTATATTATCAAATAAACACTTACAAAAATTAAAACTTTTCAAAAAAAATATCACAAACGAATATTATAAACAATCTAAAATTAGAAATTCTTATCTAAATACTATAACTAAAAGTCCAAAATGACTTATATGTCAATGTAAGATTCCCCAATTTCCTTGTAAATTGTCTTTTCCAAAATTTGTCTTGAGTTTACGTAGAATGATATATCAATAATGTTACTATAATTTGATCAAATATTTAATTCATCAGATGCATCTACTTTCGAAATATTTTTCACTAAAGGCCTATTAATTCTCGAGAAATAATATATAATATGGACTGGACTCACCAAACTGGATACAGATATACTTGTTTGTATTCTAAAAACGTTTTAGAATATCTGGAACAATTTTCTAAATGACTTATTTAGAAACTGGAACAACACTCGCACTTTACCGCTGTAATTCTCTGCGAATAATACACGCACTGGCTTTCAAAGGCAAATTGTGTTAATTTGATAATAATGCTACAACTTATTCTGATATTCTCAAATAAATTTGAGACAACTCTTATTCCGATGTTGTCTCTCGAGATATTAAAATTCAACTCTATTTAAAAAAATTCTGAGACAACTCTTATTTCGATGTTGTCTCTCGCGATGTTATGAATCAACTCACTAAACTGTTTCCATAAATAACTCTCTTCTCCTTTGGTTACCAAGAATTCTTTTTTTTTAAAAAATACAAATTTATGTTTTTATGTACCAAGAGAGATCCAAGAGAGATTTACATTATTTTTTATAAGTGCCATTTTGCTAATAGAGACATCTGTATTCTGGTTTTTCAAATCGTTTTAAAATCTATCTGTCATTAAGTCTATTCTGCAGTAATGTCATATGAAATTGAAATGTCAAATTTTATTGGTATATTGAACCTTTCAAATTATTGATAATACAGTGTGTATCACTAGTATTACATCTAAATATGCATATTTTCTTTATTTCAATGTTTTCTTTAGAATTTAGATAGAGGATATCTATTAATATATATATATATATATATATATATATAAATTCATTTAGTTTCTTCAACCATTTGTATATAATATTGGAAATGTTTATATTCTTGGGTTCATAGGTTGTTTTAAAATAATTAAAATACGATTGTATTTCACATTTTTCTATTGAAAATGGATAAAAATTTTAACGTTTCGCCTCCTCCTTGGAAGCATTTTCAAAACAATATCATTATAAGAATAAGGTACGATTAAAATATTTGTAAATAGATAAAAACATAACATTAGTAGGTTTTTTTAAAAAACATTAATAAAAACACAGAATTAAAATTGACGTACTTACCTTAGAATTTCAATGTAACGATACTATACGAGGGAAGTTGAAATGAGTTAATTAATCAGCTTATAGTAAATTTGACTCAAGTTTTTTATATCTTGTCTATCATTCACAGAAAACTCATCTTGTTTTATGTGTATCATTTCTTTAATTGATAATTTCTGATAATTTGTGTCTTGAGCTAAGATTTTTGTTTTTTTATAATCAAATTCATGATTCTCAGTGCTTTCATGTTTGTGTAAAGCAGTTGATGCATTTTTTGTATATTTGTGACCATTCATCCTGCCCTCCAAGTACTGTGTAGTCATTCCTATATAATGCTTCGGACAATTCATGCATGGTATGGAGTATATAATATTAGATTTTTTATTATCTTTGGTTTTGTTTTTTAGTTTAGTAAAAAGTGGCGATAATGTGTTGTGGGATTTATGGCATACATTGATGTTATATTTTGATAAGATGTATTTAAGCTTTTCAGATAATTGATTTGTATAAGGTAGAGCTATATATGTATCATTTTCTTGGTTTGGTTTTATTTGTGTACTTGGTTTTATGTTGTTATTGTATAATTTATATGTACGTTGTTGAATGATTCTGTTAATTTGATTTTCTGGATATTGATTATTTTTTAGAACATTTTTAAGTTTTTTCAATACCTTAGGGCGATACTCAGGTGAAGTTAATTTGATAGCTCTATCTGTTAATCCTATAATGACACTGTTTTTTTGTGATTTGGGATGGCATGAGTTATAATTTAGATATCGTCCAGACCATGTTTCTTTTGTATATAGTTTAGTTTTTATTTTGTTTTTGGTTTTTATAAGTGTCATGTCTAGAAAATTTATTTTGTTATTGTTTTCGATTTCTAAAGTGAATTGGATACTTGGGTTGAAACTATTGAAAGCACTCAGGAATGCATCGCACTTGTTACTCGGAATTACAGCTAAACAATCGTCAACGTATCTTTTAAAAAATGTTACATCAAAATCTATATTATTTAATACTTTTTCTTCTATATATTCCATGACAATTTGCGCTAGACTTGAAGAAATTGGAGATCCCATTGTACATCCGTTTAGTTGTTGGAAAAAGTTGTCATTATATTGAAAGTAATTATTTGTTTGTATAAGCATAATGCCTTCTAGAAATTCGTCATAGTTAAGTGATGTATGTTGTTTGATCGAATCCCATTTATCTTTTAGTACATGTGTTATAAGATCATTTGGAATATTTGTATACATTGAAATGACATCTAGGGATATGATTTTATAATTATCAGGAATATGCACTGTATCTAAAAATTGTTTGAGCATAAATGAATCTTTCACATAAAAATTATTTTTAGTTGTTTTTGATAGACTATATGCAAGATATTTGGACAGCTTATAAAAAGGTGATTGGATGTATGACACTATTGGACGCATTGGTATATTTGGTTTATGTATTTTCGGTAGTCCATATAGTTTTGGTGGTAAAGCATTGTGTGTTTGTAATTTTTTTGCTTCGTTGGCATTGATAGAACCATTATTTAAAAGTTTTTTTATAAATGTATTATTTTTGTTTTGAAATATTTTGGTTTTATCTGATTTAATTTTTTGATAAACTTTTCTATCATTTAGTAGCTCTGTCATTTTATTATTATAATCATCGGTGTTCATTACTAGTGTTTTATTACATTTATCCGGTTGTAGAATTGTAATTTGCGGATTGCATTTTATAAATTCTTTAGTTTTCTTCAATTTTTTTTGGATGTTTTTTTGAGTTTTATTGATTTTTTGAGTTTTATGATGAAAACTTTATGAAAACTAATAAAAAAACTAGAAAAAGCTATTGATTGTGAAATAAACAAATTGAAAAATATCATTCCAGAAAGCTTATTGAATTCATATGTCAATCTAGAAAAAACAAAATATGAAAAACATTTTCAAAAAGTGAAAAAAGCAAATTCAAAAAAGTTTAATAATTTAATTAATAACTGTACACAAAATGAAACTAAAATAAACTCTGACTCGTGGATTGAGAATATCTCTAATACACATATACCAAATGACATAAAAGAAATATTAGCATATGGAAAAAATTTCTCTCTGCCATACAAAAATGAGAACGAATTACCTTATACAGAATATATTGCAAGTATAGAAACAGCCATTATTAATAAACCAGATCAAATAAAAGATAATATTAGAGCTGATGTAGTAAATACTATCACCAATCATAAAATAAAACTCCGTCATCATAAAACTCAAAAAATCAATAAAACTCAAAAAAACATCCAAAAAAAATTGAAGAAAACTAAAGAATTTATAAAATGCAATCCGCAAATTACAATTCTACAACCGGATAAATGTAATAAAACACTAGTAATGAACACCGATGATTATAATAATAAAATGACAGAGCTACTAAATGATAGAAAAGTTTATCAAAAAATTAAATCAGATAAAACCAAAATATTTCAAAACAAAAATAATACATTTATAAAAAAACTTTTAAATAATGGTTCTATCAATGCCAACGAAGCAAAAAAATTACAAACACACAATGCTTTACCACCAAAACTATATGGACTACCGAAAATACATAAACCAAATATACCAATGCGTCCAATAGTGTCATACATCCAATCACCTTTTTATAAGCTGTCCAAATATCTTGCATATAGTCTATCAAAAACAACTAAAAATAATTTTTATGTGAAAGATTCATTTATGCTCAAACAATTTTTAGATACAGTGCATATTCCTGATAATTATAAAATCATATCCCTAGATGTCATTTCAATGTATACAAATATTCCAAATGATCTTATAACACATGTACTAAAAGATAAATGGGATTCGATCAAACAACATACATCACTTAACTATGACGAATTTCTAGAAGGCATTATGCTTATACAAACAAATAATTACTTTCAATATAATGACAACTTTTTCCAACAACTAAACGGATGTACAATGGGATCTCCAATTTCTTCAAGTCTAGCGCAAATTGTCATGGAATATATAGAAGAAAAAGTATTAAATAATATAGATTTTGATGTAACATTTTTTAAAAGATACGTTGACGATTGTTTAGCTGTAATTCCGAGTAACAAGTGCGATGCATTCCTGAGTGCTTTCAATAGTTTCAACCCAAGTATCCAATTCACTTTAGAAATCGAAAACAATAACAAAATAAATTTTCTAGACATGACACTTATAAAAACCAAAAACAAAATAAAAACTAAACTATATACAAAAGAAACATGGTCTGGACGATATCTAAATTATAACTCATGCCATCCCAAATCACAAAAAAACAGTGTCATTATAGGATTAACAGATAGAGCTATCAAATTAACTTCACCTGAGTATCGCCCTAAGGTATTGAAAAAACTTAAAAATGTTCTAAAAAATAATCAATATCCAGAAAATCAAATTAACAGAATCATTCAACAACGTACATATAAATTATACAATAACAACATAAAACCAAGTACACAAATAAAACCAAACCAAGAAAATGATACATATATAGCTCTACCTTATACAAATCAATTATCTGAAAAGCTTAAATACATCTTATCAAAATATAACATCAATGTATGCCATAAATCCCACAACACATTATCGCCACTTTTTACTAAACTAAAAAACAAAACCAAAGATAATAAAAAATCTAATATTATATACTCCATACCATGCATGAATTGTCCGAAGCATTATATAGGAATGACTACACAGTACTTGGAGGGCAGGATGAATGGTCACAAATATACAAAAAATGCATCAACTGCTTTACACAAACATGAAAGCACTGAGAATCATGAATTTGATTATAAAAAAACAAAAATCTTAGCTCAAGACACAAATTATCAGAAATTATCAATTAAAGAAATGATACACATAAAACAAGATGAGTTTTCTGTGAATGATAGACAAGATATAAAAAACTTGAGTCAAATTTACTATAAGCTGATTAATTAACTCATTTCAACTTCCCTCGTATAGTATCGTTACATTGAAATTCTAAGGTAAGTACGTCAATTTTAATTCTGTGTTTTTATTAATGTTTTTTAAAAAAACCTACTAATGTTATGTTTTTATCTATTTACAAATATTTTAATCGTACCTTATTCTTATAATGATATTGTTTTGAAAATGCTTCCAAGGAGGAGGCGAAACGTTAAAATTTTTATCCATTTTCAATAGAAAAATGTGAAATACAATCGTATTTTAATTATTTTAAAACAACCTATGAACCCAAGAATATAAACATTTCCAATATTATATATATATATATATATATATATATATAATATATATATATATAATATATATATATATATATATATATATATATATACAAACTACCTAAAACGAGGGTACCTGTATCTCAGCTTTGAGTACAGTTAGGAGGCTGTAAATTTTACGGTAGTATCACCTCAGCGCCTCCAGTCAACTGACAGAATGCCATCGTGATCGGTGAACATGTTCCTATTTTTTCGGCCCTTTAAAAATTCATATTTTATATGAAATAGTTGTACAAGTAGTGTGCAAAGGTTAACTTTTCTCTCGAGCGTAGAAGTTTGTGGCACGAGCCGTAAGGCAAGTGTACACAATATTTTTTTACAATCACGTTAATTCGTTTATTAATTTTTTGACATTATTTGAAATTTTTATGTCGTGGACAAACGCAACTATTTCTTATAGCACGATCATGATTTTTGTTTGACAGAGCCAGTTTCTTCAAAATTTATAATTAAATGAGTAAAATACTGACGACTTACTTGCTGTTCCACGTGGTTTTGTTTAAAGAGTTCAACAACGACACAGTTACAGTTTGTAACTACGATGAAAATTCATTCCCCTATAGGTTAACATTGACATGTTTTGGCATTTTTTCAAAAGTTTAACAAAACTCGATATGATGAGGGTAGCAAATTTTAGTTCAGACACAATATACAATACCTGGTTTGAATGTAATAAGACACGTTCTGTTAGTGCAAGTTCCTTCCGGAAAAATTAAAATTTGTGGCCAATCCAAATCTGACGTAGCTCTATTGATGATTTCTTTTATAGAATTTTGTCTAGAATTAGGATCATCTCTCCATACGTATACTGGTTGCGTGAAATTTATTAATTCTACAAACAATCTACGTCAGTAATATTTACATATAATTTTTACCACATGTGCGATATTATTGACAATTTAGTCGTTCCGGTCCTGTTCTTTAACAATTAAAATGTAAGTTGACTTTGTGAACATTCTTTACTACAAAGCGCCATCTAGTATCAGAATTACTGCTGAAGAGACGCAGTTTTCTGGAATGTTGGATTAGCAAAACAATGAGGTTCAGTCGAAAGACCTTAGAGCGCGCTAGACGTAATTATTTTACATATCTAAATTAAAAATATTGTGTGGTTAACATAATCAAGATTAGTTAGATGTATTAATTAAAATAATCTTTACAACGCGATAATAAAATCACACTGAAACAATTATATATCTGGCTATAACAATAGTTTGTTCAATAATATATTTTATCAATCGTTAAAAAAAATAAGAAGTGAGGAACAATACTTAATTATTTAGACAAGTAAATTAAAAACATAAAAGTGTGGAATGGTATACCTAAGAAAATATTTTATGGCTTCTTAAATTTAATTATATCTCTACATTTGTACAGTGTCGCCCCCAATAAAGTCTTTTTAATTATAAATAAGTACTACATACAGAGTAAGTTACAAGTATGGTAACGATTCGTTTAAAGAATAATCTAGGGATGTTTTATTTTTAATAGAGATATAGTTACTTTTTTAAATGAAACTAAATGTTTCTAGATAAATCCACAATATACTGACAAAATGTTAAAAATTCTATGAAATTGACAATTGTTTTGATAATGCTATCATCAATATCGAAACGATTGTCAATTTCTTAGAATTTTTAACTTTTTTTCAATATATTGTGGAATTATCTCGAAACAGTTATTTTCATTTAAGAAAGTAATATGAGTAGATTCCACAGAGTAAGAGCCGAAACAGTATCATTTAAAAAAATCACCGTCAAAGTTGGATATAGTGTAGATCTCAATGTCCTCCCTCCTTCAAAGTTCTTATTGGTAGAATTAGATCCTATGGCTACGTTTAGAAATATTAAACGCTTAGTCTGTAAAATTCATTTTTTAGTATAAAAGAAATATTGTAAACTAAATATTTTTACACACTGTGTTAGATTATATTATACAGGGTGTTGAAGTTATGAAAAATATAATGTTTTAATTTGATAACTTTAAAATGGATGAATATATTGAACTGACATTTGGCAGGTTGTTTTTAAATGTAAAAGGGCATACTTTGATGGAAAAACATGTTTCAATTCTTGATCCAGTGGTGTACATTTGGAAGAATATGTCACCTTTCCCCTCCCATTTTTTACGCCACTGGCATTTGAAGCTATTTTTATTTGATTTTGTAGTCCTCAATAGTTGTCACGTGAAAAACGCATAACCTATACATATCAAAAAATTTGTAGTTTTCAAGATATTTAATGTTTTTATGAAGTCTGCAAGATCACTTTTTAATAAAAAAATAAAAAAAATATTTTTCTTGAATGTTTTTTAATAACTACCAAACTACTAATGGTTAGAATATGTAACAGGAACTAATTTGTGAAACATCAATGCATATAAAACCTTGAGAGAGGATTGTTGAAAATACTTTTCCAAACTTGTGATTTTATTAACAAAAGAATTAATGACAATAAAAAATAAGATAATTACAAAGTTAAATAATATCCCATTCAAACTTAATTTTTAACTAAGCAGCCAACAAATTACAAAATATGCTCAAAATAGTAATACAAGTGTAATGATGATTATCGAAATACAAATTTCTTCGCGCTCGTGTGGTTTCCTAAAACAACAATTTGTTTCGTGAAAGAGAAGAAATTTTCGATAATTATTAATTAAACGAGTTGTATATGTCAAGATTATTTCACGAAAACAATTAAAATTGGGCTATGATGACGTTCGTTGCAAAATTCCATGAATTGTTTCCACACGTACTTTTTAGATCGCACGGTATTTTGCGGCATTTGTTCTTTTACTTTCTTTTCAATATCATTAAGATCAAACAGACCAAAACGGTTTTTAGAATTCATTCTTGATACAATAATTCTGACGTTTCTTTATTAATTTGACATTTTCTGTCAGTCACTAGATTTTTAATATCGAATAAAACAACTAATGACAACGCGAAACACACAGATAGGAAAATTGCATGTATCCAATCAGGTGCCGAAATACAAAATCGAAAACATGGTGTTTTCAGATATCAATCCTCATATTTAAACCAATCGAAGGCGCGTATTTTGTATTGAGTGAAATAATCATTGAAAATTGCATACCTTGGAAAGACTGGCGATTACTGGAAATAATTTCTGTAACTGCATGGATTCTTGCTATCAGTGCCTCCTCCTAGTAGGCTAAGGATGTCAATAATGAAATGGTAAATGTCATTTGTTTAACGTCAAAACGAAAATGAATTATTTGTAATTAAATTGGTTTGTGCAACTTTCACACTTGTTGTTTTGATGGATTATACTTTTGAAGAAATGGTTGATATGCAACTAATATACGGGGAAGCCAGAAAGAATGGTAGACGTTCCGAGCGCTTGTATAGAGAAAAATATCCAAAGGCACTTAATAACTCAGATTCAAAACGCAAAAAAATAAAGGCAAAATTGTTTCTATTGTTTGGCGGCTCTTTTGGATTTGTTGAATTTGTCATCTTATAAGCTCAAGTCAGATCACTCTGTAAGTGTGAATTTTTGTAGCCTACCACCCAATAATACAACGTTGCAATATAAACTAACACAGTGTGTAAAAATATTCAGTTTATAATATTTATTTTATTTTGTATTTATGTTGTATTACTAAAAAATGATATTTTACGGATTAAGCGTTTAATATTTCGAAAAGTAGCCATAGGATCTAATTCTACAAATAAGAACTTTTAACAAGGACATCGAGATCTACACTATATCCAATATTCAGAAAATTTGACGGTGATTTTTTTAATGATATTTGATCCTTTTTTCCATTGTAAAAATATCAGGACATCAAATACCAGTACATATCAAAAATTCAGACAACAAAATACATTGTCATATTAATATTGCACATGTTATAAACCATCAAACAAAACTACAATTGCAAAATAAAAAAATAAAAAAAATAAAGAAAAACCTACTTCCGATATGGTTGTTTGCCCCGCTTTCGCGTCTACATATCATAGACGGGAAACCGACAACATATACGATACTCCCGTCTAAGAATGTGGAATGAGGGGCAGCCACTAATATGGGGGCCTCACGTTTGGTAGCCTGTCTCCCTTTTATGCTTATATGCATGCCTCCAGCGAGCAGACAATTTTGTCCAATGATACATATCAAATGTTTCAGTTTCCTAAATGGGAGAAAATTGTTTTTATAAATAAAATCAGAATATGGAAGTTAAATATTACAGTGACACGAAAAAATATATGTTCTAGGGGGTTCTAGAAATAAGAAGATTTATTAGACAGTTCATCATCCTTAATGGATTACTTATAAATTACTGGAATTAGAAATGATTAAAAGATCAGTGGGTTATTTTTAGAACTTAAAAGGATAGAATAAAAAAGGGAAAAGTATGTTACTAATTTTAGTACCCCCCAAGACGATGTGCTTCGTTCATATTAAACAAAAAAGGCGATAAATGCGAGCAAATTTGACTGACATCTTTTGTGGAAAAACAAAAATCCAATTATTTCAAGAAAAATTTTAATAAATTTGCAAATTTATAATTTTTTTTAATGATTCACTTGATAGTTGGAATTAAAACGAACACCTCCATAGATTTGTATATACAATAGGTGTTTCTTTACATAGAAACAAAAAATGCAAGCAATAATAACAAATTAAAGGTTTGGCTATAAAATACGTCAAATTTATGCACATTTGATTCAACTATCTTATATAAATTGAATATATTGATAGGCCAGGGGCACTACAGTTTGACATGGCTGTGTCGTGACGTATATTAGATATTGGTTGGATTTGCTCGGAAGTCATCTAAGAAAAGAAAATATGAAGGTCCGCCAGCTGAAAAAGTTGTGCTATTTGCAGGAAAAATCATAAACTGCAAAAAACGCAAAAATCGCAAATTTTTTCCGATATTTCTTAATATAACTCTTTAAATATGCAAGATAGAGAAAAAAAGTATACTTACGAATTTGTTCTTTATGAAATTCTTTACAAGATAGAATTGGTTTAAAATCGATATATTCAGTTTTTTCGTTGAGAAATGGCGATAAATGCGAGATTATTTTAAAGCATTTGTTTGCGAGATACGAGATCATCCAATCACGCTATAAATTGTGTAAATTGGGATTTAAAAACCTTATTATAGTATAAAACAATTTTTTTAAGGTAAATCTTGATAAAAACTTTTAGCTCAACTTTAACCCTATATAACTCCTACAAATATTGAATGGAAGGGACGAAAAATAATTGGTAATTAAGATACATCTTTCCTTTATCGAATGATGTAAAGCAGATGTCGCTATCTTCCATAGATTCTGAAATATTAAATTTTAAATGAAGGCGTGTCAAAAAGATTTTGTAAATTTTGGTTCCCAGACCAAAAAATTGAAAATTTTGCTTTATTGTGAATGTATGTAAAAAGTGATATAGTATTATGTATTTCGTCTCGTAGAATCCAAAAAATAGGTTAGTTTTGGATTTTGAGTTATAGTTTTCCAGAAAATCCCATTTTCAATCATTTTCCTGACTTTTCCACGGGAAAAAAAACTATTTCAAACAACTGACAAATTTTTCAGATTCCTCGTATCAAAAAACCCCGTAATGCAAAATTTCATGAAAATCGGAGAGAAACTTTTTTTTCGTTATTTTGAATAGATTTTTTGGTTAAAATATGTCAACTTTGATGTTTAATAACTCGGTTATTAATGCCGCTGGAAACTTGCAATATTTTTTTATAATAGTAGTAACTATCTTCTTTCGATTTTTACCAATTTCAATATTCCCATATCATAAACGTAGTTGCTACGAATTTTTTTAAGGTAAATTTTGATAAAAATTTTTAGCTCAACTTTAACCCTATATAACTCCTAGAAATATTGAATGGAAGGGACGAAAAATAATTGGTAATTAAGATACATCTTTCCTTTACCAAATGATGTAAAACAGATGTCGCTATCTTCCATAGATTCTGAAATATTAAATTTTAAATGAAGGCGTGTCAAAAAGATTTTGTAAATTTTGGTTCCCAGACCAAAAAATTTAAAATTTTGCTTTATTGTGAATGTATGTAAAAAGTATAGTATTATGTATTTCGTCTCGTAGAATCCAAAAAATATGTTAGTTTTTGATTTTGATTTATAGTTTTCCAGAAAATCCCATTTTCAATAATTTTCCGGACTTTTCCACAAGAAAAAACTTTTTTTCAAATAACTGACAAATTTTTCAGATTCCTTGTATCAAAAAACCCCTTAATGCAAAATTTCATGAAAATCGGAGAGAAACTTTTTTTTCGTTATTTTTCAAACAACTGACAAATTTTTCAGATTCCTTGTATCAAAAAACCCCTTAATGCAAAATTTCATGAAAATCGGAGAGAAACTTTTTTTTCGTTATTTTTCAAACAACTGACAAATTTTTCAGATTCCTTGTATCAAAAAACCCCTTAATGCAAAATTTCATGAAAATCGGAGAGAAACTTTTTTTTTCGCTATTTTGACCAAATCCCTTCTGAATAGATTTTTTGGTTAAAATATGTCAACTTTGATGTTTAATAACTCGGTTATTTTTGCCGCTGGAAACTTGCAACATTTATTTTTTTTGTAGTAGTATTAACTATCTTCTTTCGATTTTACCAATTTCAATATTCCCATATCATAAACGAAATTGCTACGAATTGTTTTAAGGTAAATTATGATAAAAATGTTTACCCCAAATTTAACCCTGTATAATTCCTACAAATGATGAATGGAAGAAACTGAAAATGACTGATGCTGAAGGTACATCTTTCCTCTGTCGAATGGTATGATAATAAAGACTATATCTCTCTTATTGTCGAAAATATTAAATTTTAAATAGAGGCATGTCAAAAAGATTTAAAAAATTTCGAGGTCCTGGATAAAAATTTGAAAATTTTGATATATAGTAAACGTGTAGAAAAAATGATCAAATATCATGTATATTTACCCGAGGATTCCATTTTTGTTACCCATTTTCAGAAATTCTCTTTAATAAAGAGATTAAAAAATATTTTTCGAAATTTCTTCAAATAAACTATTTAAAGAAAAAATTTTAATTGAAAACTAATAATATCATTCGATTCGTCTTAATATACTTTTTCCTATGATTTTTTTCTCCATTTTTTTTCTCTACACGTTGGTATAAACAGTTCCCGCTTCGCGGTAATTTAATTTTGATGCTCTCGTTCCTTTTACTTTGAAGCGTCGATTTCAAGTTTCGCACTCTATCCCCAGTCCCCTCAGATTCGACGCGCCGAACGGTACCGCTACAACTTTCTTTGATTTTTCCTACTTCATGCACAAGGGCGATGTTATATCTCAAAGCACATACAAAAACTTCTCGGAAAAATCTATCTGCTGGCATTTTTTTTATTGTTATAACATTAATGGTTATACCGCAAACACTCTCGATCTTTGACGTTTATTATCTCAGCACCTATTCGGCCAAATTAAACGCATTTTTTTTAATAGGAGCGTCTTTCCGAGAACTTTTTTTAGGTACTTTGAGTATTTTTCTTCGGTATCCAAATTCACTTCAAAAATTAATAATTTATAAGACGAAATTTTTCAACTTTTCAAAATCGCGTAAAAAATGATGAAAACTTAAAAATTGTTCATTATAACTATTGTGTATTATAGTTTAGAGGTCTAAGTAGTTGTAAAAAAATCGGCGCCTATTACAACTTGTTCGAATTTGATTTAATTACCAAATTCTCCTGTGATTTGTATTTTCAACTTCCCCTGTATAATACAATTCAAATATTCTGCTCAAAACATATAACTAAATATATCCTTATTCTCAACATTTAATATTTCTTTACATCAACAAAATATTCATTTTAACTTTACTACCACCTAAGAAAAACAGATAAATATCGTTTTCTGAAATTCCAATGAATATTTCAAAGGACCCGACACCTTATCGCTTCATAAAAACTCTCCTCCAAACTCTGTTATCTGTATCTACGAAACCTTTTCAGGCCCCAAAAAAATCACCCTAACTGCCAATTTGACTCGCTGTATCTGACCGTTACGTTTCAAACTCTTTTATCCCATTGGCCAGATCCTAATATTTTGCTCCTACCTCGCAACCACGTTAACCTATGTATAAATACGAATACAACCTCAATTTTAGTTACTTCCCAGTCGTCACTCGCACTTCCCAGTCGTCACTCGCACTTCCCAGTCATCACTCGCACTTCCCAGTCGTCACTCGTACACTCCCCAGTCGTCATTCGTCATTCATACATTTCCCAATCAGCGGTCATACAAATTTCCCAGCCGGCATTCACACTTCTCATTTATCTTTCGTTCTCGCTCTTCATCATTTAATCATCGTACATAATGGTACTCAAGTTATAAGAGCACCCGGCGTTTTTTGTCCCGGTAATAAACATGTGTATTTGATCTTCAATCATCCATTAATCCCTCAGATTATGTGTTAAATAATCACAGTGTAACGCGTATGATCAAGTGAGTTCCTTAATTGTCTACGCAAAAATAAAAAAGTTATAAATTCCTGCAATATATAAAAATGAACGTGAAATAAGTGTTTAATTTCTCCATACATTTCATCACACATCATAGTGAATACAATCATTTGGTCCTTCGAGAACATCAGCTAACAATAAAGAACTTTCCATTCCATCTATTAGCCCACGTAAAAAAGGATTAATTAGAACCAACTCAAAAATGTAAGCCTGGCATGAACGCAAAAATGACGTTAATTTTTTCGCGGAAATTAATTAACAATTAATTCATGTAAAAACTATCAGGCCAATTTGATTGGTCTTTGGCATATTGTTTTATACTATAATAAGGTTCCTAAATCCCCATTTATAGCGTGATTGGTTGATTTCTTATCTGCGAAACAAATGCTTTAAAATAACCTCGTTTTTTAGCTACGTTTTTTGCATTTATCGCCACTTCTCAACGAAAAAATTGAATATATCGAGTTTAAACCAATTCTATCTTGTAGAGAATTTCATAAAGAACAAATTCGTAAGTATACTTTTTTTCTCTATATCTAACGAGTTATATTGAGAAATATCGGAAAAAATGAGCGATTTTTGCAGTTTATGATTTATCCTGCAAATAGCACAACTTTTTCAGCGGACCTTCATATTTTCTTTTCTTAGATGATTTGCGAGCAATTCCAATCAATATCTAATCTACGTCACGACACAGCCAAATTTCAAAGGTTTGGGGTCTAATTCTCCTGGACTATGATAACATTTTTGTATTTTATCGCCTTTCTCTAAATTTCAAATATTTTTTAGGACATGCGGATAATTAAAGAAGAAAAAAAGCTGCGTAGAAAACAATGACGTAGTACAAAGATACTTTTGATACACAAAATGAGAAAAACAATGTTAAGATATTCGTTTATACTAATTGTCGGTTTAGTTTTGTAATTTCTACTTTTCAATATACATAATATAAATGACAAAATGTAGGGGTGCGGATATATTTTTTCCATCAGTTATTAAAATTCTTCTGTTGTTGAGAAAATAAAAACCGTATAGTAACAATCAAATTTAATAACCAATTATTTTAGGTCAACGAACTTAAGAAAATAAAATAAAATAAAAAGGCTACGTCGTTGTTTTCTGTAGTTATATAAAAAATAAGCATCTAAGAACAAACAGCATTACTTCTGAACTCTCCTAAAACTAAATATAAACTTTCACTTTTCTACATAAAATGAATCTTTAATAGGAAAATTCTTTTTATCCTGCTTACATGCGAGGTTTTGTTTCTAACAACTATTCTACTTCCGCCACGTAAATAGTTTAATTTCTTATTTTTTTTAAATTTTTTGTGTATGTACTAGAGTCAAAATTGCGTATGGTAGCATAAATAGTGAAAAAATTGGGTATAGTAGCATCAATAGTGACAAAATTAGGAATAGTAGCGTCAATAATGACAAAATTGGATCTAGTAGTACAAAATTTGGTTATTAGCGTCAATAGTGAGTAAATTTGCTTTAGTAGCGACAGTAGTGATAAAATTGGGTCTAGTAGCATTAATAGTAAAAAAAATGGTCCAGTATCGACACAATTGGGTTTAGTAGAGTTAATAGGGTCAAAATTCAATCTATAGTGACAACATTGGGTCCAGTAACGTTAATAGTGACAAAATTTGGTCTAGCAGCGACAGTAGTAATACAATTGGGTTTAGTAAAGTGCATAGGGTAAATATTCGATCTACAGTAGCATCAATAGTGACAAAATTAGGTCTAGTAGTGTCAATAGTGACAATATTTGGTCTAGTAGCGATAGTAGTGACACAAGTAAAATTAAGAGGCTCAAAATTCGATCTATAGTGGCATCAATAGTGAATAAAATTGAGTCTAATAGTGTCAATAGTGACAAAATTTGATCTAGTAGCGATACAATTGAGTTTAGTAAACTCCAAGCTGTAGTAGCATCAATAGTGACAAAGTTGGATCTAGTAGTGTCAATAGTGACAACATTTGGTCTAGTAGCAATAGTAGTGACACAATTGGGTCTAATAAAGTTAATAATAGGTACTTTTAGCTTGTCTTAAATTTCTCACGTATCCGTAACGAACTGCAGATGTATAGACCCGTTACGGCTCAGACGATACGATGCGTTGAACGGATTGTTACGTCCCTTCTCCGTATACGTATCCGTATCCCGACCCAAATCCGTGTTCTGTGCTATTAGTGCTATTTTACAGGTCTTCTTTGATTTTGGTTTGGTTTGATTATAACAACAAAGTTCATTTTTAGTTTGGTTTTTCATAATTTTTTTGCTTTTACCAAATAATAGTGATTTGACCATCCTGGTTATAACACGAAACGATAAGTTATCTGCGAAAAAGGTTTTCTGGACAACCTCTTTACGTCAACGTAGCTCCAATACGGATACGTGTAAAAACTTATGACAAGCTAAAAGTGTCTAATAAACTAAAACGAAAACTTAAAGTTAATAGGGTCAAAATTCAATCTATAGTGGCATCAATAGTGACAAAATTTGGTCTAGTAGTGTCAATAGTGACAAAATTTGGTCTAGTAGCGACAGTAGTGATACAATCGAGTTTAGTAAAGCTAGTAGGGTGAAAATCCAGTCTGGAGAAGCATCAATACTGACAAAATTGGGTATAGTAGCGTCAATAGTAACAAAATTGGGACTAGCAGCGTCAATAGTGACAAAATCACGACTAGCAGCATCAATAGTGACATAATTGGTTCTAGTAGCGCCAAAATTTGATTTAGTAGCGCCAATAGTGACAAAATTGGATCTAGTAGCGACAGTAGTGATACAAATGAGTTTAGTAAAGCTAATGGGTCAAAATCCAATCTGTAGTAGCACCAATAGTGAAAATATTGGGTATAGTACAGTCAATAGTGACATAATTTGTACGAATAGTGTCAAAATTTGGTTTAGTAGTGTCAATAGTGACAAAATTGGGCCTAGTAGTGACAGTATTGGGTCTAGTAAAATTAATAGAGCCAATATATGATCTATAGTAGCATCAATAATGACAAAATTGGGACTAGTGTTAATAGTAACAAAATTTTGTTTAGTAGCGCCAATAGCGAACACATTTGGTCTAGTAGCGACACAATTGAGTTTAGTAAAGTTCACAGGGTCAACATCCGATCTATAGTAGCAACAATACTGGCATAATTGGATCTAGTAATGTCAATAGTGACAAAATTTGGTCAAGTAGCGACAGTAGTGGCACAATTCGGCTTAGTAAAGTTAATAGGATCAAAATCCTATCTAACGTACCATCAGTGGTGCCAAATTGTGTATAGTAGCGTCAATTGTGACAAAATTGGGTATAGAAGCGACAGTAGTGACACAATTGGGCTTAGTAAAGTTAATAGCGTCAAAATCCGATCTATAGTACCATCATTAGTGACAAAATTGGGTATAGAAGTGACATGTGTGACACGACTAGGTTTAGTAACGTTAATAGTGTCAAAATCCGATCTGTAGTAGCATCAATAGTGACTAAATTGGGTCTAGTAGGATCAATAGTGACAAAATTGGGTATAGAAGCGACAGTAGTGACACAAATGGGTTTAGTAAAGTTAATAGGTTTAAAATCTGATCTATAGTAGCGTCAATAGTGACAAAATTTGGTCTAATAACGACAGTAGTGACACAATCGTGTTTAATCAAGTTAATAGGATCAACATCCGATTTATAGTAGCATCAATAGTGACTAAATTGGGTTTAGTCATTAGTGACAAAATTCGCTCTAGTAGTGACACAATTGGGGTTAATAAAGTTAAACGGGGCAAAATTCGATCTATAGTAGCATCAATAGAGACAAAATTGAGTACAGTAGCATTAATAGTGACAAAATTGAAACTAGTAGCGTCAATAGTGACAAAATTTGGTATAGAACCATCAATAGTGACTAAACTGGATATAGTAGTGTGAATAGTATCAAAATCCGTGCAATCGTAGCGTCAATAGTAACAAAATTGGGTTTAGTTGTGACAAAAATTGGTTTAGTTGTGTCAATAGTGACACAATTTAGTCTAGTAAAGACAGTAGTGGCATAATTGGGTTTAGTAAAGTGAATAGGGTCGAAATTCGATCTATAATAGCATCAATAGTGACAAAATTATATCTAGTAGCGTCAATAGTGCGTCAGAAGCGACAGTACTCACACAATTGGGGAGAGTAACGTTAATAGAGTCAAAATCCTATTATAGTAGCATTAATTGTGACAAATGTGGGTCTAGTAGCGTCAACAGTGGCAAAATATGGTATTAGTAGCGACGGTAGTGACAAAATTGGATATAGAAGCATCAATAGTGACTGTTGAACAATAAAGTTAATATTTCGAAAGAAGTTATAGTATACACATTGAAATCGTTACGGAAATATTGAGATGAATCAATTTATTCTTGTTACATTGTCATAAATTCTAAATTTGGGCAACTTTTATCAAATAGGACAAAGAGGAAAACATTTGGGGTAAGATATATAGAGAACAGGAAACCGTAGATCAGTATGAAAGGAAAGTAACAAAATGGGCAGGCTTAAAGGGTAATTAGAGTTCGAAGTGTTTAAAAACGAGTGTAAAAAATTTTAAGCTGGAACCTGCAAAAGAAAATAATCAAAATGAGACATTTTTTAATTAATTATTTTTTTCAAAATTTGTTCCGTAGTTAACATAATTTTTTTAATTACACAATACTAGGTGTTTATAAGTACTTATTAGCGTCTGTAATAAGTTTAAATAACTGAAATACGACTTTAAACAAAAGATAAAAAAAATTTAGGTGTTCCAAATAATGGCAATTTGAAACTTATATGCAAGTTTGATTCAAAATATAAAGAATTATCAGCTGCTACTATACAAATACGAAAAATATCATGCAAAATGCAAATCTTCTTATTTTTCAAGTTTTCAAACTAATTTGAATTTTTTGGATAGTTCAGAAATAATCAATTTAATAAAAAAAAGTTAGTTTATGCGCACATACTCCCAAATAAAGGCAAAGCCGAAGTTTCTCCCTTAGCCACTATCGAAGGTCCTCCCATGTACACCATAGCAATGCTGTCAGTGAAAGAAGAATGCGGTGCCAAGGCCACCACCGGGGCCGTAGCCCTGTTCGATTGTCTTCCTGTGATCTTTAAATGGAATCCTCCAATCACGAAGATGCTGCGCATTACTCTTGCCGTTACGAATCGCACCGAACTGCTCATATAATACAAAAATATGTACATAGATTGGAAAAAAATATCAAGCAATTAAAAGTTTTTTGATGCCCCGATAACAGATTTGAGTAGATTATGATCGGTACATACAGTGCTTCTCAAAAGTCTCCTCTCCCCCTCTTTTATTTTGAACGGTGATGAAATCTGGAGCGTGTAAATGAACTATTTTAAGCTTCTCTACTAGTGGTAATATGTGATGTAATAGGCATCGGTGACGTCACCAGGCAACTGAAACCAATATTATTAAATGGTACCCACTACTAAGGAAACTTACGGAGAGAAATCCGAAAATCCATAAATACATCGAGGTAGACAAATTGAAAATAGGTACCTTAGTAGGCGGAAGCGCAGTTAATGAAATTTTTGGAGAAGAGGATCACGAAAAAGAAACGGAATTAGTTACATACGCTATACTAACAAAAGGTCTAGGAACGGTGGAAAATAAAATTAACCTAGAGAGCAACCTGACTAAGATTGGGAAAATAACCAATAGGAGACCGATAGAATAGTTATTTTGTGCTTGAATCACTACAGCTTACGTAATATGCTCGAGTATATAGGAAGAAAAACAAACACTGACTCCAAAATTCTATAGTCTGTTTCTTATTGACTGACAGCACGCGAAAAGGTCACAGATGCTAGTCAGGTAGTAAAGCATAAGCGTCACAGTTCATGTAAGGAATTTATTTACTATTTAATTTTATACCCGATCTGATATATAAAGGTAATATAAATGTAAGTTCGGTTAGTTAAAACAACTAACTGACCTTCATACATTTGTAGAGTACATACAATTAAAACAATAAATTATTTTTGAAATAATCTTGTAACGCAACTATTCTGACTGACTATTTCATTAATTATCTTGAGAATTTGAAGCAGGTCAATTCTTGGGAGACGTATTAACTAACCATTTATCAATTCATTCTCCAGACATTGATAATAACATTTCCAAGAAACATTACAATAGGGTCCTACTAGGGATTGTCCCAATGAGTACTTAGAAATTTTGCAGGTATATACGGTGAAATTTGGTCTCGCCCAAATTTGTATAATTTCTTTTGCTTAGAGTCGCTTATGTTCCAAACGTATTAACTGTGTTGTGAAAAATGTCTTCAAGTTTTACCCCAGTAAAGTGTAAGAGCGTGATTAGCTTAGAAACGAAGACTGTAGTGTTAAATGTGCATGATTCTGTTGTACATCAAATGCCGGCTGCTACTGTTAGAAATATAGCTTCGACATGTTCCAATATGACAGGAGTTAGTGAATCTACTATTTACAGGCTTCTAAGAGAGAGGGAAAATGGAAATATATCTCCACCTAAAAAGTCAACTGGAAGAAAACCATTTGACCTTGATGAACATATGCAAAATACAATAAGACGAAAACTACATGAATTATATTTTAAAAAAAGAGATCCCAACCCTTGACAGAATTCTAAGAATGGTGAAGGAGGACGAGAATTTGCCTGACATAGGGCGAAAAACTTTGTGGAAAATATTACACAAATTAAATTTTACTTGGGAGAAGCAAAGTCGCAAATCAGTGCTAACCGACAACGAAGAAATAATATGTTAGAGACGCCAGTATTTACGAGATATCCGAAAATACAGACAGGAGGGAAGACAAATCTATTATCTAGATGAGACATGGCTCAATGAAGGACATTCAGTGAAAAAAATATGGTAGGACAAAAGTATTCAAACCAGTCGTCAAGCTTTCATAGAAGATTTATCTACTGGACTGAAAACTCCTATCGGTAAAGGTCCCCGACTAATAATAACGCTTATTGGATGCAATCAAGGGTTCGTTGAAGGTGGTTTACTAGAGTTTCAGTCAACATCAACCAAAGACTATCATGAAGAAATGACTGCAGATGTATTTTACACAAATGGTCGAATTAATTCCAAATAATGCTGTAATCGTTATGGACAATGCCACTTATCATTCGCGATTAACAGAAAATCTTTCATCTACCTCTTGGAGAAAAGCTGATATTAGAAACTGGTTAATCGTAAAAGATATACCATTTGAAGATGATATGTTGAAAAAAGAACTTTTAAAGGTTGCTTCAGATCACAAGCTACAATTTAAAAAGTTTGTTATTGATGAAATAGCCAAGAATCGTGGGATAACAGTGCTTCGTTTGCCGCCATACCATTGTGAATTAAATGCGATAGAGTTAATATGGGCCCAAATGAAAGGTTATGTAGCTAGACATAATAAAACATTTAAAATGAAAGATGTTCGTGAACTCATGAAGTACTCATTGACAACAATAACTGAAGAGAACTGGAGAGATGCTGTGAATCATGTAACTAAAGAGGAAGAGAAAATGTGGGTTTTAGATAACCTCATAGAACAAACTATAGAACCGATAGTGTTCTCTCTCGACGAGTCTTCGGATGATTCTTGTATGGCCAGCGAAGAGGATGATACTATAGATTGAATTTTATATTTCCTATAAATGGTATGTTTACTTTACTTAATATACATTAATTCATTGTCAATAAATTTGAATTATGAGAATTAAACTATATTTTCTTTAATTAATTTAATTTAATAAAATGAAAATGTAACTTGTTAATAGGCCTAAACGAATGAATTTTATTTCAACTGTAATGTTGACCGAATGTAATTAAATAAGCGAAATAGTTGGTCAAAATAGAACGCGTACCTGGGGAGGACCCGAAGAACCAAACTGGGAACGTGCCAGAAAAAACCAAAGCGAGGAAACTCTAATAATAAAACCAACAAGTAATGTCTCGTTCACAGACATACTAAAAGACATGAAGAAAGACTTAAATATTGAAGGAATTACGATACAAAAAATCAATAAAACAGACAGTGGTAACATACAACTGAAAATCAAAGGAAGAGAGGAAATAGATAGGAAAGCTTTCACGTCTCCACTGAGCTCTAAACTTAGTAATGTGGCACAGGTGGATATAAAGACCAAAGGGTAAACTTTTATGCTCCTAGATATCGATGAGACTATAGAAGAACAATAAATACGGGAGGTTCTAAAAAGAGAACTAAACATCAAGGGAAGTTTCGTGGACGAATCTCAGATTAAAATAGCTGACAAAACCAATAAAAAAGGATACAAATATGTTTTCATAATCATGCAGCGAGAGGCGGCTAGCTATATAACAAATAAGAAAAGAATTGGAGATGGGTGGAGCAGATTGAGGGTAAGAGAGCAGGGCCCCCTATAAAATTGGCCACATTGCAATCCAGTGCAAATACAGAGAAGAGGACCGAAACAATGGCCATAAATGTGGAGAAGCGGGGCATAGAAAAAGAGAATGTACTAAAGAAGAGCAGTGTTACCTATGTAATATAAATGGCCACAATGAAGTGTCCAGAATATAGGAGGCTAATCAGAGCACACAATGAGGAGAAGAGGGCTAGTCTCGATAGCGTATTTTATAAATATATAAAATAATGAAAGTAATACAAGGCAAAGTAAAAATATTACAGGTAAATATAGACAGGGGGCGGGCGGCAATGGACCTACTTTACAAGACGACAAAATAAGAGGAAATAGATATAATTATTCTAGCTGAACCCAACAAGAAAAATGCTGAAAAAGAAAACTGGTACTTAGAAAGAAATATAGATGCTGCAATTAAAGTTACAAATCGAAAAATTCGAGTAGAAGATATGGGGGAAGACCCGGGTTTTGTATGGATCGATATCGGAATGGTTATAATATACAGCTGCTACATATCCCCAAACGTGAACCTTACAGATTATCTAGAACATCTAAGAAAAAATATGCAAACTCATAGAAAACCAATTTTGGTCGGAGGATATTTCAATGCTAAGTTGCATATGTGGGGATCAACAGTAGAGGATGACAGGGTAATCAATTTAGTAGTTTTGTCCTTGTTTAATTACCATATAAAGAGAGATGCAAATATCGTCAAAGTGTGCTCGACGATAATTTCGAATACGCCGTAGTATTGTAGTAAATAATGTCAAACATGGTTTGTTTATACGAGCACCATAACGACTAGAGAGTAAATATTTAGTTCTTTCGTTTTGATGAGTTTTTCAAAGACTTTTAGTCACAAAATAAACTTTTAAGTTAATTTGGGTTGTCATGGTTCGTCGGCGACAAGTTTGTCAAAAAAACAGCCGAAATTACCGAGGCCATGTATCTAAAATGCCATCCCCACTTTTTGTAATTCATTCATTATTTCACCACTGGCGTTTAGGATTGTTGGCTGCAAAAATAAACGTGTTTATGAATGAATAGCCCTCTCTATTATATATTATTACTCTAAGATTTTAACCATCAAAAACATCGTAAATCCAAAAAAAATTAGTATGATTGAATAGATATTCTAAATACCTTTCAAACGAAGTGTCACTTGCCAAAGGTCGCAATTAGTATTATTGGTTTCAGTTGGCTGGTGACGTCACCGATGCCTATTACGTCACCTGTAACCATTAGTAGAGAAGCTCATTTTCACGCTCTAAATTTCATCAGTTCAAAAAAAAAGAGGAGGTGAGGAGACTTTTGAGAAGCACTGTATACAGGTGGTTCTAGACGCAGACTTACAAATTCAAGATGAGACATTAAAAAATTGTCGAAATTTATATTTTCAACTTTAATACTTCGGAGACAGCATGTTGTGCTTAATCGTATATATTTTAGGTCGCAATACCGATCATATTTTAGTGGAATTTTTAATTTTGTAATTCAAATGTAATACGCTTTTTACTAAATATTTTTTAATGGGTCTGTTGCTATAATTATTTCGTATCTGTTTAATACTACGTTTACAAATAAAGTTTGTCTAAATATCGATAAACAAAAAAAATAATGATTCAAAATGCAGGTATTATTAACAGTAATATATATAGTCAGTAATTATCTTCCTACTTTTTTGTGACTAATGTAATCGTATATTTGAAAAAATAAAGAAGAAACTTATTAGTTTTTGTTTCAGATCGCTCTATACATAGATTTTCGTCAATGATTCATATGACGAAATCGATCATTCATATTCTTGATCACTACTTAACATTTCCCATTTTGTTTCAGAAATCTAATTAGTTTGAAATCTTTTTAAATATATATTATTACTGGATTGTAACCTGCTTGCATATTTCGAACACCTCAATACGAATCAGACAAGACTTAAGAAAGGAGTTGGAGGCAACCAAATTGTCAATGGATGGAAGCTACAAAAATGCGTGTACTTTTAAGGTTACTCCGTTTAGGAGTGCTAAACTCGAATCCTTGAAGAAGGATATCGAGAAGAATCTTAGTAAGACGATGAAGCATGGGAGCGAAACCAACTGGGACGATTACAGAAGAGCTATAACAGATCTCAAAATAAATGGTTTTAAAGATTAAAACTAACTTTTCCGCATCTGAATAATATTCTATCATAAAATCGTCACTTGTATACTCTTCGGGGGATGTATCGTGTTAACAAACCGAAATTTCTCCATAAGTATCCAAAAATGCAGTATATCTGGATTTATAGGACCCGCTGTACTCGCTATAGTCAGCTGAAATTCAATAGGGTACATCTGTGAGACACCTTGAATGAGACACCTTGAAAAATATCCGATTATAAAATTGGCCACTTGTATACACTCCGGAGGCTGTATCGTACTAACCCGAAATTTCTCCAAAAAGGACAAAAAATGTGGCACTTCAGGTACCATAGTACCCGCTGTACTACCTCTGGTGAGTTAAAAATCAATATGTTCCATCTCTAAGACGCCCTGAACAATATTCAATCATAAAATGGATCACTTGTATACACGCTGTAGGCTGTATCGTGCTAATAAACTGAAAATTCTCCAAAAATGACAAAAATTTGGTACCTCAAGTACCATAGCACTCGTTGAACTGGCTTTAGTGAGCTGAATCTCAATAGGGTACATCTTTGAGATACCCTGAATAATATCCAATCATAAAATGTGTTACTTGTATATACTCCGGACACTGTATCGTGCTCCAAAAATAACAAAAATGTCGTACTTAAAGTACTATAGCACCTGTTGTACTTGCTGTGGTGAGCTGAAAATCAATAGGGTTCAACTGTGATATGTTCTGAATAATATTCAATCATAAAATTGGCGACTTTCTGCACTCCGGAGGCTGTATCGTGCTAACAAACTGAAATTTCTCAAAAAATGACAAAAATATCGTACTTCCAGTACCATAGCACCCGTTGTACTGGCTATTTTGAGCTGAAAATCAATAGGGTTCATCTGTGAGATGTCCTGAACAATATACAATCATAAAATTGATGATTTGTTGCACTCCGGAGGCTGTATCGTGCTAACAATACGCGTAACGGAAAGTGGCCGACGACGACGATATACACACAGGATTTTTTTCTAAAAACCATTTTTTCGTGTTTTTCTTGGTGAAAACCGTGAAAATAACTCAAAATTTCAACTTTTTTGTTGGTAAACCAATACTTTTATCGCATATTAGATAGGTTGGGCGGACAAGTAAAAGAAATCCGCATAAGCAAGAGGTCTAGTTGGAGAAGCTTTTTTCAGCAGCGAAGTAAACTCACTTCCGGAGGCAACCAGGTTAGATAAAATACTAAGTCGAGAGAATAACATTCCTATTGGAACGCTCAAGACAGCAGACGGATTGTGCACGTCATCCACAGAGATCAAGGCAGGTGTGGTCGCTAAAAACTTCCCAGAGACAACTGTCTCGGAAGATCAGGTAGGGACTATTAAAGAGAGCCTTACCAAAATGATTGACGAGGTGCAGAAGGCGCCTAGGTTTGAAACCAGTCGATACATGGACAGCTATTATGGGCTGATATATGCCAAAGAGGAATCCTTCAGCATAACGAGGGACTATCGGGCAAGTAAAACTAACGGGAAGCTCATCAAGAGTGATGAACTTCCAAAACAGCAGCAGAAACTAAAAAAGATAATCTGAAAGCGGGGCGAAAGATACTTGAAAAACAAAACCCAAGGTTGAAGATTCATTTTTGTGAAATTTAATTGTGGATGACTTGATCTGCAGGTTAAATGGTCAAGGCATATGGACGCAGGGCTTCACGGACTACTGATCGTCACCAAGGGGAAATTACCAGAGACAGTCGTGAATGTCTTACAAGAAGCACTACGAATTGTTGAAGAGTGGTGCCTTAAAGCGGACCTTTCAATCAAACCAAAGAAAACCAAACTAGTTGCTTTTACGAATAGAAGAGCTCTTCCGCAAGGCAGAGTACAGCTAAACAAGGTTCTAAAGGAGACTTCATAGGTCCGAAACCGTTCTGTTGAATCACAAAGATTTGCATAAGAGGGGAAATCCGGGACTGGCTAGACAAGGAACACCAAATCAAATGGAGAATGACAGAAGGTCACCTCCACAAAAAAAGCTTACTAAAAAAGGTAAATAAATAACTCTTAATAATAGACATAAGAAGACAGTTACCGATTTGGTTACTGGACACTGTACCCTAAATAAACATCTATACAAAATAGGAAAAATTAGTGAACCCATCTGTAGGAAATGCGAACTAAGGGATGAAACACCTATTCATATACTCTGCTTATGTAAGAACTTACAAGGACTTGGAAAGGAAACAATACAACCACAGAACTACTTAAAATCCCCCCAAATAAGCTAGTGGACTATATCGAGGACACAAAACTTTTGGAGTGGAAGTAGATAATATTGGAAACAGTACAATGATTTAGGTCAAGTGCCCGGGCTGTTGAGTACAACCCAAACGAATGAATGAATGAAAATGACACAAAATGGATGACACACGTATCTTAAATGACACACTTGACACAAGACCGATGGTACAAGTCCTAGAACACAAGATAGATGACACAGAACAAATGACACTCGTCACAGAACACAAGATGGACAATACACAGAACACATATGACAGATGACACACTTGATACAAAATGGATGGTACATGTCACAGAACACAAGATGGATAGTACAGAACACATGACACACGTCACAAAGCACAAGATGGACTACACACGGAATACGTAGTAGATGATGCATGACGTCACTACCGGTGCGCGCACAATGCGAACTAAGGGATGAAATACCTACTCACATATTCTGCTTATGTAAGAACTTACAAAGACTCAGGCAGAAGCATTTTGGAAAGGAAATAATAATTTATTAATATAAAGATCCCTGGGATGTAGGATTATTGCCTAAATTATAATAAGATGCATTTTATTGTTCATGTACCTGACTTGAAGGACTGAGGATGACGGAGTCGAAAGCGCTTTGCAATTTTTTAAATTATACACTCAATACAATTTAGTTTCTTCATTTTTGTAATTTACAAGTGTATTCAGCTATTTCAATTTCATAATACAACCATCAGAACTACACTACACACGAGGACACTAAGCTTCTGGAGTGGAAGTTGATAATATTGGGAATGGTGCAATGACGTAGGTCAAGTGTCCGGGCTGTTGAGCACGCTCCAAACGAATGAATACTGCATGTACTGTATGCAGTTTTGCAAATTTTCCGCGATTTATCTGGCAATAATTTTTGTGACGCTACTTTCGCTGCCACTACTAACTCCGATGGAGTCAGAGAAAACTCTGGATCAGACATTTTTAACTTTATATTATTCAAAATAACTACTAAACAACTACGCAATTTCTAAATCAAATCACAGAATAAAATGGACAGATAAGGTACACCGGGGCAAGTGGAAATATGGGGTAAGTGGAAACCATGATTTTTAAAAATATTTAAAATATAGATATTACTGCTACCTGTTGAATAGCTTAAGTAACACAGATTTACGTAAAGAATATGATCGAACTGCGAATTTCTTCCGCTACAACGAATTATCGGAGTTATTCGAATTTTGTCAGTTACAAAGCAAATGTCGAATTGAGCACGTGCAATTACGATCCCTGTTAATTGTTAAAAAAGTGAAGTAGACATTGTGATTTTCGTGGTAAGTACTTATTTAACATGTATATTTGTATGATTTTTGTGAACTAAGTTACTTTTTCTAAAACTGTTAGAAAACATTCAATAGGTTCCACTTACCCCAGGAGTTTGTAGTGGTTGGGGTAAGTGGAATTCATAGTAAAGGAGCAAGTGGATACTTGGTGTTTGTATGTGGCATATATTTTCGTATAGTATTTCTAATTTACCTTTATGCTTTCTTGCAGATTATAATGGTTCGTAATTACATTCGTAAAAAGCTTCCTCCATCGTATACTAAGGAGCAATTAGATACTGCTGTGGAAGCTGTAAGAAGCAAACAAATGACTCTTTATCGAGCTTCTAAGCATTATTGCATACCTAAACCTACCTTATATAAACGAATTCATGGAAAAAGAGGTGCTAAAAGTGAAACTATGGGAAGACCAACTGCTATACCACGTGAAATTGAGGCCAAAATTGCAGCTAACGTCAAGACCATGGAGAAGTAGGGTTTTGGCCTATCAAAAAAAAATTCTGTTGGCAATTGGACGGTACGTAAAGGAAAATAATCTGAAAACTCCTTTTCAGGACTCACTACCAGGTGATGACTACTTTGCGAACTTCAAACGTCTATACAGTCTCTCTCAGAAAAAGCCGCAAGCCATAGAAGTTGCTCGTAAGAGAAGTTTAGATCCCTTTTGTGAGTACTTTAACCCTTTAGTGGGCCGTGGTGAATGTATTTACCACCACCTTCAAACTTCGTTTGACGATTTAAATAGACATTTTTGTACAAGCTAGTGAATCCATCTACTGACGAGACGTTCAAGCTTTCTGTCTGGAAATTCAGGTAAAGAAGGGACCTTGTTGTAAAGCACGTGCTGAAAGGTATTGTTGTGGGTGTCAACATTTTTCGCACCAATTTACCGTAAACAAGTGTTTTATTGCTCATTTGTCTACCAGCGATATAAAAGTAAGTATATAAGACTTTTTTTTGTGTTAAAGCTTTTATTTTTAAGTTTTGTTAATTCTAAACCTAAGTCATTTGGTTTACCTAAAAATGAATTTTGATTGAGTGGTAAATGTTTTTATCACCGCCCGTGTGGGTGTAACTGGATTTTTTTACAATATTTAATATTTTTTTAGTAAAACGTTCAATCATGAAAAAGAGGTGGAATCTAGATAATGCAGAAGATGATAAATAGGCCATTAACTATCTTTATTGTTTACCTGATGAGAGATATAATTCGGAGAATGAATGCGATTCTGAAGCCGAAGAAAAACTGTGTGAATTAGACTATTCGGAGTTAGACAATTCGGGCATTGATAATAGTTCTGTCTCTTCTACCGTTAATAGTCCAAGTTTATTGACTCAATTGAATCATGAAGTATCTGAAAATGTTCCTAGCAGTTCAGGTGTAACTATTCAGGAGACATCAAGTTATAATGTACGAGTACCAGCGTTTGATCGTGATAGTGTCTCTTTTTGCAATAATGAAGGTAATCATTATATCTAGTACCTACTTATTATTATAGAGTTAACTTTACTCTTACTTTCAAATCTACTAGATGCAGGTAGAAGTCCCCAAAAAAACAAAGGAAAAAAAAATCAAAATCAAAAAAAGTAAAGGTGGAACTGAAATGGTCTGACCAATCCGAATATTTTGACGATTTATGTTTGGAATTTGTAAAGGAACCGGAAATTACTTTGTCACCGGAAAATGAAAGGAAGTATCTTATTTTCAAGAAATTCTTGATGATACCATTCTAAATTTAATTGTTTACCATATCAATTTATAAGTCGAACAAAAAAATATCAAAATCTGGAATCCTTTATCTTTAGCGGAACTAAAAGCATATATAGGATGCTTGATTATAATGGGGATACATAGACTGCCGAGGTTGGAAAACTACTGGAGCTCAGACCCGTTGTTGGGAGTGACGGGAGTCTCAACTATATTGAGCTCTAAACGTTTTAAAAAAATTACTGAAGCTCTCCATGTAAATGACAATGCTCTGTATCCTCCGCGTGATAGCCCAAATTTTGATAAACTGTATAAACTCCGACCTCTAATAGATCATATTAGCAGAAGAAATAGTGAGGTGTATGAATGTTCGTCTAATCTATCTTTTGACGAATCAATGATAGCTTTTAAAGGCAGATGTTCATTCAAGCAGTACTTGCATATCAAACGCGGCTATAAAGTTTGGTGCTTGCAGATTCTAAAACTGGATACATAAGCAAGTTTGAAATATATACTGGTAGGTCTGGAGAAAAAGGAAAACGCAACTATGGTGACTCTGAAATTGGTTTGGGAGAAAAGGTTGTATTGTAACTAACAAAAGAAATAAGAAATAAAAGTTGTCTTGTAGCTTTCGAGTGTATTTCTTCAAAAATAACTCCATCGCCATGGAATATACAGTGTAGGAACAGTGAGAACAGATAGAATAAATTTGCCAGAAATGTTAAAGAAGAAACATAATCTGCAACGAGGAGAATTTATATTTAATTTCCATGATGTTGTAAGTGCTGTCAAATGGCAAGACAGCAAACCTGTTTTTTTAACCACCGCTGTTTCTCCAAAAGAAACAGCTATCATACAACGAAAAAATAAATATGGTTCAAAAAGTTCAGTACACTGTCCTGAAGTTGTAAAGATTTACAATTCTATTATGGAAGGAGTCGATAACTTTGATCAGAAAAAGAAAGCTATGGTATCGGAAGGAGATTAATCAAATGGTGGTATAGGATTGTTTATTTTTTATTAGATAGCTTTATTTTGTACAGCAGATCTAAAAGAAATTCCCACGATCAGTTAGGTTATCGACTGACTTTAGCTGAACAGCTAATAAATTCATTTAGTTCTCGTAAACGGCGAGGAAGAGGAGTACATTTTTTGGCAAATAAACGAAGTGTTCTCGATGAAATAAGACTAGCTCAAGTTGGGGTTCACTCGTTTGAAAAAGGCACATACAGAAGGTGTAGGATCTGTAGTACCAAAATAAACCAAAAAAGAACGCCCTTTACCTGTTCTCATTGCAAAGTGCCCGTTGGTGTACCAATTTGTTTTAAAAAACTACATGCAAAGTAAAAAAATGTTTTATCCGCAGATGGGCGGTGGTAAACATATTTACCACTACGATTTTTTTCTTTATTTTTTTAATTAGTTTTTGAAAATGAATTCCGATTTGATTTGAAAAACTACATTTAAAGTCAAAAATTAGCATTTTGTTTTATTCTGAAAAAAATTGTTTTGTTCGCGGATGGGCGGTGGTAAAAATAATTACCACCATAATTTTTTTTGTTATTTTTCGAATAAATTTTTGCAGATCATTCAATGCGTTTTAATGACTAACTAAATATTCCCAATCACACAAAAGTACTTTTGTATTTGTAGTACTTCATTTTTGCCCGTTAAAGGGTTAAGTTGCTTAAACAGACTACTTTAAATATTCCACCAGAACAAATCTACAATATTGATGAGACAAGCTTCTGTTTGGATCCGAATAGAGTCAAAGTAGTTGGTGAAAAGGGAAAAGCAGCACATAGAGTCACTGAAGGACCAGGCAAGGAGAACTTTTCTGTATTAATGGGTGTCAATGCAGGAAAAAATCTTTGGAGTACTTGGTTAGCAGACAGAAAGTGTGAATATCCTGGAAGATATTATGCTACCACGGCAAAAGGATGGATGGAAAGCGATGGATTCAAGAATTATTTTGAACGGACGTTCTTGAACGTTATTCCGAAAGAAAGACCAATTATTCTTATCTATGATGGACATTCGTCACATATCACAATTAATTTGATAGAACTAGTAATTCTGAAACTACCACCTCACAGCAGCCATCTTCTACAGCCAATGGACCTCGCAGTCTTTAAGCCCTTGAAACTGAAATACGACGAACTCATAATAAAATGGCAACGAAAAAACTATGGGATAAAGATGTCGAAGTCTTTATTTGCTTCTACAATTTCCCAGATGTGGCGAGAATTGAATGAAGAAATTTTTAAAAGTGGGTTTCGCAAGGCAGGAATTTATCCGTTTTGCGACAAGGTAATTTCAGACGACAAATATGAACCTGAGGCCTTGGAAAGATTTCAACTTTATCAGCAAGAAAAAAATACACCCACACTGTCAACGTCAGGTTTAATTGCAGATTTGAATCCCTGGGGCTCAGAAGATATCAGGCAACCTGCTGATAATGTCAATCAAGAACCAGTCATTTCCTTTGGCACAAAATCTTTTGAAGCTATTTTACTTGAGCATGTCAAACAGTCTCCAACAGTGAATAGTCAAAAGCGAAATAAAATTTGTTCTGCAGCAGAAGTGTCACGTCCGCTGATTATGTGCAGCACTTCAAAGAAAATCAAATAGAAGCACAAAATAAGAAGCCGACTAATAAGAAAAAGTTAATAAAATCAACTTCGGATAATGACGAAGCACTCTCAGACTCCGTCGTATCCGATGATGAGGTCCAACAATTAAAAGAAAAGCAAGTGGAAACACAGAAAATGCCGTTAAAGAAAAAGAAGCCTATACAGCAATCTAAAAGAAAACAAGTAGACTTGGACAGTACTGACGACGAGCGATTTGAACTGTGGGATTCCGATGACGACTGTGAATGGTCCAAACCCCTAACTCCTACTATCCAGCTGGAAATTTACCGAGAAGCAAATCCGGATACTACGTTCTATTAAAAATTCCTATTGCAGATAGCCCTAACAAAGTTCACCATTATGTTGCCAAAGTATTACAATGTTTTGCTGATGAAGTTGAAGTCAATTGCCTTAGGAAATCTTCAAAAGACGATGGAAAATTCTATTTTCCCCAAATTCCAGACATTTCTGTAGCCTTAAATCATCAGATTGTATTTGTTTTGCCAAAACCGCGACATAGCTTTTCAGAGATAAAGAGAACAGCAGTTTAAAATGTCATTCTCAGTAACGTTGGATTCATATAATGTTCAATAAAATTTCATTATGTCATTAAACACATTAAAACTGTATTATGTACTTTATTTATACTAGCCCCGGTTCATTTCTCAATAGTTACAGGTGTAAAGTCATCTTGTTGTCCACTTGCCCCATACTGCGGGGAAAGTGGAACCTAGTGCATCCGACTTCATTTATTCACTAAAAAAGTAAAATAAAGCAACTCCCCTTTTATTTTTTTTTCACACAACGGATTTCATAACCTAGCACACTGTAACCTCTCCGAATTAGACAATTTAGATACAGTATCCGCCAAAATAAACAGTACCGAAAATAAAAATTAATTTTTAATTTCTGTAATGTAAGTGTTCAAAATGTTCACCATTTCGACGCAAACAAGCTTCATATAGATTTTGTAAGTCAATAAACATATTTATAAAAAGTGGTTGATGTAACTGCCGAAAAATATTTTGTATTCTTTCCCGTAGTTCGGCAATATTCGCCGGCGGATTTTCCGAGTGAAATATTTTGTCCTTCATTATGCCCCAAATGTATGCGTCAGGTGGCGTCAGATCAGGTCAATGAGAAGGATAGTCGAAGTCTGTTCCCCGAGAAATTATTCTATTATCGAAATGCTGACGGAGTAAGTCTAAGGTGCGCACAGCTGTATGGCTCGTTGCACCATCTTGTTGGAACCATTGTTTGCGAAACTGTAGATTTCGAGCACGTCAAAAGTTATTTAGATCTCTCACAAAAGGTATAATAATTTTCTCTCTATAACGCTCTTGGTTCACAGTAACTGGATTCTGATTATCATCTTCAACGAAATAAGGACCAATCATTCCATGACCAGATACCGCGCACCAAACGGTAACTAGAAGACTGTGGAGTGGTTTCTCTACAATGACATCAGGACGTTCAGATCCAAGGAATCTAGTTGTTTGTCGATTAATATAGCCGCTAAGATGAACGTGACTCTCGTCTGAAAACCATATGTTTTTCAAAAATTCGGGATCTTCGTAAATTAAACTCAACATGCGACCACAGTAAATTTCTGTTGCACGTTTGTCCGCAGCATTTAGTCGTTGTCCAACTTGAATACGGTATGGATAACCACCAATTGATTTGAACATGCGACGTAAAGACGTTTCACTAATGTTGAGTTTACATGCAGTTCTTACAAGACTTCTTTGAGGTGATTGCACAACTTGGTTAAAAACACGTCCTTCATTTTCGTTAGTGCATACTGTTTTTCGACGACCTGAAGAACCTTTACGTTGACACAATACACTACCAGTGCGACGATATTTTTCAACAACAGCTAACATCACACTTTTACTAGGAGCTGCTTTATTAAATTTTTGTTGATATTTTATTGACACCTGTTCTAAGCTTGGACCATCATTACGACCTTTTCCGTATGAACGAAAATAATGCTCTACCAAAAAAACTTCTTCTTCCGTTGTTAGAACCATTTTTAAATCAAATTTAACTGCAGCGTACTATTAATATATCAACTAATGACAATTAAGTCAAATATGACAAATCCATATTACATAAACAACTCCACAGTACTCTCTGTTTCGGTACTGTTTATTTTGGCGGATACCGTATTTCAGTTTAAAAGGACACTTCAATTTTAATTATTGTATTTACGGGTTCCACTCCCCCGGTGTACCTTATTTGATTACTTTAAAGGTTTGAAACTTCAAATTTCACATCGATAATTTTCGAACTTTAATTTTTTATAAATTTAAAAAAACCTAACCTAACCTTATACTACTATCCTACTGTATTCAGTCTCATCCACATAACTTTTCCTCTGTAGGTGAATAATGAATATATTTTTTGAAGTAAGTCTAAAACATTTTTATTGTCGTAGTAAAACCACAAATTACGATAGCTTTCACTAATTAAATTCTTGTCGAAAATCTACTCAATTATTGTTTTAATAACAAATTGCATTTGCATAGTAAATAAGAAAAATATTTTAAAAAATAACCAAAGGACCAGAAGCGACCCAATGCCGTAATCAATAATTTTAATAAAGGGATTCATATTTTCGAAAATAAATAAAGTGAAATGATCAACAGTCAAATATACAAGGTGTTCATACTTAAAGAGTAAGTAAAAACGAGTAGGGGAATCTGTTTCTTCGTTGTTTTGCAAGATAAAAATTTTCTCGTGGAAGGCGACATAAAGTGACCTTTTGAAAATAACGTTCCTTTGTTTTTATCCACATATTCCATAATAGCTCTCCATGTGTCGAGCGGCTTCAAACCTAGACGACTTCTGCACATCGTCGATCATTTTGGCCAGGTTCTCTTTAATAGTTACTACCTGATCTTCCGAGGCAGTTATCTCTGGGAAGTATTATGGGACCACGGGTGCCTTAATCCCTTTGAGAGGCAGACTGTACTTTATACCACCAGTAATAATAGTACCCGCGGTAGATTTGGCTCTCTTATTTTTTAATCCTTCTGGAGTGCTCCTCGCTGACACAGTTCGCTTAACGCCCTTTAACTGCTATTTTTCACCCTGTTGAGGAAATCGACAACACAACTGTCTTGGTATCAATGCCTTGTTCCTTAGCACATACAATTTAAAATAAATTTACTGCTGTATTAACACAAGTCTCGACGACACTGGTAGAAATATATAATATAGTTAGGAAAGGGTCATCCTCATAACAAGTCATAACAACTTAACCGACTTCCTTTGAGAAAGCTAGTGAATGCAGGAATGCTGCCAAGTCCTCGAAATTATACTAATGAAATCACCGTGTTCAAGAAAAACACCACGTTTCACACCAAATGTTTGGGTTTTGTTATTTGAGAGGTGCTGGAACATTTTTATACCTAAGGCGATTTCGTCCCGCTTTGGTTGGTAGGGGCTTTGGTTAACCAAATGGTCCTACGTCATCGGTATGACGTAAAGTACCAATTACAGGCGAAATCGTTTGGTCTCAATTGGTATAGCTGATTGATGAAATTTACATTTACATTTTGTATTGCGGTCGGAAAAGTTGTTTAGTGAGTTTTACTATATTGTCTTGGAGTTTTGAGTTAAATATATATAGCAAAAACCCAAAAAAAGCTTCTCACCATTTATAATAGATTCCATTATTACTAGACAAAAAAAAAGAAAAAACAGACAAAACTTGAAGAATTTTAGAATATTGGCCAAAAATTCAATTCGTTTCAACGACTTTGTTTCTTTACAAATAAAAATCAAGACAAAAACTACTTTGGACAAGGATACAAAGCTAACAATTTCAGTAATCGTGCTGCAGATCTCGGTATGTGATTTGACAGACCAAAAAGGGTACCAAAGTTAGCTTGACGTCATCATCGATTGGTATGTATTTGACAGACCAAAGGGGGGTACCAAAGCGGGACGAAATCGCTACTAGACTGAAGGACGGGGTGTTTTTCGGGGACGATGTGGTGAACATTCTCTGATAGGACACCGAATAATAAACTGCTCTGTTATACCATTATTTTACACAATTAAATAAAGTTATTTCATTCTTGATTATCATCATTTGTTATTAGAACTAGTGTTAATAATAAGAATAAGAGATTGTTTGTTTTGTTTACGTTTTACGATAAACATAGTCTTCAAATATAATAGGATATTATTATTTCTTACAATTTCTATGTCTATCATCCGTCAAAAAACATTTCTAAAGTCGCATAACTCAGTAACGAAAATATATAAAGATCTAATATAACACTTTAAAGTATCAGTTTTTAAGACACTCTGTACATATAACAGTAAAAAAATGTTAATTTTAAAGTCGAACCTTGATATTTTCAATAAATTTTCCAGTAAAAAGTCGAAATTTAGCATATATACATGTATTCATCCCTTTTTCTTAAAAATTTTGATTACGGCACTGTGTACCGTTAAGATTCAGTGATATAATGATATATACAACAGAATACGACTGACTATACGGAATGTAAGCGATAGATTAATGAAAAAAAATCAAGTATATTAATTTACTTTCTCCAACCATCTAACGGTTTCTGTCGTAATTCTTCTTCTGACAGACCCCATAAACCGATGTAAGCGAAGATCCATCCCATAATAACGAAGAAGCATATTATAGATACTCTTATAGGTAGTAGAATCACAGTTAGTATAGCCGTCTGAAACAAAAATAAAATCAGTATTCATTTTATTCCTTTCAAATGAAATGTGTGAAAAGATTGTTTTTTGGCGAACACTGTATAATGAAATGGTTCTCGTTTTAGACAGTTAATTTATATTCCTTTAACGTGACTGAGTTCGATTGAGAAATAGCGTGATATTTTAATATATAACATTTAGATTTCTATTTTATTACATTTTTATTGTTAAAATAGCTCTATCACGATTTTTTATTTACTTATATTATTTATATATGCACTACAATAAGTAGGAGCTTAGGTTGAAAAAATTTTTTGGCACGTTTCCTACCTTGTAAACGTCAATACGTTTTTTTTAAACTCATTTACGTATGTGTTTAACAAAATCTACTTATAGGCCAGTACAATTGTGAAATGAATACACATTAAATTACGTAGATTGGGGATTATTGGGGATCGATAGGGGGGTGCATTCTAAACATAAATTTCTATTTGCGGGGTTCTCTGAATTTTAGCTGGGTAGGGTAAATTCGCCGGTAGTCGGACAGCTTAAGCAAACCTGAATATTAAATGTACATCCCAATGACCAGAATCACGAAAATCGCAATGCAACTTATTCTACAGGAAAGTTTTTTATTTGACTTTCCGCCAATTACCATTATGTTATTTCTAAAGCTCGCCGATAATTTCTAAAAAATAATAAATAAGTGCGAATTGCTGGTAATCGGGCAGTATATGCCAATGGTCGACGCAGGGCCGGCGAAAGGCTAGTTTAACGCCCGTGCGAGAAGCAAATTTTCCGCCCCTCCCCCCTCGATTTGATGAAACACATATTTTTAAAATTTTGTAAGTTTTGCAATAACTGTTATGTGAAATCAATTTACAAAGTTAAAATAAAAATACTCGAAGAAAAACTAATACGTTACTATATTCACTTTTATAATCGTGAATCATGTGTAAAGTAAATTATTTATCAAATATTAAAAAAAATAAATGACACTTAAAGTTATAAACATCTAAAACATTATATTATAAAAATAAACATAAAAATATTTTCTCAAAAAAAACATAAAAATTATATTATTCTACTAAATACAAACTAAATTTAATTAAAATTAACTTTTCTGGCTTTAGTTTGCGAAAAATCCTTAAGAATATTCATCATTTGATCGAATTCTATGCTCAACATAGTCAGATTAACACTGCTGTAACACACAGTAGGTAGCAATTTCTTTTTGAATTAGAAAACACTACCCTGATACCGGCTAGACAAAACAAAAAATATTTATTACCTGCAGGTGGTGCGGTGGCAACAGGCGGCGCCTTTAATTCCCCAATAAAATAACAGCGCTTGGGCTTGCTTATCTTCTGACCGACCGGCGCGGCGACGACGCCTTTCTTTGTCAATAAAATAATACCGCCCATCTGTTCACGTTCGGTAAGGCACAATACATCATAAGCAAATAAACTGATTGATATATTATGCACTTAATTTAAACTGGATAATAAATAATTTTACACATTTTTTGTGCTCTAGTTTATTATTTATATTTTTTTTATATTAGACACTTTTAGCTCTTACCAGTTTTTTATTAACTATCTCTTGATCTGGCGCTCCTAGATGTTGGCGCCCCGTGCGGCCCCACGGTTCGCACGGGCCTTCCGCCGGCCCAGGGTTGACCAAGTTGTTGCTAGCAGTCGGACAGTCTCTGATTGGTTAAGTTTGTACAGTCACGTATTTTAATATTTTTATGTTCATAGGTATTGGAGTATTTTCGTTTGATTGTAAATAATAAAGAAACATACTTTGAATTAAATACATCAAATTACTTTATTTTTCGAACATTAAACATTAAAATATTTTAAAAACCTATACGGGCTAGGTACTATTTGGTTGAGTTGCATTTAAAAAGGTACATATAAGTAATACAAGTTCAATAATGAGTAATTTGTCATTCATCATTGCATAGTTTACAGACAAACTCCAGATTGGTGACCTCCTCATAGGTGAGCCCGGAAAACTTTGTGCAGCCCACGGACTTAGGATCCATGGACTACTAATCGGATATTCGGTTTGACTCCTTTACTGTGATCGCCATGTTGTGCTAATTTTAAGTTGGCCGGCATGAGTCACGTGATTTGTACAGGACCGGTTTAAACAATAAAGTAGAAATCATTTGTGTTACACTTGATAAGATAGGAAAATATGAAACGGTGAGAGAAAAAAGTATTATTTATTAGTTACACTAGATACTACATATTATGTATCTACCTAAGTTGGGATTATGGAAAACCAAATATAATTTTTTTAAATCGTGTACGAGGATTTAAAGAAAATATGAATTGTGTGAAAGAATAAAGTGCTTTTATTTTTGAAAATAACAGTAAAATTCTTATTCAAATTTAATTAATCAGGAAATAAATAAAAGAACGGTTAATATAAATTTAATTTAATCACGGGCAAGTCCAATTCACATAAATACAATGTGGAAATATAAAAAAATGCTACAATAACAAAAAGAGAAAAATATGTAAAACTAGAACAATTGACACATGCATTAAACTTATGTATAAAACAAAAGGAAAAACCTAAAGTATAGTATAAATCACAAGAAAAAAGCAAATAAAGTAAGAGTAGTGATAACACATCAAACCAGCAATAAAAAATGTACGCTCTAAAGTGGAAACTCCAGCAAATGTTTTTTGAACTTGAAAGTGGACACATCAAAAATTAAAACTCCATCTACAGAATTTGCTAATCTAAGTGTCCTAGGTACAAAAGTATTCATTGCATAGTTGTACCTATGAAATGCGACATGAAACGTTTTTAGCTGCCTAGAAAGACGAGGAGGGACAACTAAACATATTTTAGAGATACGCTTGGGACTATCACAAATACCATTTACTATGTTGAACAGCTGTATCAGATCCCTTTGCCTTCTGCAAACCTCCAGAGTAGGAATGTTTAAAAAACGTTCTAAGAAATCATAACAAAGGTAAATGTGCGTCTTAAAGGCAATGTATCTTAAAAACTTGTGCTGAACAGCTTCAAGATTCGCTTTATATGTAATATAATGAGGAGACCATACTGGTGAACAATAATCAAGATAAGTTCTGACCAGTGAGCAATATAGAGATCTAATAGCAGTGATGTTAGTAAAATCAGAAGTGGTTCTCATCATAAAAACCAACTTCTTCATAGATTTTTTAACAACAGCGGTAACATGAGACTTAATTAAGTGTGGAGTCCATTATTACACCCAAGTCCTTAGTTTGAGAAGCACATTTTAGAGTTTCATTATTATTTTTGTAATCAAAAGCTATTGGATGGTGTATTCCATAAAAACGCATTACATGACATTTGAATGCATTTAGATTCATAGCATCAAGTGTACACCGATTTGATAGACTATCTAAATCAGATTGTAATATTAGAGCATCATACCTACCACTAATCACCCTAAAACATTTCAGGTCATCAGCAAATAACAAGGCTTTGCTACCTTGAAAACAATGCATTATATCATTAATAAATATGTTAAATAATAATGGTCATAGATGAGACCCTTGGGGAATTCCAGAGGTTACTGGAAAAGTATGAGAATATTAATGAGCCATTTGTAAACTATTCGTAAGATAATCGCTTAGCCATTGTAATACACGACCGTCAACACCATAAAGAAAAAGTTTATGTAGCAAGAGCTCATGATTAACCCTGTCAAAAGCTTTAGAGAAATCAGTGTACACAGAATCAATCTGCAGACCCCGTTCCAAACCATCGGACAAAAAATCAACATATGTGAGTGAACCTTTTAAAAGTGAAGCCAAATTGTTGTGATGTCTTAATACTCGAACAGCCATACGTGAGATAATCTAAAATAATACTCTCAAAGACTTTGGGAATTATGCTAAGGATTGATATGGGACGATAGTTTGAGATGTCTGATTTTCTACCCAATTTATACACTGGAGTGACGTATGAAGTTTTCCAATGATCTGGAAATTCGCAAGTTTAGATAATTTTGCATAGATGTTCGAAATTTCAATATGATAATTGGATACATTTGCCATTGAAGAAACCTGAACACCCCGCACAGCCAGAGGTTGATTTGAATAAACTGATGAGAAATGTTTAGCAAATAGATTTGCAATATCATTCCCGTTATCAGCAGTAAGGTCCCCAAGAGTCATTTCAGAAGGTATAGTGTTATTCACCCTCCTAGTGTTTACAAACTTCCAAAAACACTTAACATTATCTGTAACACAATTTTCAGAATATAAAGAAAATTTATGTTTTAGTTCGGTTAATAATCTGTTCAAGGATTTTATTTTTAGTTTTCGCCTCCTGCTTTATTTTCTGCAAATTTTTAGTTTACTTCTGCATACTCTTAATTGCCTCTTCAAAAAGTGAATCTTCTCTCTCAATGTTATATTGGTATATTCAGTGGAAGGTTTGCTGAAAATAGTACATTTCTTTAGACTAGTTAAACTTTGGTACTAAGGCATTATATGAATGGTAGCAAAATTTATATAAATAAAGTACATATTACATTTTGATTTTAAAGAAAATTTGATATTAAACTTACCTATACGGATGAAAGAATTGTACCATCCGTACTATATTAGAAGAATGAGCAGATGGAGACGAGTCTGAATCACTCCATTTTAGTGGAGAAAGTTTTGTCGGAGATTTTGGTGTACTACTTTGAGGTGAATCAACACTTTCTAGTTTGCTGCTACAATTAAAAAAATATTTTTTGATTATTTGTGAGTATTAAGTTAAAATTAACATACCATGTAGGTGGAGGTGAGCTAGCAACTTTTCTCCAGGTGATCTACTTCAAAACATAGTGGGGTAGTTTTAGGGTTGGAATTGTCCCTATTCTTAAACGTTTCCGTTCGCCTGCCACTTCAAAATTGGTTTGTCCAAAATGTCCAGAGCACACTCTTTCATAGGCAATATTATAAGCTGGATCTTTTCCAAGTGCTACCAACCAGGACCTTTTAAGCGTATTGTCACTGAGAAATCTACAAATTGGAGAAAAACGCAAATTAACTTACATACACAAAAAAATCATATAACTTACTTATGAAATGTTACACCGTCTTTCAAACGAGAAACGTAAGTAGCGTTAGAGCAACCTCGTACAAAACAGGAAGGCATTTTAGCACAGTGTGTACCTAGTCTCCTAGAGTTCTAGATCATACTATACTATTAACTACCTTACTAAAATAACACTACTTATAAAATGTAATTAACCACTATTAATATGTAAAAAACACGAATATAAAATATAATCCAAAAGTTAATACACAAATATCAAACTTGCGGTTAACTCAAAAAACTAAAATACAATGTGAAAATTGCGAAATGTGACCTGATGCCACTCCTGACGCTGTCACAAATCAGTCAAATCACATTGCAACAACGGGACAAAGGAAACAGAAGTTGACAGAACGAAAATGTATCATCAGTTCATCCAGCTAAATTCTAATTGGTTAATCAATTCTATTATGCTGTCAATTATCTCGCGCAACCAACCAACGTTCAATCCTCAATATCAAGAAAACGCATATGAACTGTAGCTTCTTAATACCAACTTAAAATTAGCACAACATGGCGGCCATGTGTAGGCAAAAAGAGGAGTCATTTCGAATATATGGGAGACATATACTATTAGAAGTCCATGGATCCTAAGTTCGTGGTGCAGCCTAAGTGATACCAATGAGAGCATAAATCACAACCTACATTTTTTTCCTTCTCAATTTCTGTATCGCATTCGCTACATTTTAGTTTACAGTTTTGGTCGTTTCTTTCGTCATCCTTTATAGTGATTATGGAAGATGACGACCCTGCCAGACAATTATTTGTGTCTTTGTTTTTCAGTACCTATGACTTAGTCTTTTTATTCTCTTGTCTCGTTTCTTTCTTCTTCATAGTCTCTAAATTTCTCGTCTTTTTATCATTTTCCTTCTCCTCTTTCTCCCTTGATTTATTTTCGTAATATTTTCTCCAAGCACCGGATGAAATTGCCGAAGGAATCTTCTCTCTCTGTCGTTTCTTGAATGTTTTTGGAAGAGGTTGGATATATGAGAGATGTTTCTCAAATGAGTCCTCAGGTTTCTCTACCTGTAGTTGTGTTTGAGAACCATCAGGTATACAATCAGTTTGCTCTATTTCTCCTTTATCATCTGACAAAGATTTTTTTATTTCTGGCTTCTCTTGACTGTTTTCTCTTTCTAGGTTTTTTTCATCAATTGGTTCAGCGACGTCTTGCATTTCTTTTGCAATTTTCTCATTTTCTATTTCTATTAGATCCGGGTGGGTATTATTAATGTCTTTATCAATTTCTATTAAATCGTCGTTAGTTTTTTCTCTCTATTTGTTCTTTATTTGATTCGCTAATGTCCTCGTCCGCAAATATTTCTTCTAAAATGGACTCCTCGGTTTCTAGTAGATCTTGAACGACATCCATTATTTCTTTTTCTGCAATTTCATCAATTAAGTCAGATTTTTGCTGTTTTGTTCTCTTTCATATGGATTGAGGAATACGTCTTGATGTATTATTACTAAACCATTATTTTGATCCTTTTCAACTGTGAGTGTTTGTTCATAGAAAACTATTTCCATTTCTTCAATTTCATGTGGCATAAAAAATGAGACGTTGCTACCACTAGTATTTTGAGGCAGCAATGACTTAACCATATTTAAAATCGTGTCGGAACACAATCCAAGCTCTGAAAGTTGATGTTTTATCTTTGCAATCACTTTTTCGGTACTGATGATATCAGCTTCTGATATTTCGTCATGAACCTTTTTCTATTTGATTTGGCAAATGCTCTAAAACATTTTGGACGCACTTTGAATAATCGACAGAATCGGGATTAAATGGATACAATCCACAGGATTTGAAGCAGTTTTTCATATTACTGGACATTTTTTAATTTTGAAGAGCTTTCTCAAATATGGGATAAAATTCAATTTTTGTGACTACGCGATTCTCATGTTTTGTTTGCCACTCTCTCACTTCATGGCGCCAAATATTCTTTTAGAGGTTTGAATACGCCAACGTCAGCAGGTTGAAGAAGATGAGTCGCATTCGGGGGTAACGCGTACAAGATTATGCCACTTTTATCACAAAACTTACTTAGGTCAAGTGACATATGAGATTTATGCCCATCTACTAAAAATAGCACAGGTTTCTGGATTTTTTCTCTCTCTAACCATTTATCTAAGCCATTAGCTACAAATTCATAGAACACGTCTGACTTCATCCATCCAGAGTCTGTTTTGCCGAGGATCCAATCAGGGGGCATGCTTTCCACTAATCCTTTTGGTGGTTTTACGTATGGAAATATGACGAGAGGCGGGCAAAGTCTACCGTCAGCTGTAAACGTAATCAAAGCCGTTAAATTTTCCTTGATATTTCCCTTTTTAACAATAAGTTGACTATGTCCTTTCAGACCTAGTACTTTTCCCGTCTTTGGACACAAGCTGAAGCCACTTTCATCAGCGTTCAAAATGCGACTTGGATCTTCTAAAATATCAACGGATTCTGAGTTAATTAAAAAATATTTTAAGTCAGCAAACCAAGACCGTATGTACCCTTCTATAATTTGGGATCTATATTTTTCGAGCGGTTCTGCATTTTTCAGAGATAATAATGCGGATGTCTCTTCATAAAACGGTAATACCATGTCTAACTAGGCCTTCCATTGGTAAACGGAGTTTCCAACTTTTCTGCTTGAACAATTTTCTGGACCGTAGTAATTGTAAGAAAATTCATATAAGTATGGAAAATCCGTCTGGCATTTAATGGATTTTACGTGTATAGTGATTTATATTAATATTTACACAAAATAGAGTACGTATTCCATTGTTCTGTGTTTTGATTTTTAAAATGATCTAAAAAAGTAACATTTCATTCCGTATAATGAGTATATTCAGAAAAGAAATGTAGCGGTAAAAGAGGCTAAAAGAAAAAGTTGGGAAACATTTGGAGAGGAACTAAATGAAAGCTACAAAATGAATTACAAACAATTCTGGAGCAGAATTAAAACATTACGAGGGAAAAAAGAAAGAGAAGATTATGCAATAAAAGATAAAAATAATCAAATACATATAGAGAAAAATTTAAACTTGAAGGTACTGAAATACATATTGACCAAGAGGAAGAACTAATACAAGAAAAGGAATACTTCGAGGAATATCATAATGAAATAACCCAAGAGGATGTAGAGGAAGCCATTAAAAACATCAAAATTAGAAAAGCTGCTGGAAAAGACGAAATTAACCCTGAGATGATAAGATGGCTGAGCGAGGAAGGTAAGAAGTGGCTTTGGAAGATATGTAAAGAGGCATGGGCTACAGAAACGATACCGAAAGACTGGACTAAAAATATTATAATACCAATATATAAAAAGGGAGATTATACAAATTGCGACAATTATATGGTAATATGCTTATCGTCAGTATGATTCAAGACATATACAAGAATAGTAGAAAAACGTCTGCGAAATGAGATGGAAAGTAAATTGGAAGATGAGGAGTTAGAAGTACAAACAATAATGTACACATAATAAGGCAGATAGTTGAAAGAAAGTTCCAAACAGGTGAACAACTACATTTACTGTTCATAGACTTAAAGGCAGCCTTTGACACGATTAGCACAGAAATATTGTGGAAAACTTTAGAACAGTATAGTATAGCTGAGAAATCCATCAAAGTTGTAAAATCAATGTATAATGAAGTAATAACACAAATTCAAATAAGTGGCGAACTGTTCAACATGGAAAAAGGAATTAAACAAGGGTATAGCTAAGTCCATTACTCTTTATAATTATAATGGATTCGCTAATAAAGAGTACACGAAATCAGACTGAGAAAAATAGCACGGCTATAGGATATCGAAATCTAAGGCCAATCAAAATAGACTCTCTTTTATATGCAGATGATATAGTCCTAATAGCAGACACGAACAGTAAAATGCAAAGTTTAGCAAATATATGGTAGAAGGAAATATATATATATATATATATATATATATATATATATATATATATATATATATATATATATATATATTGGCCGGTTTAGAACGTCTTTCGACGTTGTCCGACGCCTTGCCTCCATCTTTTCCTGTCGTCCTAGTCCACTTTTTGCAGGTTTCTAGCAATCATGGCTTTAACCACGCCCTGTTTCCAAGTGGTTTTCGCTCTTCCTCTTTTCCGACGTTCTATCGGTTGCCAGTTCATTACTTGTTTAGGGAGTCTTGTTTCTGACATACGTTGTATGTGCCCATATCATGTAAGTTGTTTTTTCTCTATGTCATCGATAATGGTACCTTCAATCCCCATTATGTCTTTAATGGTGTTATTCCTGATTCTATCTCTTCTTGAAATCCTGAGTGATCTTCTCATCGCATCCATTTCAACAGCTTCTAATTTTTTTTATATTTCTCCGTTAATCTCCAGTTTTCAGATCCATACAATATGCTGCTTTTTACTAAAGTTTCATATATATTTAATTTTCTGTTCTTTGTAATATTTTTATTCCACAGAATGCCATTGAGACAAGATATCGCTTTTTTCGCTGCTGTTATTCTACTTTCTATTTCTTTGTTATCTGTCCCAGTTGAGTCAAATGTCACTCCCAGATAGTTATAGGCTTGACAGTGTGTTATTGTTCGATCATTATTTAATGTTAGATCACTAGGTTCTCCACCGATACAAAGATATTTGGTCTTTTGAATGTTGACCCTTAGACCCCAGATTTCATACTCTTCAATCAACTTGCGTATCATGTATTCCATATCTTCCTTATCATTTGATATAATTGCTTGATCATCGGCAAACTGCAAAGTATAAAGTGTTGTGTTATCGAGTTCTATTCCCATTCCATGAATTTTCCTTTTCCATTGTTTTAAAGCTGCTGCCACATAGATTTTGAATAATGTTGGCGATATAGAAGGAAATACTAACACTAAAAATGAAAATTAATACGGAGAAAACAAAATATATGATTACTAACTACAAAAAAGAAGATAAAGGAAAGGCAACTATAAGACTCGACGGGTAACAAATCAAATAAGTTACATGTTTTGAATACCTGGGAAACATCTTAACAGATGACGGAAAGATAGATGCAGATATAAATAATAAATTCAGAAAGGCCACAAGGATATATTATGGTATTAATAAATCTGTAATGGGGAAGAAGGAGATCGACGACACAACAAAATTAAGAGTATATAACTGCATAACCTTACCAGTAACTACTTTTGGAAGTGAGACGTGGGTCACTCTGAAAAGCATGAATCTTCCATAAATGCAGTGTAAATGAAATATTTGCGAAACATCGCAGGAGTTACCAAATATGACCGACGTAGAAATGAAAAAATCAAGGACCAACTGAAACAGGAACCAATTTTAACAAATATCGAAAACAAGCAATTGAACTGGTATGGACACATTGTAAGAATGGACGAGAACAGATTAGTCAAAGCAATTACAGAGGCAGGAAGAAATAGAAAAAGAAAAAAGGAAGACCAAGGAAAACATGGATAAGGAGAATACAGGAAATCGGAGAGAAAAGAGGGAAATCAATAGAAGATAGGAGAGGACTGGTCACAAACAGAAGTGAATGGAAGAAATGGGTAAAGAAGGGCTAACCCGACGCTGAACGACATAAGGGTTTTAGAGAAAGAAAAAGAAGAACAAGTTCTTATAATAATTGTTTAAAATGGGTTAAAAGGTTAAACTCTTGTCGGAATCGATAAAATGTGTCAGGGGAAATTGCCCTACATTCTTCAACAATTCGTTGTTTTAAAATGTCAATACTGTCAGGAGCTGTAGCGTAAAATAGAGATTTAAGATACCCCTACAGAAAAAAAACGCTACTAACCCTCTCAGTGCTCGTTATAGATATGCGGGTTGTCTCACGTGGTACAACCCGTGCTCGCCAGTCGACTAGCTTCGAGTCGAAAAAGGGGAGGATACTCCAAAAAAAATTATTAAGTTTTCAAAAAGGGCGCCAGAGAAGTTTGGGCAAGCACCCAAGACTTCTTAAGTTAGCCCACAACTCCTCAGTGGGTTAACATCACTCACTACACACTCCAAAGGTTAAGCTGATTGGTAAATTATCATAAGAAAATAAAAGTCAGCAAGTATCCCCTGATTGAAGTTTTAATTAATAACTTTGGACCATAGGTCTCTTTTCAAAATATTTATCACATGTTTACAGCAACAAAGTCCCAAATACTGTCTGAACTCAGCTGAAGGCTGTAGACCATTGGTTCCCAACGGGGAAGATACCGCCCCCCTGTGGGCACTGCAGCCTTTTAGGGGGGCGGTAGCGGATTCAGAAGCAAATAATAAGCAGCCAATAGGAATGGTGAAATAAAAGTGATTTAATAAGGGTTAATAAGCAGTTTTAAATTAGCATTAATAATAATACTAATAATTATAATAATTTCTTTTAGTTCAGAATAGAAGTATATGACTTGTCCTCGCACGTTGATAAGCGAACGCGCGTTGTTCATACAAAATAACATGTTTCGACATGTTCGCACACAGACAAGTTGAATCATGCACGAAATGAAACGTATAAAAGCAACAGCTCTACGAATTTTTTGTTAGTTAGTTGTATGTGCTTGGCCGCGATATATAGTCGTGAATCATAAGCTCTGCCGTAGTAAATAATCGTGAGTGGTGTGCCATTTTATAAACATTACTATCTATAAATCTATTGAGAATTTAATCTTTGTATGAAAATGGCTGAATCTACTTCTAAATTAAAAAAGAAATGCCGGCAATACAGTATTGAATATTTAAAATATGGATTAGCGGAATCTTCTACAAACAAATCATTACCTATGTGTTTAATTTGCCGAAAAGTTTTTTCAAATGAAGCTATGAAACCTTCTAGGCTACAAGAGCATTTACATAAAATGCATCCTGATAAGGAGAACTAAGATATATTCTATTTTCAAGAACTAAGATATATTCTATTTTCAAGAACTCGAAAAACAATATTTAAAACAGCCAACTATATCAAACCTTTTTGCATCGTCTTCTAAACGAGACGATGATGGGCTACGAGCCTCATATAACGTTTCATTGTTAATCGCAAAGTCAGGAAAACCACACACCATTGGCGAGGAATTAATTTTGCCGGCAGTCGAAGAGATATTAAAAACTGTTCTCCATCATAAGACACCATTTGATATCATTAAAAAAATTCCTCTCAGTAATAATTCAGTGCAAAGAAGAATAGAGGACATGGCAAATGACGTTGAAATATCATTATGCGATTACCTAAAGACTTGCAAATTTTCCATTCAACTCGATGAATCAACTCTACCAAGTAACGAAGCTCTACTCTTATCATACATACGATTTATAAAAGAAGAAAAAATTCATCAAGAGTTATTATTTGCTAAGAATTTTGAATCTGATACAAAGGGACATTCTATATTTAATATCATGCAAGAATTTTTTCAAGAGAAAGAAATTCCTATTAGCAATATTTTGTCTGCTGCTACTGATGGTGCTCCAGCAATGTCCGGGCGTCATAAGGGTTTTATAGCACATTTGAGAAAAGCAGTGCCAAATGTACTCGCTGTACATTGTATTATTCACCGTCAGCATTTGGTTGCAAAAAAATTAAATGAACGTCTGCATGCGTCCCTCAATAACGTTATTAAAGCAATCAATATAATTAGAAGCAACTCATTGAATGACCGTTTGTTTCATAAGCTTTGCAATGAAAATGATGAAGACTACAATCGCTTGCTGCTGCACACAGAAGTACGTTGGCTCTCTAAAGGTGTTTGTCTGAATCGTTTTTTCAATCTATTTGACTCAGTGTTGGAATTTCTTGAAGAAAACGAACAATTGCGCGAAAACCTGATTACGTCAAAAAATGACATCGCTTATTTGACGGACCTGTTTAAAGTATTTAATCAAGTTAATCTACAATTGCAAGGTGATGACTTAAATTTAATTAAAACTAAAAAGTCATAGCTGCTTTTGCTGGAAAACTTCTTATATTCAAAAGAAATCTTGGTAGAGGTGAGTACAACCATTTTCCCACATTATCAACAGTGTCTGCAAAAAAACCGGAAGATTTACTTACTTACTGCCACCACTTGGAAGTTCTTCATGTTGATTTTACAGAGCGTTTCCAAGATATTTTAAACATGGAAATACCAAGTTGGGTTATAGATCCTTTCGCAAACACAGATACTGAAGGCTCATCAAATTTGGAAGAGGAGCTATTAGAACTCACAACTAACGAAGAACTGAAAGTAAAATTCAAATGTGGATATCAAGAGTTCTGGCTTCAAAAACCAATACCAGTTCTCTATCCTGGATTGTGGACAATAGTACAGAAGTTGTTAATTGCATTTCCTTCGTCCTATATGGCTGAGCGTGCAGTAACTGATTTGCTGTCAAAGAAAAGGAACAGACTACACATCACTGAACGTGGCGATCTGCGATTGATGTTAACGAAATTGGAACCCGATATTAACAAACTGGTAACACTTCACCAGTCTCAACCGTCTCATAGATTTTTTCTTTATTATTAATTTTGTATTTCTTATTGTATTGCATTTCTTATTTCTATTGTGATTGTATTTCTTATTGATTCTGTGTTTATATTTAAAAGTTTAATAAACAATTTTATTGTACATTTGGTAATCGTTTAATAAATTTCTACTTCATCATTCCTCTAAAATAAAATTTAGACATTAACTGAAATTAAAGCTAAATACAGATCAATTGGGACGGTACAGATGATATTCAAATAAAATTAACTACTTTAGACTAACCAGCGAATGGGGGGGGCGGTGAAATTTTTGTTCTCTTCTATAGGGGGCGGTGGTCCAGAAAAGGTTGGGAACCACTGCTGTAGACTAAGAACGTAGTTAGACTGAAGGCCGGAATCTACATAAATCTTAAATCGCAAACTAAATTATCAGTTACAACGAAATCGCAGCTTAAATAAATAATTGACAAGCAGGTTCTATGAACTCTGAGCAGAGCTGAAGGCTTCAAACTCAGGGTGCAGAAGAGCTGAGGGCCCCAAATTACACCGATGTCTCAAATCTACAATTATAGAGAAACTACCAAATGGTTCATGTACAATTTCTCAAAATACAATCAAAAATCTAATGCCAAAAATTACCAATGTCGCAGTTACATGGGTTCACACTCCCGCAATTTATACAAATATGAATATAAATAAATGCATAAGCATAAAATTTAAATAGCAAACGAGTTTAGCGTTGCTAAAGAAAATATAAATCGAAATTATGTACGGCGCAAAATTATATACATAAAAACGTCAGAGTTCGAAAACTTAACTAAATAACGCAGTACCCAGGTACGTACCCTAGCGTTCAGAGCCAACAGCCCAATATTTTAAACTATTAAGTAAATTATTACAATTTTAAATACAAAGTGAAAATAAATTTATACTAATTGCCGCAAAAGAGAGAAATAAGAACTTTACACAAAAAAAGTTACGAAATGTGACGGATAAAGGTGAATGTACAATTGTAAGAAGAGTAAAAAAAAGGAAAACTGTTCACTTATCCTGCTTCCGGACCCAGAACAGCAACTGAAGTCGCTCCAGAATATTCCAGCTCTCCTGGAACTGGTCTCACTGACTCATCAAGCTTCAATCAGCGAATTTAATATCCACATAAAAAAAAACCTTAATAATGAATCCTACTAGCTAACGCCGTCTACGGAAATTTACCATGTGTTACCCAATTCCACCAATTCTACTGGTATATTTGGTCTTCGGTCCTTTCTGGACCAGTAGATTAACGGGTCAGAGCTGCCAGCTGTTGGTTTAAGCCGTATTTTCTTCCCCTGCGTAGGAATTGTCAGGTTTTTCGTAAAATACGTTATGGCTCCCTGAGCACATGCAAGAATTTTTACGTTAGAAATGTGTGTTTACACGTTGACGGCAAATGTCCGACTGAATATTTCGCACACTCATCGCTCTCTGAATTCTCTCCGTCGAAAGGCTCGCCAATATTAAATCTACGACAGCTCGGCGATTATTCGCGTTACAATGCTGTTAGGTCCGGTGACCGAGCTGGCCATTCTATTGGACCGTGTCGTCTAATCCATCTACCAGGATATTCCTCATCTAGATAACATCTTACTGCAAAGTAATAGTGTGCAGGAGCACCATCTTGTTGGAACGTTATTTCCAAGTTACCAAATTCATCTGGATTTGAAGAATTAACGGTTCAATTGCGTTTTGTAACATCTCGAGATATACTTCACCGGTTAAATTAGAGTTCTAAAAAAGAGGCCCGACAATGTGGTTTCCCAAAATACCTCCCCAGACATTTAATTTTAATGGGACTGTGTATGTTTTTCACGAAACGTGTGAGGATTCATGTCACTCCAATACTTCACATTTCCATTATGGAAGAAAGTACTTTCGTCACTAAAACAAATTGTCCTTACATAGCCTGGCTGTTGGAAAATTATAGTGGACATATTTTCACAGAATTGCAGCCTTCGGTCGGGGTCGTCATCTGAAAGTTGATGCACTATTTTTAATTTGTATGGATGAACACCCTGTGTACTGTACTATGACTGACTCCGCAGGTAGACGCTTCTTGGGCTGTGGAAGAAGAAGGGTTTACTAGGATTTCTGCAACTATAATCAATGTGTTTATTAATACCAATATTTGGTCGACCTGATCGTTTGGCATCATGAACACTACCTGTTTGTTGAAACTTATGAAAAAACTTCCTCAAATAAGTCCTTGATATAGGGCGATCGAGGTATCTCTTATTAAAAATGCGTTCCGCCGCATGAAAATTATTTCCACTTTCACCAATAATTAAGATAGTTGTTACTTTGTCAGCTAGAGCACGTACCATTTTGTTTATGTAGATACTTAAACGTCTCGTTAAACAATAATTAAACTAAAAATTCAATATATTACCGCTTGTAAGTAGATATACTAATTTAGTCCTGACTCATTCCTGGCTCATCTTAGCTCACTGTTTCCTATTTTCGCCACTGCTTGGCGCTGATCGTTGGCGGTCGTTGACGAGTGATGCAAATGGGGCGCTGGCATCGTCCGTACGACGTTCAATATACAGGGTGTCGACATAAAGATGTCAAAAAGGCACTCTGCTATTATTGGTCGGATTTTCATCGAACAAACGGCATTACGTCACTACGACGTTCAATATACATGGTGTCGACATAAAGATGTCAAAAAGGCACTCTGCTATTGTCACGTTTAGAAATAACACCCAGTATATGGTAGGCCAAACAAAAAGTAGGTCAATGTTTTAAAATATGTTTTTATAATTCGCGTATAAAAGAGACTTCATTATAACATTGTTTACAGTGTCACAATGAAGCTCTTTGAACACTGTTATAGTAATTTTTAGTGTACAGTTGGTTATTGTATTTAGTTATATTTTTATTTGACATTTGACTTCAACCTTGACACAAATTATAAATAAAATGGTCTAGCGTTGTTCTAACTAGCAAGTTATTATATTAAAGGTAAATTAGAATGATTTATATATTAAAAATATTAATGCATAAAGTACGCTAACGTTTATTTACCAATCATTTGTCAATTGTTTATTTTTATATTGTACAGGATCAATATATAGGTATACAAAACGTTCGATTTTTGGCATAAATTACCAGATATCTATGTGAAGATGTATTACAGAAATAATTCTGTTCATGATATGATATAAATAGATCGCAAGAGCACATACGAAGAAGCTCTTTTTTAAACAAATAATCATCCTTTTTTGCTTAAATGAAAGTTTGTTTACAATTTACACAATTATTCGGTTATAATATGTCAAAAGTCAGAAGTGCTGAATAAAACCATCTGTGATCGGACCAATTAGAAATCTACAGAATTGCCAACTTAAATTCAAACCACTCCCCCTAGTTTAAAAACAGGGATTATATGAAATTCTATTTTATTTAAATAATTAAATAAATGCGAATTATAAAAAATATTGTGTAAAACTTGTACCATAATGACTTTCTGTAGTACTCGTGATTTGCACAACTCACCGCTTCGCGGTTCGTTGTGCAAACTTCACTCGTACTACAAAACGAGTCATTGTGATACTTGTTTTACAAATAACTATTTGCTAATTACTCCAAAGTTGAGCATAATATTTTCTAATATAAAAAACAACAAACTAAGCATTTTTGGAGAGAACACTTTCTTAGTTCGAAAAGTATAATTTTTCGGGGCAGTGGGTTTTGAGAAAAACCAGCGACCAGTCAAGTGAATCGGGAAAGGGAATACCGTGACTGAAGACAAAGTGCCCCTTCGAGTAGAGAAGACGTGCCCTAGGATGTTTAAGTAAGTAAATAGGTAATTATATATATTTTGTATAATTTTGTAATTGTAATTTTGGGATTGGATATTATATTGCACCTTGAGGATTATTGTTGAATATATGCCCGGAAGGGCTGGTTATATTTGTTTTATATTTATCGGGCTGGTTATAGTTGTTTTATATTTATCCTGTACATAGTTCGTCAATTTTTATTTATTCTGCAATACATTTGTTAAGTTTTAATGAGTGGTTTCTTAATCGACCCCCCAGACCCAAATAGGGGATTCAGTAGCGACATCGTGGATGTTGGTAGACGGAGAGGGACCCAACCCGAAATCCTAGCGTTGAGGTAAAACCCTATATCGTCGCATATGGTGGACAATTAAAGAAAAAGGTACCCGACCACGTAAATTTTAAAACGAGTTCAACGTAGATGACGTAGATTTCAATTGGTATTAATATAGATATATTAATGTAAATATTAGGTAAATATTGTATATAACATTAGGCCATAACGAACCAGTAAACTGAGTCCCGAAGGGAAATAAGTATTAAGTAAGGTAATGGCTACCCCAATACTACCTTTGTTTTTATTTCTTTTTCATGTAAGAGTGATAGCCGTCACAACTGGGTGGAGTCCGGTCCGACAAGGAAGAAGAAATCCACTGGCTGAAGCACAACGGTCCCTAGACGATCGTCACGACCCCGATGACCGGAAACAAGAAACTCGTTAGAAGTTCCACACCAAAGTTCCTTCGACCTAACAGAGAAATAGAGGCTGTAGAGTTCCGCCCACATCAGAATCAAACAGATAAACCTCCAGTAGTTGGTTAACATCCGGCAGAGGCAGATTCGAGCCAGAACTAGAATTGTTGACACATTATGGGACTACCAGATGCCACTTGCCGAGTAAATCCTGGGATAATATTAATTGACTATCAGACCCAGTAAACAGACCCGAGTAATCAATGGAAGTTACAATTCACGAATCGTCGCATTTGGTCGAACAAACTGGTTCCAATCCACCAAACCCGATTGATTGGAAGAAAAAAGCAATCTGGATGCAATGCGCTGAAATCAAATAAGTACTAAGTAGCGCAAAGTGCAGAAGAAAACCGAATAGTTTAGCATGCCGAAAACCATTCTGCCCAATCAGCCAAAAGTACAGAAGCACCGGAAAGTCCAAAAAACGGTGTAAATCTGCTTCCATAACATACCGTTAGTTTAGCCGAAATGTAAGACGATACCCGGAAGAATCACCATTCCAATCAAGCGCATGTTGAACCACCATGTAAAGAAAATGACGTACCGCCAGGCCCAGATCCGGACTCGCCCAGAGAACAGTAGGAAGAAGTCGTGTGAACTGTGCTATTCGGACAATAAATTTAGATGATAGGGACTAGAATTGTATAAACGCAGATATTTAGAAAGGGGTAACCATGCAGTATAGTAGATATGTACTATTAGCTTCATAGCAGCGGCAAATTTTTATTCTAGGTTAAAGGTAACAGTGGTAACTTAGGACTGGGGGCAGTCCTCTTTTCGAAGGAGGGGCACATGTCACGTTTAGAAATAACACCCAATATATGGTAGGCCAAACAAAAAGTGTGTCAATGTTTTAAAATATGTTTTGCTAATTACTTCAAAGTAGAGCATAATATTTTCTAATATAAAAAACAACAAACTAAGAATTTTTGGAGAGAACACTTTCTTGGTTCGAAAAGTATAATTTTTCGGGGCAGTGGGTTTTGAGAAAAACCAGCGACCAGTCAAGTGAATCGGGAAAGGGAATACCGTGACTGAAGACAAAGCGCCCCTTCGAGTAGAGAAGACGTGCCCTAGGATGTTTATGTAAGTAAATAGGTAATTATATATATTTTGTATAATTTTGTAATCGTAATTTTGGGATTGGATATTATATTGCACCTTGAGGATTATTGTTGAATATATGCCCGGAAGGGCTGGTTATATTTGTTTAATATTTATCGGGCTGGTTATAGTTGTTTTATATTTATCCTGTACATAGTTCGTCAATTTTTATTTATTCTACAATGCATTTGTTAAGTTTTAATGAGTGGTTTCTTAATCAACCCCCCAGACCCAAATAGTGGATTCAGTAGCGACATCGTGGATGTTGGTAGACGGAGAGGGACCCAACCCGAAATCCTAGCGTTGGGGTAAAACCCTATATCGTCGCACTATTATTGGTCGGATTTTCATCGAACAAACAGCATTAGGTCACTACGACGTTCAATATACAGGGTGTCGACGGCATTAGGTACGTCACTACGACGTCCGATCAATATACAGGGTGTCGACATAAAGATGTCATAAGGGCACTCTGCTATTATTGGTCGGATTTTTATCAAACAAACGGTATTATGGCTGGGGAGGGTGACGTCACGATACAGGGCCATAAATATCACGGGTTATCGATGTGTCAAAAAGGCGGGTGCTGGGGAGGATGACGATACGGGGTATCGTCATAAATGACGATACGGTATATCGTCATAAATATCACGGGTGTGTCGACATAAAGATGCCAAAAAGGCGAACTCTGCTACTATTGGTCGGATTGAAGTCGAACAAGCGATATTATGTTAGGTACGTCACTACGACGTTCGATCAATATACAGGATGTCGACATAAAGATGTCATATAGGTAAGAAAACCACATTACTTTACTTTCGGCGAAGCTGTTTCGGCGACCTCCACCCCTTCTCGCACGCGTTTTTGCGATAGCATAAATACAGGAAGTAACATTTTTAACGCTTAGTATTGGATTTTCGCTGGCTGAAAGTGTTAACATGGCAAACTCCAAAATATTTAGTGTTTCCCAACTTTACGACAGGAAGGTCAAACCGACCGATGAGAGATTTGGATTGTGGCTCCTGTTGGAAAATTTGGAAGGTTACAATATGGTTACAGATATTGGAAATATTAATTACACAGAAGGCACCCACTGGGAGATGGACTTATACGAATTACAGAACCATTTTGCGACAACATAATACTTTTAAAGGTATGCGGCTTAGAGGACTGCGATGGAAATTCTAAACTTGTTAAAAAAGAAATATGTGGCTCTTTTAATAGTTATATACGTGGAAAGTTTGGCGAATTGGTTTCTGCAAAACATGAGATTAAAGCTAAGCTGCCTTTCCTCTTACTAAGTAACAACCCGCTCGCCATTGGAACAAGAGAAATAATCGAAGAAGATTTGGAAATTATTAAAAGGAAACATGAAGAACATGTGTGCATTCCATACAAAGTAGAATTGGCGGACGTTAAACTCGACAGGCTACTTAAAGAAATACCAAATTTATTGGAGCAACTCCGGAAGGAAGATTACTACCTAACGGACTTGGACATAACGCAAGATTTTGCAGGAATTTTTAACAAAGAGGAAATTATTAATTATTTAACCAACAAGTTCAACTTTTGCATCCAAGGAGAATACAAGGAAAGGTGCAACGCTATTGTAAACAATGATAAAACAGTTGGCATAGATGCCTTACGTGGCTCACATCTAACGCAAGGGTTAAAATATACAACAAATTTATTTGTCAAATAACCAGTCGTGGAGTTAGCAAGAGCATTGGAAACCATATTATAGATTTCGTCAACTGCCCAGACGCAAGATTAAAGGAAACTTTCTCTTCTGCATTGACCAAGAAGCATGGCATTACTAGATTAGAAGCTACGATATATAACTACTCAATTGGAAATTCCCATGGAGAAGGCTACAGTCCTCTAGACGATTGTATAACTCTGCTACAAGATAGTAAGTAGTTTACCAAAACCGATTAGCGCCATTCGAAGGAGACCATGACCTAGAGAAAGGAGTAAACCATATTCGAGATGTATCTGACCCTACCTTCGATGATTTTATGGGCGCGTATGGAGGTACCGGGAAAGCTAGATATGGAGTCTTTTCGGAACAACAATAAGATTTGTTCCAATTCTGCTCTTAGTTCCGCCACTTTGAGGTCACATAGACTCTTGGCCATTTTTGCGTAGCAATTTATTTATATTATCCCACTTCTGACACCAATGCAATGTTTTTCTAATTTATTTAAAACGTAAACGGGAGGGGTAAATTTTAAACACACGGTATGGCTACTTACTAATTTATTTAAACACTAACTCACTAACACTTAATTTATATATACTTAACTAATCACTTAAATTTAATTTATATGCACACAAACTTGATTATTAATTTATATTAGCACTTTACTGTTCTGTGTATTTTTGCTTATTTCTCGAGATCACTTTATCAACTAAACTAAACTCTCTCGGGTCGTTTCCTTATGTATACTAGTGCCATTTTTACTAGAAAATTCCGGACTGCGGCTTACACAAAAACAATTGGCTTTCTGGAATTTTCTAGATAAGACTGGTCACAAAAACAATGATAAGATAAGATAGTCACAATTCGTAAACAATTCTAGGCAACCCTGCGCGTCCACCATAATTTTAACTTTCATACCTGGCTCAGACAGAGTCGGATTTAGGGACTATACGAGTGTGCTGTTTCGTAACATTATGTTGGTGTGTTAGCGGAAAAGAATGGCATAAAAATATCTACTTCTTAAAGGGGTACTACAAAAATATATTTATAAGTGTTTACAACAATAGAGCAGCTCTTATTGCAGATGGTTATATTATTACAATACTTTATAATAATGGTATGGAGATAATATGTTTGACTACAGAAGAAACGTTTGTAACGTTTAATACCAATGGTATTACGTCTTACCAAGGCAACACATTCGCCAAGATAGAAAATTTAAAGTTTTACACGGAGGTATGGAAGAATATCCCTTTAACCCAAGAAGATTTGACTCAAATTAAAAACATTACCATGCAGAAGATGAAAGATCGTATTAAATTTAGACATTGCCAACGTTTAGAACAAGTTGCCGAAGGAACAGAAATGGTAATTGCCGCTATACACCCTGTATATTGAGCATCATAGTGACCTAATGCCGTTTGTTCGATGAAAATCCGACCAATAATAGCAGAGTCTTGACATCGTCGACACACTGTATATCGAACATCGTAGTGACGTCACCGGCGCCCTATTTGAATCGCCCCGCCAACGACCGCCAACAATCAGCGCCATCTAGTGGCGAAATTTGGAAACAGTGGTCCAGGACTAACTTAGTATATCTACTCATATAAAAACGTCAATTAAAAAACTTCAACTTTTTTGACAATTAACCATAAGCGGACTTTTGAATCTTTGTTAATTAAAAGCGTTTATTTATTTTAACCATCAAATACATCGTAAATCCAAAAAAATTAGTATGATTGAACAGGTATTCTAAATACTTTTCAAATGAGGTGTCACTTGCCATAAGGTCCCATTTAATATTATTGGTTTCAGTTTCCCGGTGACGTCACCGATGCCTATTACGTCACATGTTACCACTAGTAGAGAAGCTTGCAATAGTTCATTTTCACGTTCCAAATTTCATCATTATCACCGTTCAAAAGAAAAGAGGGGGCGGGGACTTTTGAAAAGCACTGTATATCCAGCCATTTATGGTATAAACATCGTTTAATTTGTTAGAAATGTTTGTACGCATTTTCTCTTTCTTGTGTCAATATTATCGTTCTTATATATATATATATATATATATATATATATATATATATATATATATATATATGGTTGCGTTACTGATTGACTAATAGATAGTTTAAAAATTGTAACAAACTTTTAAGTTAATTAATATTCTAGTATTGACGAAAAAACACTTTCTTTTAGTTGAATACCCTCCGTTTCACTTCACTACATCTATTTAATATGCAATTACAGATTAGTTATTGCAGATTTGTTGTCTTGTTATATTTTTATCGAACGTACACTATTTTCTCTTTTAAAAATTAATTAAAATTGAATCATCCCCATAATTTTGATAATTTAAGGGAATAATAAACTATAAAACCCTTTGATGTATTCCTGAAGCGTAGGAAGATAAATCTAAAATTGATAGCATTGAACAGTTTCTGAGTTAAAAACATATTTCACTATAAAATAAGTATCGTTGAAAAATTATTAGAAATGAATAATTTACCATATTGTAACAAGTTTAAAATTAAAAATTCCATTAGGTTTGATTAGAAGAAAGTTTTATGACATACAAACATATCCACCATTTCTCTTTTTATAATATTGTTTGCGTTTCTGCCGGTTTACTTTGTAATGCATAATTATGTTCGATTGCTGATTGATTATAGTTTGTGTACTTATGTCTAATTAAAGTCCGTATATAAATAATAACAAAAATCAATGGAGTAGCTTGTGTGCTTTACACATGTACACTTGACACTGAAAGGAATTATAATTAAAGATAACAATGGTTTAAAATGTACGAGGAAGAGAAACTTCCTATTTTCTAGTCCTCAAAACTCATTTTCAGATCACACTTACTACAAACGAAGTAGCTAATTGTAGTAAAACTTATTTTTTGTAGTAGAAATTTGAATTAATAATTATATATTAATTTAATAAGAATACAATGTATATATGAATATATAAATATATATTGCAGAAAAAAACCAAATAAGACATTGGTTCACAATGAAAATATACAGTTTAAAAACTAATAAATAAAAAAAAAATATTAAACGTAAAGGTGGGATTTTGTGTCATCTTGTTCATAGAAGAGAACATATGCTTCTTCACTAACTAAAGATTTCCACGATATTAATAGCACCCTTGAATCGTTATATTCATGCCACTGTCCCGTGTAGGGATGTCGGTAATATGTTGTAAGTGGTTCCATAGTGATTTGATATAGCGTAGAGGTTGTACATACAAGGTGCCACATTATCAGAGGCGTAATGGCTCATATCACGCCCTTCTATTGGAAAATCTATTGCAGCATTAAGTTTTCCACTAAATCTTTCTATTTGCGAAAAGCGCTTCAGGTTAATAACCAATATTTTCGGAATTTTATGAATTGAAAATGATTTAGTGCATCGTCTTCGTTCCTTACATTTCGAACATGCTGGTTTCTCATCTCCGTCGAGTGTTTCTTCTCTTGTAAACGAATCTAAACATTGTGAAAGTCGTAATTGACCTGTTCTTTGGGGTATCGAAAGGGATAAATCCCAAAAGGGATCGTAGGTAACTGAACAGTGACCATAGTATGTGCACTTGATTGTTGATTTTAATTGACCGACAAAGTTATCCACAATCTTGGAGTTGTCCATTCTCGGATATCTCATCCAAGATTCTTGTGCTTTCTCAATTTCACTAAGTTTGTCATCAATTTCTGTTAATATGGGCTTTGGTTTTTCATATACCTTGTTGACATATTCGTGAAGTCCTGCTAATAGGTAACGAAGAAACTCCTGTGCATCATGTTGAGTGTATCCCATGAACCTTGAAGTAAATCACTGAATCTGACTTTTCAATGATACTGTATTAACCACTCTGTCTGAAGCGTCTTCAGACCAAAGCTCTTGAATAACTTCAGCAAATGCCTTAATTAGTGCTCATTTCATGCTAGATAATATGCTTATGTTAATATCTCTTATGTGTGCGTCTTTCTTTAGATATTCTAATAGCCACCTTGTGTTTGATGGGCATTGGATAATACTATTCATGAAACATGTGTTACCAATATTTTTGAGGCCTTTGAGACCCAAAGATTTTTGGGGAATACCCTTTATGGATCTATTCTATTATTCTATGATTCTATTATTATATTATTCTATTATTCTATTATTCTATTATTCTATTATTGTCTTTCTCACTTGATCTGCGAGATAAGGAAATTGAATTGATGTTGTTTGCCATTGAACTGGATGTAGATATTGCGGTTTTGGAAAGTTTGGTTGATGTCGATAGATCATTGGTCTGGTTCACTTTGTTAATATATTCCTTGTTATCTACATCATTTTTAGACGTGTCCTTTTGTTCTTGTTGAGTTTCATCCCCTTTCTGAAAATCTTTAATCGAAAATGAAATGTATGTAGAGAAGTTGTTAACTCTAGGATTATATTTAGAAACGGAATTGATGTTTATTGATTCCTCAGTTACTACGACCCTATCGACTTCTGGCCCATTATTTTCTTCTACGTCTTCAACTCTATTCAGTTTTATATTTTGTTTTGGTCAAAGATAATTTATTGCGTATAGGAATCGCATCATTATCTAGCATAGTCATCTTCTTCAGTATTTCTTTGAATGGGACATCGTCTGGCTGGTGGTTATCTATATTTTTTAGTACACTGAGGCCCAAAAGCTTGTTGGCGGCATAATTTATAAAATTGTCAAGATGTTAAATAAGAATTTCGGAAAAAGGAAAGATCACATGCTTTAGGGTCGTTAATTTGAGAAAATTTTAAAATTGTAGAAGAGTTAGGTTTCTTATGATTAGGTTTCATAAAAAGTTCTTCTAGAGGCTTAGAACGGGAAAACGTACCGAGAAAAGATGAAGCGTTTCCTCTTTTAATTGCAATACTTATTTGTTGTATAAAGAAAAAAGTTGCTCTTGAATAATTGGTTTCTACTGATATTTTTTTACCGATTTCTTTAATGAATTTTAAAGCTTCATGACCGAAAACACCAGAGGTTTCAATTGCTACAGGAATAAAAATGTAAATGTTCTCCAAATTTTTGTATTTATTGATTTTAAAAGTTTCGCCTTGTAAAGCTGCAGCGCCTGCGGAAGTAGATGTAGATCGGACATGGGACGAAGCCCAAGTGTCAGTGCAAGTGAAATCCCATATAACTGGTCTGCCGCGTTGCCATGGAATGAGGGTCATACCATCTGGACGTTTACCGTCATCGTCGCGGCAAGTACCTAACGGTTCCAATGAACAGGGAATCTTTGCAGATGACAGGCCTCGCTTTATTAGGTCATTTACTGCAGAATGACGTGAAAAACGGCCGGCACTTAATTTGCAGCTTAGGCCGTGTCTACCATATTCATCAACATCAGCTCCGCAACGACAGCGATGTTTTACACAAATTTGACAACCTAAACGGAGACCAATAGAAATACAGAAACTTTCGTCATATAAAAGCGTACCTAATGGGGCCGACGGTATAGCGTTCAACCATACTCCTGATTCCTTTGAAAATGCTGAATTCAAACGAGCCTTGTTTGGTAAATTGATAGCTTTCTGAAGCAAAATTTCTTTTTCAATGTTCAATAAAGGTATATCCCAGGATTTTTGAAAGGATTTATATTCATCGGGTACAACTTTGTTAGACTTTAATGGCCAAATATTTTCTGCCTCCATTAATAAAGGGTCTTGTGTGTGGAAAAATATAGGCAGAATGTAATTAATGAAATTTTTTGAACTATTTAATGATGACAAAAAAGAAGGAAGAGCTACTGAAACGATTGAGCGAATTCCTAAACTACCATATGAAACAGGCAGTGAAGCTTGTTTCCAAGAAAGGTCCTCTAATTTAATGTTAATGAATGACTCTAATGAATGACGAATGGTATTGTCAAAATTGATTAAGATATCATTATGTAACCAGGTCGGACTACATCTTAAGATATATGTTAATTTTGGAATGAATAGACAATTCTTTAGAAGGTAATAAACGAGATGACATTTTTTTGAAAAAGGCCAGTTTTTCATTGAAAGCTGATAGAAAGGATTCGTTTAATAAGGGAGCACCTAAAAGAAATAAATTTTGTCTGTTGGTAATTGTTATGCTTGGTGCTACAGAATTAAATTTATCAATTGTTAGATTATTTGGTGAATCTAAGAAAAGTAACTCGCATTTGCTGAAATTGAGTTCAAGGCCAATATCCTTGGAATTATTCATAATATAGACAAGAGACTTGAATACGGAATTAGTATTACCACTTAAAGAACCATCATCAAGGTACCAAGCATTGAATTATGTGTCAATGTTGCTTATAAGTTTGTGTATCGATATACAAAAAAGGAGAGGTGCCAAAGGGTCCCCTTGTTGGACGCCTCTTTCCGAATAAATGATGTTTTCGCCAAATAAAAGATATGAAATTGTAATGCCCGAAAAATAAAATCGTCATTTAAACCATCAGATAAAAACGAAAACTACTTTAATACATCTATAATCCTTTGAGTTCAATTTTAGTCCCTAAAAACTTGAAATAATCGAATAAACAGATAGAAAAATAATGTCATTTTAACCTCACACTTATTACAAACGATATAGTAGTATAGTAGTAATTTTTTTATTTTTGTAATAGATATTGTAATACCCGAAAAATAAAATCAAAAAAACTTCCCATCGATAATACAAAGCGAGTCATAAAACATCACAGTTTAACTTTTTTTAAAAATCCCCGATTCCGAATTGATAATCCCAAAAAACAATTGATACCGGTTTCAATGAAATGTTGTATAGTGAGGGTCTTTTGATACGAGGATTCCAAAAAAGTTCAGTTGTTCGAGAAAAAAATTATTTCGGGGGGAAAATTGACAAAAATTCATGAAAATGTGATTTTCCGGAAAAATATAGCTCAGAATCAAAAACTGAGATATTTTTTGGATTCTCCGACTCAAAATACAAAATCCTACTTAATTTTTTGCCATACGTTCACTGTAAGCCCAAATTTTCAATTATCTGGTCAAAAACGACAACAATTTAGAATTTTCTTTGACATGCTTCCATAATTTTTTTATAATTTCGAAAGTATGAGAGATTCATTCTTACACTATTCGATAGAGAAAAGATGCGTCTTTATAACTGACCATACTTGATTTCTTTCGTTCCATATTTTTAGTAAATATAGAGGGTTAAAATTAGAGTGGAACTTTTTGTGAAAAATTACCTTAAAAAATTTGTAGTAACTACGTATATTGAATGAACACACTGAAACTGGTGAAAATCGAAAGATAAATGTACATACTATTAAACAAAAATACATCGATAATACAAACCGAGTTAAAAAACATCAAAGTTGGATTTTTTTAAAATTCCGATTCCAAAGGAAAGACCCTTTGAATTTAAGAAAAACCCAAAAAGCAATTGATACCGATTTCGATGTAGTTTTGCATAGCTGAGCTTTTTATACGGAGATTGCAAAAAATTTGTCAGTTGTTCGAGAAAAATTATTTCTAAAATTTTCCTGAAATAAGATAAATATGATAAGAATTCTTTTTACCCTGCTTGGCAACTACGTATAAATTTTACTAACTGCATAATAAAAACCCTTTCATGCGTCCCCTTTTATATTTAAAAATTTACAAGCATCTACTAGAATTACTTTTCGACGAGGGATAGGGTTGTCACGTCAACAATATTTGTTTCAAAAATTAAACATCGATCTCGTTTAATTGAGAAGGAAATAAATTTATACATTTTTTTTTGTAACATTCACATTAAATTTCTGTATATGGATTAACAACAGTAAGTATTTCTTCACCTATTTCCAAATTAAACAATTTGTCGCAATTGAAAATTTCGTTAATGGGGACTATTTCAAAAAATATACAAGTTGCAATCAAAATTATGACTCCAACAGTAATTTTTTATTTCTATTCTATTATGTAAACATTGAAAATGCAGTAAATGTGTCCTGGTTCCCGGGAACGTTTTATATTTCATTAGGAGAAAGTGATGTAAGTATGAATGACAACAACAATAAAAAAATGAAAAAGGTTACGTTTTTCATTCATGTATTAATTTTCTTTATATATAAATATTTAATATCGACTTACTCTAATTTTTTCGAAAGTAGTGTCCAATTCCAATTTGTGTACGAAAGGATTAAGTATTTTTTCAGTGGGACATTCCTCGTGAGAGATACCGCCGGTGAATTTGACGCTCATTTTTTTATATTTTCAAATATCTACGTAAACCTGCAGCACTTCAAAAAACTTCCAAACTTAAAGTAATTCACCATGCATTTCTAAAACCATCCGCGCGCGACGCTGCTGACAACAAATAATGAAAATCCGTCCGTACCTCCGTACACTAGTCGTTTGATATGTGAAAGGTTTTCGACGGTGTTGTCGGATTTGCTTTCACGTTAGTCCTTGATTATTTGGGTAGGTCAAGATTCAAGATATAATAAAATTATCCATAAAAACTAGCGGATGCGGAAAGCATGCGAAAACGATTCCCAACCACGAACGATTTGCGAAATCAACCTAAGGCTTCTCTCACAGTGGATGCGGATACGCGCGGAACCGTCCGAATTTGTGATATTGCGTATACATGCGTTGAGTTCGCACATTGACTGCGATAAAACTTGATGCCGAATAGTTAAAATGTCCGGTCGTGATTTATATTTGTTAGAAAATGCTTTTCTAAGAAGAATCATTCACAAAAGAAGACGGGAGGTATGGGTGACTGAAATACTAAGAAAAAGAAAGGAATTTGGTGAATTTCAGCATATTTGAGACACAGTGAAGAAAAGTTTTTTAGTTATTTTCGGATGAAAGAAGAAACTTTTAATTACATATTAAATGTAATCAAGGACAGGTTAACGAAACATTGCAATTTTCGAGAACTCATTTCTCCTAGGGAACGCCTGGCTTTAACTATAAGGTACGTTTTTTATTTTAATTTTTTTATTCACACAGGTACAAGAGATAACAAAAGGACACTATATCGATTTTAAAAATATTTTTTTATTAAACTAAACTTAAACATATCCCATACAGTAAAAAACAAATAAAAAGTAGACATAGCAAACTAACTGGAATAGGTGGGATCAAATGAGTGATAGTAATCTGGCAAGGAATGTTGACTTTCTGTAGGGCTTTGTAAATTTTGTCGAGCAGGGGTGGTTGCTGCTGACATCGAATAAGGAGTATCGGCCGAAGTTGAAGAGTTTGCTGCAGAAGTACTTTGTTGCCAATGTAATGATGGTAGTGACTGACCGGACGAGTACATTTGTTCATTGATCAATACTTGCTGCAACTGCGACCTCACAATTAATTTTCTTGACTTAGGTACAGATTTTAAATAAGGTAAAAGGCTCATTAAAAATTGGCAATCATCATCAGTTGCATTATTTTCAAAATACTTTAATTTTTTTCCCTCCAATTCTAGAAATTTTTCTTCAATATTAGTGGCCTTAACTTTTTTTTGAAAGATTTTTTTGATGTGATATTACTGTTTTTTGGTAAATGATGGACAAATTGATTATTTCCTTCTTGCTGCGTTTGATTATTTTCTTCTTGCTGTGGTTGATTATTTTCTTCTTGCTGCGAAACTACACTACGAAGGGAATTTTGTGTTTCATCACGTTCATCATCATCTTGCGTTTCTGAATCGATTTCTGTTGTCACGGGCGACATTGCCTGATAGCGCCCTTGGCGTCATTATATCTTTTAAGAATAGCAACATAGTAAAATAGGGCCATTTAGACACGAATACTGCATCTGCTCCATCACCTGATCTACCTTGTGTACTCTTTGGGATTGTCTTCAGGAAACTCATATGCCTTTCCTGTCTAATGAAGAGGTTACTAATATTTCCAACGAATTTTGAGGAAATTGAAGTTTCCAAACTGTGTGGGATGTATAGATGGAAAACATATAAGGATTAAGAACCCTGCTAATGCGGGCAGTATGTACCGTAATTATAAGCAGTATTTTTCTATAGTTTTACAAGCATTAGCTGGTCCGGACTACAAATTTATTTGTATAGACGTAGGGGCATACGGCAAGGTGAGCGATGGAAGAATTTTTTCTCATTCCAATCTATCGAGACAACTTGAGAATGGCGCTTTAAATGTAAACATAGAAAAAGCATTACCTGGAACAAATATGCACATACCTCTTGTTATACTGGGCGATGAAGCATACCCACTAAAATCTTATTTAATGCGTCCTTATCCGCAAAGAATTGTAGGACCGGAAGAAGAAATATTTAATATGCGTTTATCAAGGGCAAGGCAAGTGGTGGAATGCGCATTTGGAATTATGATCAGTAAATGGAGATTATTATTAAAAACTATTGAAGTTACGCCAGATCGAGCTGATGCCATTATTAAATGTATTTGTTTACTGCACAATATAATTATTGAAAAAGAAGGTATTAATATGGAAACAGGACAATATAACAGAAATAATAGAAGATTTGGAGCTCTGGGTGAAAACAGAACTAGAGCCAATTTGACAGAATTATATCAAAATATGACATCCTTGTTAGATCAGCCTACTAAATTTAAATTATAAAACGATTCATCACACTCCCGGGGCCAAAGCACCGTACATAAACAAATGACAAATGAATAGTAAGTTCACTCGACGTCGGCTCTTTGATGTAACGCTGTTAAAGGCTTTCCGAAAAACGATCGTAAAACCGCACGTGTCTCGAGTATACAGGGGTCGCGCGAATTACTACCGTCATAGCTTGTTGATTTATAAATTGAGTGTTTGGTACGGGGGATAATAAAAATGTACATTGTTAGAAAACTATTTCAAAAAACGATAGGTATTGTTTTGTTATGCAGGGTACGTTTTAGTATTTAATAGGGAATATAAAATTACTCATAAGAAATAAACTAGAATCATCGATTAAAATAGATTTTATTACATTATATAAATAAAATAATTCATAAAAAATGTACAAATATATACAGTAGAACCTCGATAAGATAAAGACCAAGGGAGACGTTAAATAATTGGAGTTATATTCGGTCTCGTCTCGTAAATAAGTCCATTGTAGTATCCTTATCTACGTGCTCACGATCACACATTTTAAAGTCCAAGGTTCAACATCCTACCCTCGCTGCTACGCCTCCCGCTGCACCCTAGTGATTTCAGTTTTTATTTGTGTGCGGTACGATTCACATCGAATTTTGTATAGTACGAAAAATAGTAGGTAACATAAAAATGCCATACAAATCACGGAAAAGACATCGCTCTGTTTCCAGTTGGGAGGAGCCAATGTTTAGATTATTTCGACGGATGGATAAGCGTTTGAAAGCTCTGGAAGGTGATAATCGAAGCCATCAAGTAACAAATTCGGGCGACGAGAATTACAGTATTTCCTACTATGAGCGAGACGAGGATGGACATAATTATTCTTCCCATAGTTTGATGTCGAGATTAGTGCGAACATTGCAGGTAAATGAGTAATTATAGTACCAAACAAACAATATATTTCGCTTTCATTTTGTTTTTATAAATTTACATTTTATTTTAAATGTATATGACTGAGTGCATTAGTGGCGAGTCCGTCTTGGTATGAAAAGTATTAAGTATTTTATTTTTAGAAATTTACATTTTATTTAAATGCAATATGACTGAGTGCGTTGATGGCTACTCTGTCTTGGTATGAAAAGTATTAAGTATTTATTTTTAAGAAATTCATTTTATTTAAATGCCATATGACTGAGTGCGTTGATGGCGGCACTGTGGTGGATTGGTAAATACTTATATGTACCGACCTTCTACGGGGTACTGTGGCAATCAATCAATTTGTATAAGGGTGCGTTGGTGGTTACCCTTATGAAGGGTTGGTTGTAATGTTTAATTGCCTACTTCTTAAGCACGGTTCGTCCCAATAGGTGATTAAAGGGCAAAATTTTAAACGGTCGTCCATGAGTCGGTAGAATATAGATATGAGAAACTGGCAAACATACAATCAAGGTTATCAGCCAGTTTATCTGCCATTGGCCAAGTAATGACGAAGATACTGGAAGAGAAAGGAGGGGGGAAGAAGAAGAAGCGGTAAAGTACTAAATAGAAACATTGAATGATGCAGGACGCCTGTTAATTGACGTTATACATTCTGAATCTGTATCAAGGAGAGAAAATAATAATATTGGAAAGGTACTCTGTCTGAATCCCCTTTGGACAACTGGCTATTTGGCGAGGATTTGGAAGGAAGGTTAAAGGCAGCCAAAGAGCTGAAGGTTTCGTCCAGTCAGTCGAAAATTGTCAGGACCATCCCAGGTAAAAATACAGAGGATCCATCGAAGTCCAAATCAGGACCGCGTTTAAACTTTTTTGTGGATCGTTGGTAATCATTTACTAGTGATAAACGTATTTTATCCTGGTTACAAGGTTTTGAAATTCCCTTTGTATCCAAACCCTTACATACCAAACCAGTAAGAAATACCGGAGATGTTCCTTCAGAATAAGTTATATGAGTATAATTGCCTCTGCTTTGGCTTAAATTGTGCACCCATGGTTTTCACAAAATTATTAAAACCACTAGTGTCTCTTTTGAGAGGGAGAGGCAATGTCTCAGTTATCTATTTGGATGATTTTTTTTATTGCTAGGTGACTCTTATGATAAATATCTACCTAATGTTTCTGAAACAGTTAAGTTAATGGAATATCTATGTTTTATGATAAACTTTAAAAAGAGAAAAATTTCTAGCACTGAAACACAGGAGAGGTAATAATAACCGATCTATGATTATTTCTAAGAATCTATATAGTGATATTAGTTAGTGGATTCGGAATGTACCTGTTAGTAACAACTTGTTGTCATATAATAGGTATTTTTTGGAAATATTCTCGGACGCATCGGATATTGATTGGGGTGTTGTTTGTCATGGAATAAGTTCCCAGGGTTTTTGGTCCGATCGGGAAGAAAGAGAACATATAAATTTTCGTGAGTTTTTAGCGGTTTATTTCGGCCTTAAGTGTTTCGCTAAGAAACTATCTAACGTCTCGATATTATGCAGGGTGGATAACACCACAGCATTGGCATATATAAATCGCATGGGAAACGTCCAATTTCCTAAGCTAAATAACCTTGCACGCACAATTGGGCAATGGTGCGAAAAGCGAAATTTATGTATTGTAGCGTCGTTTATAAAATCTGTCAACAATTTGGAAGCTGACACAGCTTCACGTAAATTTAAGATGGAAACGGAAGGGAGTTTGGCGGGTTGATCGTTTCGAAATTAGTTACGAAATGGGGTTCGCCAGAAATTGACTTGGTTGCTACTCGAGTAAGCACCAAATGCAAAAAAAAATACATTTCGTAGCAAAGGGACCCGGCTGCATATGCCATTGACGCCTTTAGAGTAAATTGGAAAACATTTCATTTTTATGCCTTTCCTCCGTTTTCAATAATTTCAAAAACACTTCAGAAAATCATATCAGATCAAGCAGAAGATATAATGGTAGTGTACCAAACTGGATCTCTCAACCCTGGTACCCAGTTTTTACACTCCTAGCAGATGAACCTATTATTTTTTCTCCTGGCCAATATTTACTTTCTTAGCAAAACTCCTCACCCCCTAACCAGCAAGTTTTCTCTAATGGGAGGTCGGTTATCGGGCAAGCTTTGCTCCATAACGGAGAATACCTTAAAACAATATAATTGTGGGCTTAGATTATGGTGCAGCAGTAGGAAGTTAGATCCATTCTAAGTTTCAGTTTCAAATGTTTTAACCTTTTTAACTGAACTTTTTTAATAAAGGTTCATCTTATAGCTCATTAAACTCATACAGAGTTGCTATAGCGCAAATAGCGGGATCCGATTTGGCACAGGACTTTAGAATGCAAGGGTTTTTTAAGGAAGTATATCAGTTGAGACCTAGTAAGCCTGAATATGAGAGTACATGGGACCCTGCGGCAGTCCTAAATTACTTGAAACTTAAGAATAATGCGGACATAATTTTGGAAGTGCTCACACATATATTAGTAACGTCGCTGGCCTTAGCCTCGGGGCAACGCTTACAGACACTAGCACTTATTGACATACGAAGCATATTTCGTCAACCTGAGGAAATAGACATGAAAATTGGGTCAAGAATAAAAACATCGGGTAGAAATAATCCCCAACCATTTTTACGCTTGCCTTATTTCAACGATGAGGTTAATTTATGTGTAGCTAATACCGTATTAGAGTATCTTGAACGCACAGAATCTATCAGAGGAAACAGCTTCTCTTTTTATAACAATTAAGAAACCATATAAGAAAGCCTTTTCTCAAACGTTAGGGCGTTGGATTAAAAATATCCTAATTAACGGCAGAATTGATACAAGTATTCTCACGCCCTACAGTGTAAGGCATGCCTCCACCTCGGCAGCCGTCAGAAGAGGGTTAATTTTTGATAATATAAGGCTAACGGCAGGATGGTCTCAAAATTCAAAAATGTTTGCCAAAGTTTACAATAGACCATTAATAAATAATGAAATAACCTTCACTGAAACTATACTTAGTTTATAAGACATAAATGTTTAAGCCGCATTCATATCCATAATTATTATAAGTTTATATATATATATATATATATATATATATATATATATATATATATATATATATATATATATATGTATTATATCTATTAGATCTTTTTCGTTTGGTAATATTATTACATTATAGGGATATAAGAACTGCTATGTTGTTGTTATTACTTTAAACATCTACAATGGACTTATTTACGAGACGAGACCCAATATAATTACAAGATTAAACGAACTTACCTAAGTGAAGTTCAATCTTGATTATATGTAGGTCTCGTCGAAGTAAATAAGTCCCCTCCCTACCCTAAAACCCATTTTACAACAACATAGAGGATACTTTAAATAGACTGAAATCACAAGGGTGCAGCGGGAGGCGTAGCAGCGAGGGTAGGATGTTGAACCTTGGACTTGAAAATGTGTGATCGTGAGCACGTAGATAAGGATACTACAATGGACTTATTTACTTCGACGAGACCTTCATATAATCAAGATTGAGCTTCACTTAGGTAAGTTCGTTTAATCTTGTAATTATTGAGGTTTCTATTTACTAAGGGTTTAAGTTAAGGAATTTTTATTGGTTTATATTTTTACTTACAGAGGTCCGTTTATGAGCTTTGTTCAGGAATTATAGAGATAGACGGCTGCAAGCTAATGATACAAATAAGTTACTGTACTGAGCCATTTGGTAAACATGTGTTAATTCGTTTCAAATGACGACTCATTGATAGATGATTAAAGTTACAAAGGTCGTCGTCGTTACAACTTTGAGTTACTGACGTGCGATGCCCACATTATTCGTTTAAGTTATAGAGGGTTCGTATTTTAAGTAAAGGAGGTTTTGGACTCAGACGAGAAGGGAGCACAACATTTTATGAATTTATAGAGGTTATTATGTTATCGAGGTTTAAGTTATCAAGGTTCTACGTATATAAATACTTAGAATAAATCAAATCCTCATGTATCCATTACAATATAAAAATAGGAAGCATGAACAACTATATATTTAAAATAGTTAAAAATTATACCAGATTCTATAACATTCTTTAGAATTTGTTTTGCACATAAGAACAATATTGAATAATAACATATAGTTAAGAATGTAATCCTAAACCAAACTTATGAAGCAAAGCAAAAAGGAATAATTACAAATTTTGTAATATTTGTAATTTTGTATTGGGTTTATAAGATTTTTTAAGTTTTATTTCACGATTTGCAAATTTAATTGTGTAATATAAACGCACTCTTGTATAAAGAGATAAGAAATAACTTAAAGGAAAATTTTTACAAGGATGCGTAAATGATACATTTTTAAAAAGATCTTTTAAAGTCGCTCCGATAGAATTTTTACATGCTAATTTATTGAAGTTAACTACAAATATATCTTCAAGCTGGGTAACATATCCAACAAAATTCTGGCTAGGTACATTGAGCTCACCAAATGGAAAATTTGTACTGCTGACATAGGCTTTTGTCTGAGAAAAAATGGTTGTTTCTTTTCTTAAGGTATTTCTTTCATTAAAAGCAAAACATATGTCGCAGGAATGTTGCTGCATACATTTTTTTAATAAATCACCAGTAACGTAAACTAACGCGTGGCCATCAGTACTGTTTAGATTCCTGTAATCAGTTGTAAAGACTTTCAAAGGATTTGATGGTTCTATTGACGGTAAAATGAGATCTTTACAGTTTTCTGCCAAGTCTGGAGTAATATTTAACAACAACTCATTAATGTCATTAGTGCAGTTGGCGCCGTCAACATGATCTAAATACTTCAGAGTAAACAACTTTTTGAATGCTCTAGAAAATTGTATAGGCGTAGGGTTTCTTGAATTACCGCAACAGTTTCTAACTTGCCCAAAAAATTTTTCAAGGCAGTCTTGGTTTAAATTTCGTGTCAGTAAAAAGGTGTAACCCTTTGATTTTAATATACCCCAAAGGGCTTTAACTGATTTTATTGTAAGCCTCCACCCAAATATAAATTTCATTTTATTTGTTAATTTTTTTCCTTCACTGTTAACCACACGGAAATTTTTCAGTAAAGTTACAAATTCTTCCATTAGCTGAAACTGTTGTTGGGTACCCATGAATGCATTGAAATTATTTAAATGGCACTAATTTAATAAATCGAAAACATCATTCATTGTTTTAATGAATTTAGCAGTTACTTTTGGCATCTGCAGGCAAAACTTTAAAATCAATGTACGTATTAAGAGCAACTGCAACAGAATAACTAAAAATCTGAGAAGCATATTTTACTTTCATTTTCTGAAAATTATTTGGAAACATATGCTCGTCAGTTAATTTTGGACAGAGTCTAAATTCCTTTTTTTTTCATAATTGTAAAATGTGTCCAAATACATTTTATTGGTAGTTCCTTCTAGTAACTCAAACCAGTAAGAAAAAAAATGTTCCTAGTAGATTTAAGTAAGTGTGGCACGTCAAAAAAGTAAACAAGCTTGATATTATCTACGTAAAAAAAACATTGTCTGTGGTCAATTTAAGGTAGCTTTTAACTAATGTTTGGAAGTTAGAGCCCTGATCAGACACCACACCTAGCACATTTAGACCGATATTACGTAACTTTCTAACTGTTTCGAACAAAATGTCTTTTATTTCATTTGAAGGCGCTGTTGATTTATAAAAGAAGTAGGCAAGCGGTTGTTTCCACCCCATGCCATAACAACTAATGTTTGTAGGAACTGGTAGCTTCTTCTACGGCTTCAACTTTTATTTTTCTCAGTAGATTAGCTGTACCCACAAAGTTGGTCCCGTTGTCTGTGTAAATTGTTTTAATCCTCCCTCTTCATGCTAAAAACCTACGTAGAGTTAGAATAAAGCGGGTGGACAATGAGTGTCAACTCTAAGTGTATGGCTCTATACACGGCACATGTAAATAAAACAATCCATACCTTCTGGTTGTTTTTCAAAAATAATGGGCCTGCTAGGTCAATGCCTGTTACTTCAAAGCAAGCTCTGTGTCCGATTCTATCTGCTGGTAATGGTGGTGTAGGATGGTGTAGAAACTTCCTAATGCTTCGCTTTGAATCTTTTACAGATGATACAGCTTTTTACAACTTTCTTCCTAACTTTCTTATCTCTGTAATCCAAAATTGGTTTCTTAAACTTGTCATTAGAATTAATGCTCCTGCATGCTTTAACTCTATATGTTTTTCTTGCACCATTCTTGGTACTATTTCGTTCTTTTCTGACAATAAAATAGGGTATATGAAATCTTTACCTTCTCTAATCTAGACTTCACTTTGATGATACTGTCTTCTTTTATAGTTTGAAACTTCTTGTCTTTTTTCTTCTCATTGCTGTAGTCTTCTTTTTGCATTAATCTTATCAGTATTCTCTCTGCATTTATATACTCTTCATTTCCAATATTTATCGAGTTGTTGTAAAACTATTTTCTGATTCTAGGGTGCATTCTTAATAATCTAGTCTCACAATCTTTTTGTAATGGCTAAAGAATAATAGGTTGTTGCTGAAATAATATGTAGTTACATGTACTGCAGTCTGTTTATTCCGCTCATTGGCGATTATTTCTTCTTCATATTTTTCATTTAAATGTTGTGACTTTGGCCAGTATTTCTTTTCTAGGAGTAGCCATTGTGGACCATTCCACCATTCTGACTCCATCAGCGTCTTTGCACTGCAGCCCCGTGATGACAAATCTGCTGGGTTATAAATTCCAGACAAGTGATTCCAACACTGTCTGTCTGTGTTAGCTAAAACTTCTTTCACTCTATTTGTGATGACCATTTTCCAATGTCCTTGCCTCTTCAACCAAACCAACGTAACGACTGAATCTGTCCAGCAGCAGAGTTCATAATTGCAACAAGAATATAGCACCCATCAGTTCGAGTCTTGGTAGTGTCATTTGCATTTTGCAACTCTGCTCTTGGCCATCCATTATAAGTCGAACTGTCACATCTCCTTTGTGTTCTGTACGTAGAATAAGCATTTTTACTCGCATCACAAAATACATGTATTGATACCTTGCAATCTTGCAGCGATACATTTGCTAGTCGTCTTGGTATTTTGCAATGATTTATACAGTCTACGGTACTTATCCAATCTCTATATTCTCTTTCTACGTCTCAGGTATTTTCTCATCCCACCTAGTTTTTAATAGGCCTTCTGTATTATTAGCTTAGGCACTAAAGTCACTGGAGCTAGGAACCCAATTGGATCGAAGATCTGTTGTGGTATTGACAGTAGGTCTCGTTTTGTTATGTCTGTAGGTACTGTCTTCAAGTTCACATTGCAACAGAGCTCATATGTATATCTGTCCCACTGTATACCTAATACAGAAACTGGTTTCTCTTCTGTGTCACAATTTGTCATCCAATCTCTGAGGTCAAATTTTCCTTTTTGCATTATTTCTATAGAATATTTCTTAAATTTCTCTACCTATTCTTTGGTGTCGAAACTTGTGACACAATTGTCTGTCTTAAGCTTCTTTGCTGTTTCAGGGTAAGTGTCTGCATGTTTTTCCAGGTGATAGTGAATAGTTGTAGCGAGTAAAAATGGGCTACAAGCGACGCCAAATGGAACTCGAACATGTTGGTGCGTAATCACTTCCGCTTTCTTATTCGGATCTTTCCACCATAACATTTTCAAGTATTTCCGGTCTTGAGGTGAGACAGCAATTTGTATAAAAGCTTTTCGGACATCTGATATGACGCAATAAGTACCAGTCCGAAATAAAAGCAATAGCCGTGGTATAACTTCTATAAGATTTGGACCTTTCTTGATACAGGCGTTTAAGCTGTTCTTATTCTTATCGGTACATGAAGCATCCATAACTGGTCTGATCTTGGTTGTAGTACTCAAGTTTGATAACCGCATGGTGTGGTAAGTAGTGACCATCCTCTCTGTTACCTTGTTGTACTTCCTCTATTATACCCTCTTTTTTCCAGTCCTCAAAAACTTCATGATATTCTTCTAGTTTTCCCATATTGTTTAACTTCCTTGTTGTAGACAGTAATCTTCTGTATGCTTGATCATATCCTGGCTCTGGTTGTGGGTAGCTACTCCACATGAGTCCCACTTCATATCTGCTTTCTCTGTTTACAGTAATATTCTCATTCAATTTTACTAATATTTCACTCTCAGTGGTCACTTTTTTTATAAGGTTCTTTAATTCCTAAAGTTTCGATATTCCATAAGAATTCTAGAGAATTTTGTTGTGATAAAGTACTCATAAAATTGGCACAGACCGTGTTATTGTATATACCCCTCATCACAAAATGGTTTTCAATTTGTAGATTACCTCATTAATGGTAATTGTCACAACATCTGTATATTTTCCAAGGTTTAGGTATGTTGTTGTGGAGTATAGTATGTAATATTTTATTGTGTTTTGTGTGTTAAAGATATTTAAAAAATGGATATAGTCACATGTTCCCAGTGTCAAAAAAGCTTTACTGCTATTTTTAATTTAAGGAAACATGCAAAAAAGTTTCATCCAGGTATGATTATTAATACTAAATGACCTAAATGACTAAACGATAAAAGCGTATTAGGTAATTATCTCAAAAGTTATAGGTTGCGGTACCTATTTATTTTTATAGAAAATAGACTAAAAATACAGTTACTGAACAAATTATACACAAACTTTTTTACGGTAAACCAATACTTTTCTCGCTTCTTGGACAGGGTTGGGCGGAAAAGTCAAAGTTGATTGGAAAACTGAGAACATAGTTTAGTTCATACTATATGCCAGGGTGGCCCTTTTTAAAACAATTCCAATACAGAACTGTCATAAATTGTTGCTACATCTCTGGTTCGTATTGTAGGATTATAAAGAACAAGACCAACTTGTAACAAAGAAAATATACTGAAAGATGGATACTCACTGGAAGAAAATTACTCTATTCTTGCAAATAATTAAAGTTATTTGGTCTATGGTATTTAACAAACATCACATTCAGTTCAAATAAGAGGAACTTCAGACATTCGATATTATATATATTTGCGGAATATAAATACAAGACGGCAACAGCGCTTTCGACGGATGTACACCAAATCGTTATTTTCACTTTTGCGTATCTAGAACGTGTTGGTGAAAGAAGAAATTTCAGGGCTTAGAGCTTAGGCAAGAATGAGAAAAAGGATGGTCGTTGTTAATTCATGAGCTGCACATTGTGAAAAAGCTTGCGTGTTTTTGATTACGTTTATTATGAAACTTTTAGTGTATACAAAGGTGAAAAAAAGCAGTAGCATAAAAAAATATGCAGACGAAAATAATTCCGATACAAAATATTCCAAGAATGTAAAAAAAAAATTGGTATACTAGATCAATTATGTGTACACCGCAGTCATATTTTTATTTATTTTGCTCATAATAAATTGCATTTTGTTAAAATACAGTAAGTACTTAAAAGTTAAGAATTTTATTTATTATATTTTCGGTATTTAAAATGGCTTTTTATTTCTTGATTTCGAAAAAAATAACCATGTCTTTTAGGATAACTTCCATTTCTAGCTTATTCATCACATTTTATAATTAAAATACCCATTAAATCAGATATCGCAACTCCAGATGTTAAAGAGTATGTTGTGTTGCATATAAATCGCGCTTATTGTGTGAATTTCATTGTACGGTATAGAGATGGGAGATTTTGTTTTCATATAATGTTTGATTTCGTATGTATAAATTTACATACGGAATTTTCAAAATATACAATAGAATCTTTATTATTTAATAGTTTTTCAAATATTGCTATGAAAATATTTGAATTATTCAAGAAAATATCTTCAAAAAAAAGTACGACGTTGAAAAAATGTTTTTAATGATAAAAACTTTTCAAAACAACACAGTAAGTCGTAGGTGAAGAAACTATAAAAAAATGAAGATTGGTCAGAAACTATTTATTATATGAAAAATATTCAATATTTTTTAAAGATTTTGTACATTTGAAATGAAGTTCATTTTAAAATCAGTCATATTCCAAAACCTTGACCTACTAAAATTTATAGAAATGGTATAGTATACTTCAGCTAATAAAATTATGAAGCCATAAAAAAAGCAAGGTTGATATATTTTCTGAAATATTTAAAAAAATACATGTTATTGTAATGTTTTTCTTATCTATTTAAATAGTAAACGGGTGGGATAAACTTTAAACACACGGTATTGCTACTTACGAGTTTATTTAAACACTAAACTACTCACTAACACTTAATTTATATACACTTAACTATTCACTTAAATTTAATTTATATGCACACAAACTTAATTATTAATTAATATCAACACTTTACTGTTCGCTATTTCGGTGTATTCTTGTTTAATTGCCGAGATCACTTTTTAAACTAAACTAACTCTCCGTGGTCGGTACTTTATATATTAGTGCCTTTTTTTACTAGATAATTCTATATTGCACCTTACACAAAATCAATTGGCTCTGGAATTTTCTAGATAAGACTGGTCACAAAAGCAATGTCTAGATAAGATAGTCACAATCGTAAACAGTTCTAAGAAATCCCTGCGCATCCGCCATAATTTTAACTTTCATACATGGCTTAGACAGAGTCGGATTCCGGGACTATACCAGTGTGCTGTTTCGTAACATTACCCCCTCCTTAAAGGGAAGTTCCTCCTGGAACTTTTGTGTAGCCGAGACTGGATGTTTGAATCGGCAACTGGCCCCATTTCTACACTTTCCGATCTTATGGAAATAGCAGGGCACCGTCTTCATCGGATACTGATAACGGGGGTTGTAGCTGCAAATTAATATCTGGATACCGGTATCTCGAAAGATAATCTCTACCATGTTCCTGATAGCTCGCCAATTCAACTGGTTACTCGCTATCTTAGGCATAGCCAGTTTCTTCACGCTGGATTCTAACACATGGTCTCGGAAGTATCGAAGTGCTTCCCACACATCGCGGCAGGTAGATCGATTTTGAAATTCATTTTTAGTTACCACGTAGAAGACGTACCGCGAATTATGTTTCAGCTTCAGTGTCTTGCCAGGGGCTGGAATCTGGTCTTCATGTTTTTCTAATTGCCCGAACTTCTTTCGAAAGACTGTTGTCAACCCTCGTGCGTTCTTAATACGGGCGGGGATGCTGTATGCCAGTGAATAATCTTCCGGGGGAGTGAACAAATCTTGTTGTTGTTCCGAAGTGACTCCATATCTAGCTTTCCCGGTACCTCCATACGCGCCCATAAATTCATCGAAGGAAGGGTCAGATACATCTCGAATACGGTTTACTCCTTTCTCTAGGTCATGATCTCCTTCGAATGGCGCTAGTCGGTTTTGGTGAACTACTTTTGGTTTTCCGTTGGGGATCTTGCTTATCCGATATATAACATCATTGATCCTTTTCTTGATTAAGTATGGACCTTCCCAGGATTTTTGTAATTTTGGAAGAAATCCTTTTCTCCTCGTCGGGTTGTGTAACCATACTTTGCCCCCCTTCTTTAAAACCGCCTTCTGTGGCCTGCGTGTCGTACCGACTTTTCATTCTGTCGCTGGCAACTTGAAGATTTGTTCGAACTAATTCATGAATATCGTCCAGCCTTCTTCTCAATTGGATCACGTAGCCTTCTCCTGCTAGATCTTCTCCAGGATTTTCGCAGGTGTTTCACCCGTGGACTCATTGACGGCAGATCGATAAGCCAATGCGAATAGGGAAAGATACTGGTTCCAATCTCTCTGATAGCTGGAAACTACTTTGGACAGGTATTTTCGAATAGTCCTGTTCATTCTCTCGACCATTCCATCTGACTGTGGATGTAATGCTGTTGTCCTGGCCTTCTTCATTCCCAGCTTGTCGCAAATCTCCTGGAATAGATGTCTTTCAAAATTTCTTCCCTGGTCACTGTGGACTTCGAAGGGCACTCCATATCGGTTAATAAATTCTTTCACCAATACATCCGCGACAGTTGTGGCCTCTTGGTTCGGGATAGCGTAAATTTCCACCCACTTTGTGAAATAATCCATTAGAACCAGTGTGTATTGGCCATCATCTTCTGTCATCGGAAATGGTCCAGTGATATCTAAAGCAAGCCTTTCGAAAGGGCTTCCAAAATTGTACTATTTCATGGGTGCCTTTCTCTTGCGATGTGGTCCATTACTTGTAGCACAAGTAGTACATTTCTTACACCAGTCCTTAACATCATCGGAGCTGTTCATCCAATAAAACCTCTCACGGATTCGCTGGACGGTTTTCTTCACTCCCAGATGACCTCCCGATGGACTGTCGTGTAACTTCTTTAGTACTGCAGCTACTCTTGTTCTCAGGATAACTAGCTGTCTCCTCATCTCGGAACCATCATCGTTTTCAAGGTCTCTTTTCAACAGCCCTTCTTCCAGGTGGGTGACCATTCCTCGTTGACTACAGTAGTTCTTGAAACTGCAGCTTCCCTAGATTCCACCTTGTTGCAGTGGGAGCAGTCTGTTGGGCACGGCCGTCTGGACAGGAAGTCGGCATTTCGGTGACTCACACCAGCTCGATGTTCGATGTTGAAATCGTTCTCTTGAAGTCATTCAATCCATCTAGCGATCTGGCCCTCGGGATTCTTGAACTGCATCAACCACTTGAGTGCTGCATGATCAGTCCGGATTAAAAACTTCCTACCATAGAGATACTTATAAAAGTGTTCCACAGACTTCACTACCGCCAAAAGTTCCCTTCTTGTGACGCAGTAGTTTCGTTCTGGTTTGGAGAGGACTTTACTGAAATATCCCAGCACTCTTTTTTGTCCTCCTTGGATCTGTGAGAGCACTCCTCCAATTCCTACGTTGCTTGCGTCAGTGTCAAAAATAAAGTCTCCTTCGGGTAATGGGTATCCTAATATCGGCGCCGTGGTTAAATGCCTCTTCAAGGTTTCAAAAGCCGTTTGACAGGCTTCGTCTTGGCAATATATCCAAACTTCCTGATAAATCTTCTATAATATGTGCAAAGTCCGAGGAAGCTCCTAATTTGATGTTTGTCGGGTGGTTGCGGCCATTGTTAAATGGAAGCAATTTTCTCTGGATCCACCGCCACTCCTTCATTGTTCACTATATGACCTAGATAGTTGACTCGGTTTTGGAACAGCTGACATTTCTTCGGGTTTAACATGAGCTGGGCAGCTTGGAGTCGTTTGAATACATCCTCCAAATTCTTCGTGTTCGTCAAATGTCTTCCCCAGTACTACGAGCATTACTGGAGACATCCATGGACTAGTAGATGGTTCTAATACTTTTTCTTCTGCCATCTCTCGAATTAGTCTTTCGGCTTCCTCTCTCTTCGCTCGTGGAAGTCATGGAGCTGATTGCCTAATTGGCTGTGTCATCGAATTTCTTTCATATTTTTTTCAATCCATTTCGCGTAATTGGTACATCCGGATATTTTTCATTAAATAAATCAACGATCAGCTCGTTCGTGGACACACTATATATTGCTTTGAATGAAAAAAAAAATCATAATTTTCGAATTTATAAAAGACACATGCACGCCATTGAGCGGCATTTGCGCCCTATGAGATACAAAAAGTCCCTTTCCACTGATATTGGAACAACTATACCAAGTATTATTTATTTTTTTCGTTCCAACCTTGTAACTGTTCTAAAATCATCTATTTTCCTCCAACTCTAGCATTCCGCTTATAACCTTAAACGTCATTGAAATAAATAATTATTATATTAGTTCATTATCAATGTAATGTTTATAATATATACGTCTGATTGCTTCACAAACTAATTAATTGTAAAAAAGAATCTTTCATCGCTGTTAGTTTCGTAAAAGTGAGTGCAACAAGATGGTTCGTGCTTGGTACATGGACAATGACACGACTAGTGACCAACGTTTGGAACATCACAAATCACCACCAGAATTTCTAAACATCGACGACCTTTTCAAAATATCCGGCGTCGAATATTTTAGATTAAACATGGATACTCTAAACACAGACGGCGTCTTGGATCAAATAAAAAAACAAAGAGGTTATAACTACGAGGACGAGATAATATGTTCGGAGAAATGTTTGGAAAACTACGAGGAGAAGTTGAAAATATTCTTCTCGGAACATTTGCACACCGATGAAGAAATACGTTTAGTAGTCGAAGGATCCGGATATTTCGACGTTAGAGATAAAAACGATAATTGGATTAGAATAGAAGTTGTTCCGGGTGATCTGTTGATTTTACCGAGCGGAATATACCACCGATTTACGTTGGACGCTAAAAATTTTATAAGAGCTAGAAGATTCTTTGTTGGCGAACCTATTTGGACGCCTTATAACAGACCTTGCGATGACATGGAGTGTCGAAAAATGTATGTTAATAATTTGGAAAAAGGACAGTTTGTAACAGTTTAACAAGATATTTTTGTAATAAAGTTTACATTTGTTATCTATTAAAAATGGCAAATGTTTATTTTGTTTTATTAATTATAATTAAATTTATTGTGCATCAAATTTTCACCGATAGAGAGATTTACGAGGGTTGTGGAGGTATTAAAAGAACGCAAAAAATTAGAAAATTTGATGCACGATCTTTCAGTTATTTATATCATTAAATTGACATTACAGTAAACGTAAAAAATACTTTCAGTACTTTTTTCGTAATATATTCTTTGCCTTTTCTTTTCCAACATAAAATTTTGAAATTTCAACAATTCGGTTTCCTACCTAATAAATGTAGTAAACAGGCATAGTTTTCTGTTCTTAATGAAATATATAGCTCACTTTTTACGGCTTCGGTTTTTTATGACTTCGCGAAGGTCTTCGATTGTGTTGATCATGAAACTTTGATAAGCAAACTAGAATATTATCAGGGGCGGATCTAGGATTTAACAAAGGGGGGGCTTGAATAATTTTTTCTAAGTTTTTTAATTTGGCAAAAAATTTTATTATAATATAGTATATACATAAATACAACAACTTATATTAACGATAATCTAAGTAGACCAATTACAAGTTTCAATTCTTCTGGCCTTCATTTGACAAAGAGTTTTAACTATATCATTTATATTAAGTTCTCTAGATTTATTAATGTATGCCAAAGCTAGCCCATTGAGTCTCTCCTGTCCCATCGTTGATCTCAAATAGGATTTTAGTAGTTTTAGCGATGAAAAACTTCTCTCGTCCGTAGCACTTGTTACAGGGATTGTGGCAAAAATTTTTAGTAGTATCTCTATATTGGGAAAGCATTCTTTGGACATACGTTTTAAGGTTTCTGTTGATGATTTTGGTAGATCAACACTGACAGTGTCACTCCACTTATGTCTCCATATCGCTAATTCCGCCTGTAATTCCAGCATGGATCCTGGCATATCATTTTCATATATTCTTGCAGCCTCAACAATTTTGGCATCATTATATTTTTTAAGGTGTATTGGAATAATACCTTCTATGGGTATTACAGTAGAAAGTTGATTAAATCGGTCTTTCATTTGGATTATAATATGATCCAGGAAAGGTATGAATATCACCCTTCTGTAATATTCTTCTTCGTTATTTGCCTTTATATTGCTCATGTTTGTTTGTTTGTTTGTTGCAAAGTCTAGGCATAGTAATAGTCGTACCAATTCTCTGAAGAGCGTGATGGGCCTCCAAGAAAATTGGTTTAAATTGGAGTTCTTCATTTTGCCTTATATTTTCTAGTTTGCTTGTAATATCGTTTATGTATGAAAAGGCAGTGGAAAGATCAATTTCAACACTCTGTAAATACTTGCTTAAATTTACAGTGTACGACATTAAACACGAGGCGACTTCTAAAGCTATAACAAAATCACTTCTTCTAATGGCGGCATTAAAAGCCATTGCCTTACTTGAAGTCTCTGTATCGTTGTCCTGTTCCAAACTAGCAAGAGCATTGCAAATTGCTTAATATAGTTCTTTAAAAGTTATTACGCTATTATGACGCTCAACCCAGCGCGTAGCACACAGAAGTTTTAACTTCTTTTTTTTAGTTTCGGTTATTTCTAAGTCATCAACGGCTTGTTGAAAAACTAAAACTCTTTTTGCAGAACAACTAAAAAAAGAACATGCTCTACCCAAAATACCCATCATGTTCGTAATTTCAGAATCTTCACAACTTTTGGAAATGGCTAAGTTAAGGCAATGACTTAAACAGTGTAAATGTATAGCCAAGGGCTGTTCTTGTCTTATTAAGGCTTGGACTCCATTGAACCTTCCAGCCATATTGCTGCCTCCATCATATCCTTGTCCACGAAGATTATCAATAGAAAGTTCAAGTTGCTTAATTTGATTTTTTATGGCCTCTTTGATGCGTTGGCCAGTTGTAGAGTGCAGCTCAATGAAACCCAAAAAAACTTCCTTTATATCATACGTACTACCCAAATACCTCACATAGAATGTCATTTGTTCTTTGGTACTTATATCGGTTGTTTCGTCGCAAATTATTGTAAAAAAGTTTGATTGTTTTATAGCATTAACAATTTCAGTGCTTATAACCTTCCCAATGCAAAATATTATTTCATTTTGGATTGTTTTACTAATCATTGCACAGTTCTTTAGTGCTGTTAGTATATGATTTTTAAGGTTTAAATTTTCAGAATATATACGAAAAGTTAATGTTCCTAAAAATGCCATCATTACTTTTTGAAAGATTTTGGTTTGAGCTATCTTTAATATCTATATTACCATCATCTCTATGCGCTCAAGTGGTAATTTGTTATGGGCACAAAATAGAATTGTTTTAATAATCGGCACTAACCGCTGTCGATTAACTTCAATTATTTCTGCTTTTTGTTTATCTAATTGCACAGAAATACTGACAGACTTTTCAGACATTTGTATGTTTAAAAAATCATTTGTTTTTTTAACTGAAAATTTATGGTAGTTGGTGTTTTCATGCTGCGTAAGCATTTCCCGGGCTTTTTTAAACTTAGTTAGCGGTTCCCTTACAAGCATTTTAAGAATCTGAAAAATAATAAGCTTAGGTTACGATATGGTTTAGTTAGTTTCAGTTAGTTTTTTAAAACCTTATTTCATTAAAACAATAGGCTCATTTACCAATTTTTTATTATTGTAAATTTTGAAATAACATAATAAATTTAGTAAGTATGCAAAATATCAAATTTTTTTAATGATTTTTAACCACCTAAAAAAATTATTAAAGTTTATAAAATTAATTAAAACTATGACGTCAGACCATCTTTTTTCACCAGGTAATTCGTTGCCACAACGCATTACCTTTGCTTTGCGTCTGTCAGCCTGACGGAAAAATATTAACACTTTTTGTGACAAATGTCAGAAAAAGGTAACGATAATGTTTTTCGAAGCAGGTAGCGCAGGTGTCCAAGATCGCAATTTGTATGTAAAAAAGATTGTATGACGTCGCATTTTAAAATAGCCTTAGATTATTCTAGCTCTAAAATTTTTGGTAATTTTCGTCCAATTGGGCTAATTCTTTTTTTAAAGCTTAAAATAAAAGGTAAACTACAATAATCGTATAAAAAGAGTAACTTTGGAAATATGACTAAATGAGCCTATTATATAACTATTTTATTTTTACTTGGCTACCCATTCCTCCGCCATCTGGTGCATATAGCACACACAATTTACAAAATCCTCCAGTTTTACTTTCGCTATACGCAAGCCAGTTATACTGTTGAAGCCAATGAACACCGAATTTACGCATTTGCTGTTTCCCTTCTTGTTGCAATGGAAATAGCTATTTGTGTATTAAGAGCGGAAAGTGATACTTTGCCGAAATTGGCAACGCACTTTCTGCTCGAATTGCACACAAGATTTTTTCTACGATCACCTTATTTTTAAACAAATAATTAAAAAAAAACACGAAAAATCCTTTTACTGCGTCCCAAAGCTCTTCGTGTTCTAAATAAATCTGTACCGCGCATTTCCACGTACCATAGTTCTCGTGCCCTTTTAGATGCTCGATCAGCGGAAGCTGGCTCATGATATCACTTACTAACACAAAAATTCAACAAATTACAAACTCCAGAAGCTTCAATGGTGTCTCACGCGTGTCCTGTGTCCATAACCTCTTGCAATTTGATGTTTTGAGTCAAGGTTTCGAGAAGAAAATTAACCTAATCTATCAAAAACGGCGTAAAAGCAACTGACAATTTAAAACTTACAAAAGTCGTAAACGCCATTAAGATGACATTTACAAGGTTAAACAAATTGAGGTTCGAAAAATATTGGAAGTAATTAGTTATACACTTTGAATATTTTCAAATATTAACTACAACTATAAACATAGGTGTTTTGGATGGTTTATAAGATAGAAAATAATAATTAAAGTGACGTCTGAATCGGTCTAATCTGTAAGGTCTTATAACACTGCGCCGTCGCGCTCGAAAAATCGCGCGTGTTTGAAAGACCAGTTATCCACGAATACTTTACGCTATTTTTTTATTGGCGCACTTTGACTTACTACAAAAAAATTGAAGTCCGTCCTCGATGCCCAGCCAAGCTTCACTTCATAAAAGTCCGTCCTCGATGCCCAGCCATGTTTCATTTCATAAAAGTGCATCCTCGATGCCCAGCCATTCTAAGTAGTATTCATTTTTATTGAAAATGTATATGGATTGATTACCTCGGGGATTAAATGGGTCCCATCCGCGGGATTAAATGGGTCACTTTAGTCGCTTAGTGTATAATGTACTATTAATATACCTATTATTTACTAACTTTCTTTAGTTTATTGTAAATGAGAACATGCGAGCGGAAAAGTACGCTCTAGAGCGGAAATAATGTCAAATTATGACACATCACGGAAAACATCAACTTTGCGGTTAGATGTGAGTGTGCAAAATCTACTTTGGGTAGTGATCGTAGGAAAAACATATTTTTTTAGATCTAACTGTACGTCACATCCTGTAATTCTTTGAACATACAAAAAAATATTGTTTATTTTTATACCTTTTTCCTTTTTATCATTTATTACGAAATATGAAAAGGCATATTATAATTATATACTTACGCGTTGCTGTGAGGGCTCCTCAGGAAAACGGCTAGGTTTACTACTACTACTTGCCTCAAATTCTTGGGAGCCACTGCCACTACTTGTTGATGCTACTGTAACGATGTTTTCTTCTATAACACTACTATCACACATCCACAACCGTATTATTTTTTGGCTTTTTTGTAAAAAAAGATGTTAATGTCGTTTGTGATCGCTTCATTTTACGCAGGTCCAAATGAGACAAAAAATAACTTGTATTCGCTCTGAACGTCAAACACAATCTGAATAATAAAAATAAAATAAATTTCTTCTTATCTTCCGGAAATATAGATTTATTATTTAAAGCCATTTCACAGAGGAAAAATGCATAAAAACACGTTTTTATTTGAATGTTCTGCAAACCAAAGACGCGGCCTGCGATTGTCTTTATCTTCAATCGGGAAGCGCCGCGTTTGAGCATTTTGCCGACTACCTAAATTCAGACGCACTCTGCGCGGCTGGTTTTGTAGACGTAAAATAAATAAAATTAAATGATTAGTTTAATAAAATAATATTTATTTTATTATTTATATTCTCAAATAAAACTTTTGGTAAACATAATATATAATTACTGTATTTATTATTAGTATTTATAGCGATGTTTGACTTTATATGACATAACAAGTCTTCTTAAAAGGGGGGGGGGGCTTGAGCCCCCAAAGCCCCCCTCCCGTGGATCCGCCCTTGCTATTATTCCAAAGATTGCTGAACCTAGATTTCTATAATCGCAAGTGATGTGACGTGATACCAAATTTCAAGATTATAGAGTTATCGGTAAACCCAAATAACGTCAGGCCATATTAGCGCATATGTTTTTTTGACGTTTAACGTATGCGCGAGTCGATTCTTCAGACAACGTCCCTAAATAACGTTACCGCGAAGCGTTATTTGCGGAGCCTAGCGACAGGCCGTATTTTAAATAGCGCTTAATAGTTAACTAGCTGGGCATGCGCAGAGTTTTCTATGTTAAAGTTTTTGTAGATTTACCACATAAACTCTCTGTTTTGAGTATATAGTAAAATGTCTGAAAGGGAACCAAAAATATTAAGGTTTGGACCAGAGGACGACATGGCCCTCCTCAAAGAGTTTATTAATTTAAACCCATTGGAAGACCCCGAACAATGGGAAACAATCCAATACAACATACACGTCATAACTAGAAAATAGTTTTTAATAAGAACTCTAAAAGATCATTTGTTCCGTTTATTAGAAATGTGGTTGAAAAAAGACAAAGGAAACCAGATAATGTAGGTATTCAAATAATTTTCATGAATAATTATATACTTATAATAGTATTATTCATTCTCATATGCCTATTAATTTTTTATGTGTAGGTCTGGAGTGGAAGAAATATTTTTTGAAAGAGATTTGCTTCTACAAGAAGTAAGCGATCTTTGTAATAATAATGCTAATGTTAAGCCTATTACAAAAAAAGGAAAATTAGCAAAGAAAAACAAATTCAGGAACTAGGAATATCACCAAGAGATGAGTGTGCTAGAACTCTGAGTTTGAAGCAAAATAATGTGTGTACTGAGCCTGAAAATAATGAGAATGCCCTTTCTTCTTCTTCTTGTGATCATGATTATTACTGTAAATGCAACAGTAGACTGCAGATTTAAAACTTAAGTTTTTTTTGTATCTTATTTGAGACACCAAAATAAAATTTTGAATTTTAAAATAAAATTACAAGTTAGTTTATGATCAAGTAATGATTATTCAAGATACTTAACAATTATATCAAAATATGACTTTATGGAATACGTTTTATTTATTTATTTTTTTAGTAATTCCTACAATAGAAAATCATGTAGGGATTTCAAATGATAAGCACGAACTTGTATACAATAACCAACAATAACAATTAGGCAATCCAACGACCTGTCAAAATAAATTAAATATGGCGGTCAAATATATAACAAAGTTACTGTAGAGTGTGATTGTTTAACCCACGTAAAATTGATTTTCTTTCTGTTTATTGGCTGTAAATTGTGGTTTTTAAATAGTGTAGTGTTAGTCTTCAAGTCTTCGATATGTAATATAGTTGGTTGTGGAAGCCGTTCTAATCGTGATGAAGTTTCGTTTTGTTCCCGCAAAGACAAAACACAGGTTTCTAACGAAGAAAAACGTTTTGACCAAACTTCATAGGGCTGCATGGACATCTGTGGCATGGATTGCAGCAATAAAGAGAGACGATCTGACCGAATCTATATTGAAACACCAGAAAGTTTGCTGTAGACACTTTATAACTGGTAGGCTTCTTATCAAATATATCAACTCTACTAGCTCCTAGTTTACGTAGTTTGTACTCAAGTAGGTATTAACACATTTTAGGCAAACTTGCTGTCCTCGAATATAAATAACACCCTGACTGGGTACCATCTCAACATATGGGACATGTGTCTCAGAAAGTAAAGAAAAAAGGGCTGCAGATGTTGACCGAAAGAATAACAGAGATAAAAGGAAAAAACTGACTGACACTAAGGTAAAAAATAATTAATAGTAGTCCTTTTTTATGTAAATTGTCTTACGAGCTAAATGACATTGATTGGGATATGTGTAACTGATCGTCCTGGTCAAGAAAAGATACTCGATGAGCACGTTTTGTACATTTTATTTTGATAAAAAGAATGTTAATTTTTATTAATAGCAATGTTAAGTTATGTATTGATAGTTGCTGAAAATTGTTATAATTAATTACTTTGTCAACAGGTCATGGATATTGATGAAATGCCTCAACAGTTCCAGGATGATCAAATTGAATTTATGGAGACTGTGGTGTCTATGATGCTTAAGTATTTATGTTTTAGTTTTGAAGCTAAACATTTAGTAAATATTATTTTGCAACTTTTATTATTTCTCAACATTTAATGAATGTTTTATTTTGATTTGTACTTAAATTAGTAATAATTCTTGTCTCTTCATAATACGTATAACGTTTATGTACTAAGTGTTATTATAGTAATATATTTTTACATAGCTTTGTCAATAAGATCAAAATCTTTGAACAATGAGGTTCATTAATTTTACTCATGTTAATATTAGAAATATGTATTGTAATGTACACATGTCAAAATGAAATAAAATTTATATTTTGCAGTGTAAAATAATTGTTTTTCTAATGCATTAAATGTCACACACTTTAGGGACAATAAAAAAACAAAACCCTTAAACAGTTTATTTTTTCCAAAAACAAGAAAATAAAACCCCTAAGGTCATAGAAACAATTTCACAAGACAACATCGACAAAAAATAATCATTTATAAACTCATTACATAACTCCAAATACATATATAATTCCTTACAATTAATGAAAGGCTAACTTAGTTCTACATTTATTTACAAAAAATAAAATACAACACTGATTTAATAGCAGAAGGTTACACATAATATATCTATTAGCTAAACTATTTATGTTTCTCCAACATCTGGATTTTACACTAATAACGATTTAAAATAAGCACTCTTCATCTTAAAATAGGAAAATTTTCCTTCTCAAACACTACAAAACACCTTAAAACCCCACAAAAGACAAAGTAAACTGTTTTATAACTATAAAACTCTGCAGCTTTTAAACATAAATGAATGTCCTGAATCCAATGTTTGACCGTCGCCGCCATATTGACAGCTAAAAAGTCACGTGGTTTGTATTGCCTAATTAAAGCAAGGTTATCTACATATTATGCAATAAAGCTAGGTTAAGTCACATTATCGAATAGCGCATAACGCGCGAGTCATATGGAGACATCCTGTTAAACTCATATAATATTATTGTTAAATTGCTGACAGGACGTTTCCCACATTATTGGATTTATAATTTTAGCCTTAATCAGCAAACACGTGGAGACATCCTGTTTACACAATTGTTATAACTTTCTTATCATATATTTTTCTTCTTTATTCAGCATTATACTACATTTTCCTTATTTTTGTAAACTAAAAAAGAAATCAGTCATAATTGTAACATCAACTGTAACTAATCACTAAGTTTAAATAAATCTTTTTAAAAAGTATATTTTTTACTTAATAAATTTAACTGGCGCTGCGAACAGGATACTGTCAGTAGAAAATACCCTTTCTGTGTGGTAAAACGTCTACGTTTTCTATCAAGAAATTAAGATAGTATCCGAACCAATAAACTGTGTGAAACAAGTTACGGTGTGTGAAAAGACTGACTCCAACCCAACGATTCCTCCAGTGAAGAAGACGGTTGTTCATGAAGACGGCTCAAGTTCCTTCAGAGAATTAGAGACAAGGAACAAGCTCGCAGATGATCCTTCAGTGCATCCTCCTGTAAGTTTTTCCTTTAATTTTATTATTTATCGGCTAATAATTGTTTTGAATATTATAATATTTTTTTACTGCAATATAAGTGTTATTTGAATTGCAATTTGAACCTTCCAATTTTAATGGTTGTATAAAATTAATATATTATTGAAGTCAATCTCTTAATGTCACAAAATCGTGATCGATCCAGATCTCCAATATCTGTACGTCGATCCAGATCTCCATTACCTCTAAGTCGTAACTTAAATACTAATACCGAGATGTCTACTGCAATTTCACAAATCGAATTATCTTTAGCAAACAATATTGTCCCAACATATAACGGTGGTTCTAAAGATTTAGCATATTATTTAAGACAATCTGAAAAATATTTAACTCTTTTAAAAACCGAAAATAATGATTTATTCAACAATCTTCTGTTAGAGCAAGTCAAATCTAAATTATTAGGTCCAGCTAGAGACGTAATCATAAATAGATCTTCTGATAAATGGTCCGATTTAAAAACCGCTCTTATAACTCGTTTTGGCGATCCTAGATCTGAAGAAATATTAGCACACGATTTAAATACTTCTATTCAAACTCATTCTCAATCATTCTCCGACTTTTATGACGAAATTTCTCGAAAATTACAAGTCCTTAAAGAACACCTAGCTATAAATTCTGATAACAGAGAAGTTAGAATTTCTAAGGAAACTATGTATACTGACCAAGCCCTTATTGTATTTAAAGCAGGTCTCTTAAATCCCTACAGAGATCATTTACTTCATATATCAATTTCATCTCTAGAACAAGCATTGTACGAATGTAGAAGATTAGACAACGAAAGATCCCAAATTGAATTTGCTAACTTTCTTAGATCTCAAAAAGGTCAAAGAAATCGCCCACCTCCAAAACATAATACTTCATATAATCAATCACCAAGAAACCAACCTTCATTTAATAATTATAATTTGTCTCAAAGACCACAAGTTCCTCAAAACCCTAATTATAGACCATTTAATAGATATAATGATAACAATCAAAGATTCCATTACCAAAATAACTATCAAAGACGAAATAATCAATCAAATAATAGACAAACACAATCTCCTAATAATCAAAATTTAAATCGTCCCTTTCAACCTTCCACAAGTAATTACAAACCAACCCCAATGAGTATAACTACAGCAAATACTTATAGACCTCCACAACAAAATTCTTTTAGACAAACAGGACCTCCGAACGTAGTTGTCGAAGAATTGTTCAATATTGAAGATACTGACGAAAATTCTGATGAATCATCATACGCTAACCCTCAAAACGAACAATACGATGAAACTCGAAATTTTTAATTACGAGCCTCGGAATTGATATAAATAATATAAATTCAACCCCTAAACTTCCATTTATATACCTCTCAAATCTAGACTTAAAAATATTGATTGACCCCGGTGCAAGCAATTCCATTATAAACCCCGAACCAGCCTATAGATTATTTTCAGATTCCATTTATGAATCAACATTTTCCGTTAAATCAATTAAAACATCTTACAATGGCAATTTTAGCTGCAAATATCCTCTTTTGAAAGAATTCGGCATTAAATACATGTTCCATATGTTTATCGTACTTTGGCACGATAGATTCGATGCATTAATAGGTAGTCAGGACTTTGATAAATTAAAAGCACTTATTAATTTCGAAAATCATTTATTACAAATTAATTCTATTAAAATATCATTCTATTTGGAAGTCAATCCCAACTTATTTACCCCTTATTCTGAATTTCTAGATAAAAGTATTTTAAATATCCCTGTGAATATTGATAATGGACAAGTAGTTCTTCCAGAATTAAAATTAAACAACATAATAATACCTGAATGTATAGCTCTAGCGAAAGACGGTTACTGTAAAATACCTATAGAATAAGAAATCTCTTTAAATAATATTTCTATAAATTTTCATGAACCTCTCCAAGTCCAACCCTTATCAAAATTTGATGAAACAATTCCTTTATCATCTTATAATAATAATATTGATATTACCAAACTTCTTCGAACAGATCATCTGAATCCCGAAGAAAAAGATGCAATAATTTCTCTTTGTAAAAAATTTAAAAATATATTTTATAACGAAAACTCCGACTTAACCTTTACTCATGTAGTCAAACATCACATTAGAACGGTCGACGATGTACCGATTTATCAAAAATCATATAGATACCCTTACCATTTAAAACAAGAAATTCAAAATCAAATACAAAAGCTCCTAGACAAAAAAATAATTAAACCTAGTATATCTCCGTACAGTTTCCCTACCTTTCTCGTCCCCAAACGAATGGACGCCAGTGGAAAGAAAAAATTCCGATTAGTTATCGATTACCGAAAACTAAATGAAAAAACTATCGAAGATAAATATCCCCTTCCTCGTATCGATGAAATTCTCGACAATCTTGGTCGAAGTACTTACTTTTCCACTTTAGATTTGGCACAAGGTTTTCACCAAATTGAAATACACCCAGATTCGGCAGAAAAAACTGCATTTACCGTAGATAATGGCCACTACGAATATACTCGTATGCCATTTGGCCTAAAAAACGCTCCTGCCACTTTTCAACGTGTCATGGACACAATTCTCCGTCCTTTTCTCTATAAACAATGTTTCGTATACATGGATGACATAGTCATATTTTCAAAGTCCCTCCAAGACCATATTCTTCATATAAAACAAATATTCAGTGAATTAGAAAAATATAATTTGAAAGTCCAAATAGACAAATCAGAATTCCTCAGAAAAGAAGTTGCCTTCTTAGGCCATGTCATAACCCCTGAGGGTATTAAACCAAATCCAGATAAAATCAAGTCCATCCAAAACTTTCCTTTGCCCAAAAATGAAAAACAAAATCATTTCTCGGCATGCTCTCCTATTATCGTAAATTCATTCAAAATTTCTCCAAAATAACCTACCCAATAAATAAATATCTTAAAAAAGGAACTAAATTAGATTTAAACGACCCAGAATACCTCAATGCTTTCCAAAAATGCAAACAACTTCTTTGTAATTCTCCTATTTTAGCATACCCCGATTTCACAAAAACATTTACTTTAACGACCGATGCTTCAAACATCGCTATAGGAAGCGTACTTTCTCAAGATACCCATCCAATAGCTTTTTACTCTCGAACACTTAATTCAGCTGAAAGAAATTATGGCACTATCGAAAAAGAACTCTTAGCTATAATCGATAGCTGTAAACATTTCCGACCATATTTATATTCCAAAAAATTTATTATTGAAACTGATCATAAGCCACTCGTCTGGCTACATTCTCTTAAAGAACCCAATCAACGTCTAATAAGATGGAAACTAAAGTTGGAAGAATTCGATTTTGAAGTTAATTATAAAAAAGGTAAAGAAAATTACGTCGCTGATGCATTATCGAGAATTGAACTCAATGCAATCGATAAAAAACTTCCTAAACGTGATTTAAAAATTAATATAATTAGTGATATAGTTATTACTCCCCCAAACTCAAAAACAAATACTAAAGAATTCAAACAAAACCCTGATGATATCGATGCCATTTCAACTATGGCAAGAGCAAATTCCGATCCAAATCTAGCATTAAGTGATGCTAACGAAATTTTAAGTAAAATATCCGACGATAACAAAAGTACCGCTTCAGGCGACACTAAACACTCCGCACAAGAAAATCCAATTTTTGGTTTCCCAATTTCAGAAAAAACCTTAAATTCCGCACATTTTCAAATAATCCTAAAATACGGAGACAAAAACGACATAGCACATAAGCCATTTGGCAAAAATCGCTATATTCTTACTTTTAGAAAAGGATCCGACTATAATGTTATAAGTAATATGTTTTTAGAAATAGTTGATCCAACAAAAACAATTGAACCCCCAGGTTACATATTAAATAGTTTAGGATTAGCTAAATATAAGACCAATTATCATAAGATTTATTTTAGTATAAGTATTGAAGAAATTGAAAACTCATATAGTAAATTAGTATTAAATCAAGTTCATTTAGCTAGTAGACTTGACGATTCAACAATAACTTTAGCAAAAATTTATAATAGAGAGATCGACTTACTCTCAGAAGATATAAATAAACTTAGAATGTATGCTCGATCAAATAAAGTAATTAAAAGAGGTCTAATAGACGGCCTAGGTACAGTAGTAAAATATATTTCAGGAATTCTTGATCAAAACGACTTAATCTAAATTCAAAATACATTTGAAAAAATCAATTTAAATGAAAAGAAACTAATGACTGAAATTTCAAAGTTGCATTCATTTGCAGGACAGATTACTCAACGCTGGCAAACAGACCTACGTAAAATACAAAATTATGCTGAAAACGTTCTAAGAGACTTAAATACTTTAAATGATAGATTGAATAACGAAATTATTATTCATATTCAACTAGAACAAATTAGAGACTTAAGAAATTATATTCAAATTTTACTAAGAACAATATCATTCAGTAACCAAGAAATTTTAAATGTAGAATTAATTAAACAAAAGGAATTAGAAGAAATTCTTAATTATTTACATACTATTCATTCTCACAATGAAATCGCTTCCGATATTCCTACTTTATTAGAAATAATCAAAGTCAATCTTATGTTTACTTCAAAAACTTTATATATTACTCTTAAAATACCCATATTAGCCAATGAATTACTTTATATTTCCAAAATTATCCCTATTCCCAGTAAAGAAAATAATATCCTTCTACCCCCATACGCCTTCACATTAAATTCCAAAGGATCAACAAAATGGACAAACGAAGAATGCAAGAAGACCTTTTCGTTCTGGTATTGCGAAAAAGAACCACACGAAGACCCTTGTAACTTGGAAGACCTTTCACTCTGCAACTACGCTCAAGTAAAAAATGACTTTTCACTTTTCACACAATTAACTAATGGAAATACAATAATTTGCTCAAAGATGATAACTACCATCAATGAAGACTGCAAACAAAATTTTAAATCATTGAAAATATCAAAATGTAACATCGTACTAGGAAACAATGATTGTATTTATTCTTTTCAAAAACATACTTGGATGGGATCCAATAAAACATTTACTCAAGAATGGCCCAGCCTCAAAGAACCCACAGAAATCCATCACAAAATCAGCATCAACAATTTACATCTGGACGATCCAACCAAGCTACTACCACAGTTTCAAGAACCAAATTTGCTACCTATAGAACTTCATCAAAGCCATTTAGGAATAACAACAATAATAATTTTCATTTTATTAATTCTACTATTTTTGTATTTGTATAGAAAATATTTTAGAAAAATCAAAAATCCAGAACAATCCCAGGGTGAACCAATGGAGCTACCCCAATCCCTTTTGGAGCCAAAGCCACGAGGTTGTGCCTTTAACAAAGAGGGGAGGAGTCATATGGAGACATCCTGTTAAACTCATATAATATTATTGTTAAATTGCTGACAGGACGTTTCCCACATTATTGGATTTATAATTTTAGCCTTAATCAGCAAACACGTGGAGACATCCTGTTTACACAATTGTTATAACTTTCTTATCATATATTTTTCTTCTTTATTCATCATTATACTACATTTTCCTTATTTTTGTAAACTAAAAAAGAAATCAGTCATAATTGTAACATCAACTGTAACTAATCACTAAGTTTAAATAAATCTTTTTAAAAAGTATATTTTTTACTTAATAAATTTAACTCGCGTAAAGCGTCGTTTCCGATAACTGTTAAATTAAATTGAAATACCGCTTGACGTAAAACCAATACGGCAGTACGTTAATAACGTTCACATGCGCAATTAATTTCACCGATATCTCTCTATATCGTCTGTGTTTGGCTGACGTCACATTATTCAGAGACAGAATTCTGCGATCTACCCTAGACTTTTGAGTAACATTAGCGTAGTTCAATATTTGGTATGATGTACGATACTAATGTTGTATTATAATTATTAATTTAAATTTGAATTTTATATTATGTTTTGTATTGTTGTATAGTATACAGGGTGTTCCATCTCAGACGAGCTACCCCGTATATTTCTTATCCCGTAGTGATTGGAAAAATTTCCCGAAACACGTCGGATGATGTTCTTTTGGGGACATCTTTTTACGTATATTTGAGGCTTGTACAAGCAACCCCCTAAGAGGGGCCGCTTCAACCCCTCAAAATTGAATACGGAAGAGGGGTTGAGTGATGCTTCATTTGTAAGGTCTTGGAAGCCTCTTTACAACGGTGTATGAAAAAAATCACATTCTTAAAAAAAAATAATTGTTCTATCATGCTTACAATAAAAAAAATCAAAACCGCGTTTTTAAATCAAATGTTCAAATTTTCCTTGCCCTCCTTGGGGGGTTGCTTGTTAAAGCCTCAAATATACGTCAAAAGATGTCCCCCAAAGAAAATCATCCAACGTGATTCGGGAAATTTTTCCAATCAATATGGGATAAAAAATATACGGGGTGGCTCGTCTGTATATAGTCAGTATTTTTTATATTTTTATCTATTTTTAAATTATGTCGCTTTGTCCTTGAAATTGAAAAAAATTCATGGCAATAAAACTCATGTCTCTCTCTTTCTCTCTCTCTCTCTCTTTCTCTCTCTCACTCAACTGGCGAGAAATACGAGGAATATAAAAAAACAAATTTGAGAATTTAACAAAAAAAATTCTATATTAAAGTAAATTTCTGTAACCTCTCGTATATAATTTTCCCGAACATGCGAACAAACGTAAAAAGTTCATTCGCTTTCTAAAAATTTCAATGAACCTACGGAACAAACCATCCGTTAACAGAAAAAAAATTACTGTGGCTTATGTAGAGAAAGTACATTCAATGAGATTTTAATGTACTTTTTTTCCGTCTCAAATATAAATAGAAATAAATGCAGAATCGGCGGAACGGTCTCAGTTTAAAAGATATTGTCGTGGTAAAACATAGTGCAACATGAAATTTGTAAGTACCCAACAAATATATTTAAATTACTTGCACAAATAATTCGCTCAAAAACTTATTTTCGGGAATCATATTCCAATACCGACCACAAATTTTCTTTTATATCTTCTATCGTCTAAAAACTGGTTTATTGACTTTTTAACTAAAAATCCGCGTCCAAAATTTATCAGAAATTTAGTCGCCATTTCGTTTATCTTCAATATTTTGTTTTTACTGAATAGTATAATTCATGCAAATAGGAAAACATTCTATCAGATTTTACATTTTCCAGATATTGGTATTGTTATATTCTTCCTTCTTGTTATTGACAACTGTATCTGCATACCCGACAGATCCTGAGGATCAAGTACAAAATCCGGGTTCGGCGAGAGCCCAAAGACAAGCCGGCGGAGGCGGTGATCACCACGACGTTGTTGATTTCGGGGCTCACACTGGGGACCACGGAGCGTTCGGATGGTACGCGGACTTTCCAGTACACGCTTATTAGTTAAAATTTTAAGATTTTCATCAATCATCTCGAAAGTTTCTATCCTTATTTACAAAAATTGTATATTATGAATTTTGTATGTTCACTCTGTATATGTTTGTCAAAATTTACCATAATGTGTAGAGGTTCTAAAACATTTATTTATAATTTTAATAAGTTCTTTGCATGTGAATTGCTTTCTATCACTTTGCTCTTTCCTATTTCAATTTATTTATTACTCTTCTTTTGCTCTTTTGCATGTAAACTACTTTAATAACTCTTTCAAGTTTCTTCTTATAAATCCAATCTTATTATTTTTTTGTAGATTTTCATGTTTGTTTTACAAATTATTAAAAGAAAAGATTTTTCCATTTTTTACAATATCTATTAATTATTATATGGATTCTAAGACTTCCAAGTTCTATTTCTACAAAAAAAGAACATATATGTTTCACGTAAAGCCATAAACTAAAACCAAAAAGTTTGCATAGTGCAATAGCCTCGTAAGGCACACATAAAGATGAAAACGTTGTTGTCATATTTAAATCTAAAATTTCTTTATCTGTGTAAATAATTAGGAAATACTTTAAAAAACACTACAACAAATAATTTTAATATGTATTTTTGAATTTTTTAAATTCAGTTATGTATGTAATACCACGATTTTTGAGTCACATTAATACACTTTTCTATCGTGGAGCATTTTTCTCACTACTGGCATTTTATTTTTGTAAATATTAGTTTTTAAAACTAATAAAAATCGAATAGGTATATGAATTTTAAAATTTTCTTAAAAACCAAATGATCCCTGCTTCTGTCAAATGTAAAACGCAAACGTCAGTTTATAATAATATTTTGCTGGTGGTCGCATTTGCGATTCTAGTGGTTCTACTCCTCCCGAAATTAGAGCAAAGACCGAAGAAGTGGAACTATTGCCAAAAAAATTACAGGTATTATATTACATTGCATATCAAAAATGGTGCGATGAGAAAAATGTAGGTATATTAAAAGAAAGTGTTGGGCGAAATCTACTAAAATAAACGAAATCACACTTGGCTATGGGAATCCACAGGATAGTAAATTGTTTTATTACCCCAAATATTTCTAATTTAGTCATGAATTTGAATAAATAACAAAAAATATATACATAGAGGTATCCCAGTACATTCACTATATTTTCAAAATAAATACCATGTTTAACCATAGTTTTGAAAGTGCAATGACCTCCGTCTGTATCGATATATAGTTACACAGTTTATAATTACTCATTTAATGATTATATTATTCACCTACCTATTCAAAAATGAAAATCAATTCCAGGCAGTTTTCGTAGCGATTTTTATAAAACAATATTTATTATCAGCAAATTATTATCGTCATGTGAAACGGAAGTGACTGGTGATGCGACCGACATTATAAATTGAAAATTTCATATTTTATGTCGAAACTTAATTTTTCGCGATAGTGAAAGTAAAAATTAAACAAAATTTGCAATTCTTTCTTTACAACATATGACTTGAAAAGCAATAAACTAATACTAAACATAAACTAGAATTATTTAGGTACTTATTTAAAATGATTATATATTGTGCAATTATTGCACGTCATATTAAACAAGTCCAATAACACCGAACGGGGTAATATTAATCGTACGATTTTCAAAGTTATTTTCCGTCGTTAGATTGTTGACGTTTGCCATTATAGTCGATGAAGTCAAAGCTTCTTGAAAACTTCCATTATCATTATCTGGCTTTGAAGTAGGGTTGGGGATCTGTTATTTTTTAACACATTATTTTTATTTTCATTATATCTTTAAAATTAATTTTCAGCAATCTATAAGGCAAATCCAGAAGGACAATAACGTGCTTTTTAACTATTTTTAATTTAGATACATTTTAAATATATTAGAGATTGAACAAATTTGAGTTTTACCAGAGGAATTAAATAAACTACGAAAAACTAATCAATGGTTACTTATCTTAACTTGGGATTGGTGAGTAGACACATCCAAATAAACTTACCGGTTCTGTCAAATTCTACTCCCGTTGCAATTCTGTACTGTGGACTGTGGTTCTGTGCCAAATTAATGTTCACAAAAGAAAATAATTTCTAATTTTATTTAGAAAAGAGTAAGATATTTCATATGAACTAAAAGTACCTAAGCAAATAAGGTACCTACTTTTTTCCATAAATACAATTCATTTGGTGCTTCCAAAATAAATTTCGTCATGTCATCTCTCGAAAAAATAGATGCTTTTTTGGGTTCGTAAGAATTTTCCCTTTTCAAAAATGCGAGGAGTTTAAAATAATTAGAAATATTAATATTTTCTTTAATGTTAAGCACGGATTGTATCATCGAATATTTGGAACACAATGTTGAAACCTTATTCGTTTGGGCTAGTTCTTGAAAATAAACTAGCAATACATTTTCTATAAGCCTACCATATTTCTTTCCTTAAAATACGGGACAGCCTAAATAAGGACGGCAAAAATTATAGGCTGCCCAGTTTTATATAGGGCATGAGCTTTGAAAATGATTGAAGAAGAAAATCTTAATTATCATTAAATGAATATGTATTTATTGTACCTACTAAAACTCAAATATATAATAGATATGAATTGCACATAATAAGGCATCAAATACCTTGTTACAAGGTAACAAACATGAAACAGCAATTCAGTAACTGAATTACATTCTTAATTTTAATATTTATCACTTTTGTGAATTTGTTCGGTTCGGTCATCAACTTTTGAAACATTTCTGGACAAGATAAACTTAAATTATATTGTAAAATTAATACATTGCCTACTGTACTTTCCAAAATGTTTGTTTTTTCGGTGCTCCAATAAAAGTTCCTTTTAGAAAATAACACAACGAGGAATGAGAGCACTGACGCCAAGATGTAAGATTCTTGATCGTAGGCCTAACAGACAGGACAGACTGACAAAATGGATGCTCTAGTCATAGAATTAAGAATGATAGCGACAATTTAAATTTTTGGTTGAAATGATTTTATAAACGGTTATGTGAAAACATTTAGCGTCCCGGTAGAGATTAGCGGGGACACGAGACAACGGGCGTTGAAAACGGGGCTGTCCCGTTTTTTACGGGACGTATGGTAGGCTTAATTTTCTGACGTCTTTTATAGGTACTTTATTTGAAAACATGCTTCTATAAAAAAATTCTATAATTCCGAAACTATGTTATATATCGATTTCTTTCTTACACCATTCGATAGAGAACTGATGCATCTTAATTTTGGACCATATTTGAATACTTTGGTTACATATTTGTAGAAAATATACAAAAGATAGAGCAAAAATTTTTGTAAAAAATTCCCTTAAAAAAATTTGTAGTAACTACGTCTATGTAGTGGAAAGACTGAAATTGGTGAAAATAGAAAAGAGGGGTGTTCATACTATTCTAAAAAAATACAGCAACTTTCCACTGATAATACAAACCGAGTTATAAAACATCAAAGTTGATTTTGTTTTTTAAATTTTGATTCCAAAGAATCTTATTGTCTGTTTTCATTAACGTTTTATGCAACAATAATCTTAATTATTAAGGTTTTTTGAAATTTCACCCAATATAAAGTATAGAAGAATGAATTTATAATATTTTGTAATTCTTCTTAAATCATCTATTTATGTTGAATCATTCCAAACTATAAAATTTCATCTTTTTTATCCAATTAATATTCGACCGAAAAAATCGCGAATAATATACACATATCGTTATAGAGAACGTTTAAGAAATAAGTAATAAAGTCAACTAGGATTATTTCAAAAATTTAAGAAATCCTAGAAAATGAACTCAATTCGAGTTTCTACTCAACCTATAGTCAAAAACAAAGTTTTTCGATACATCAATCATTTAAAATTTCTCTAGGTATAAATAGATTTTTTATACAATGCTACAGGGTGGTGAAGTTGCTGCGAAATTAATATACAACTGTTTATCATTTTTAAACTACCCTGTATAACATTGCAAACCTTATATTCTAGAAATGAGAAGAGTCTAAAAATGTCAAAACAAACAGCCAATATCCGATCTATAGTAGCATCAATAGTGACAAAATTGGATCTAGTAGTGTCAATAGTGACAAAATGTGTTCTAGTAGCGACAGTAGTGGGCTTACTAAAATTAATCGGGTCAAAATCTTATCGATCATACAATCAGTGGTGCCAAATTGTGTATAGTAGTGTCAATTGTGATAAAATTGGGTATAGAAGCGATAGTAGTGACACAATTGCGTTTAGTTAAGTAATAGTGTGAAAATTCGATCTGTAGTAGCATCAATAGTGACAAGATTGGGTCTAGTAGTGTCAATAATTTGGTCTAGTAGCGGCACAATTGGGTTTAGTAAAGTTAATAGGGACAAAATTCGATCTATAGTAAAAAAATGGTACTCTATTCGAAAAAACAAGTTTTATTGCCTGTGCCAATATGAGTAATGTTATGAAAATATGTTTGTTTTTATTTTTATCTTAATATATTTTCCTCGTATTTCATATGACAAAGGAGTAATTGGAAGGTGAAGTAAAAAACGATCTTAACAATATAAATGCTACAATAAAAAAATTATAGAATAAATTGATTCCATTTTTTCATGAAAAACATCACATTTTCTATTCTTTTCTATATTTTACTCTAAACTCATTTTTTCTATTGCACTGTCCTGCGTTCTGCTTCGACTACTATCTATACCTACACTGAAACTAATAAATTAATTTCTTTCTCATTACACTTAAATATTAGACTTTATGCACGACTACTAATCCTTTAGTGTTTTTAAATGAAACTCACGGTCTCTAGTTAATTCCACAATATAATACAAGTTATTGAAAATTCTAAAAAATTGACAATTGTTTCGATAAATCAATATCATCGTCAGAATGACAGAAGTTACATTTCATTGGATGCCTACCTGACGATGATATTGATTTATCGAAACAATTGTCAATTTTTTTGAATTTTCAATAACTTGTATTATATTGTGGAATTAACTAGAGACCGTGAGTTTCATTTAAAAACACTAATATGAGCATATTCCACGAAGTAAGGGTCGAGACAGTCAATTTTACTAATCCTTTATTTATTGTAATTATAAAAACTAACAAAATATCTATCATATTCTTTTTTTTAGTAATTTTGCTTATTCTCTACATCTGTTCACTTTACTTATGCATGATCTGTTGCAAAGTTTTTAAAACAAAACGTTCAACAACCACTGAATTTGAAAATTTGTTATTATATTTGTCAAGTTGATAAAACTAAAAATAATGGCACATTACAATGATTTCCTGTTATCGAATCATTCCAATTCCAATTATCCTGGCAACAGTCAAATTTTTTCGATCATATCAACATTAGGAATTGTAATTATTGTATGAAATACCGTTCTTATAAGTTTGTATTTAAGGAATAAAACAACGTTTTGTATTTTATTGTAGTTTTAATTTAATTTCAAGTCTATAAATATTATTTACAATTAAAAAAGTTACATTGGATGTCAAATTTAAAAAATTAACAAACTTTACAGTTTAAATATCATTCCAGGCTCAAGTCAAAATGAATATAAATATCAAAATTGTGTGTTTTGCATCTTATCCACGGGGATTCTTAATTTTTATTATATATATATATATATATATATATATATATATATATATATATATATAAAATTTTCGATTTTCTACTACACCTGTTTTAGTCGAAATTTCAATAATTTCGACTAAAACAGGTGTAGTAGAAAATCGAAAATTAAATTATATTTCATATAGACACCTCGTATTTTATGAAATTATATTCATTATATATATATATATATATATATATATATATATATATATATATATATATATATATATATATATAATTTTATTCTGAAAAATCTCCGATCTATGATTTTAATTATGTATGTCACTATATTTCAAAAATAATATTGCAAAAATTTAATTATAACAAAAATATTCAATAAAAACCTAAAAGAGAATTTTTGAATCATTTCGTATTCACCTGTAGGTAAATTTGTGCAATAACTTTTAAAAATACAGTGTTTTGAAGTACAAGATTGGCCAGCAGACCTACAAAATAGGTAAAGAGGTCTTCGGGGTCAAAATTGGCTAAAGATCAGAAGAAATTGAGGTGGTTGAGTACAGAATATCTGGTGTTTTACCTCTTCCACACTTCTGAAAGTAGATGTTACTGTGTGTGGCATTAGTGAAGCCATTGAGGAGTACCAGTAAATCTATGTCCTCAACTATGATGACAACTTCTTCAAAATTAGAGGCCTTTTCAATAGCTGTCGTAAGGATCTGGTGGCATGAAATTGCAGACTTTTAAAATAATTATAATTGATTTGTTATGAAAAGTGATGCTTCAGGAAAAAAGTACAAAATTTGGCAATTTTAACAATTATTTACAGAGCCAAATCTCGAAAACCGTTTTGGTCTTAAATTATATGTAATTTAATTTACTTTTAAAATGATAATAATAGTTTTTTTATGAAAAAGTGATGCTTCAGGGTCAAAATTGACCAAACATAAATAAGTTCAAAATTCCGCCGATTTTTACGCTTTTTATCGGTGATCCGGAAGGTAGCCGAGGTCGAAAATTTGGATTTAGCATCTCGGGACTATCAGAAACACCGTAAAAAAAGAAACCTACTACCCCATTTCATGCAAAGTAGACCCTGCTTTTGATGACAACTTGCTCCACTTGTTGCACAGAAATACGTTTGTTACGAAAAATAGAGTTCTACTTACATCGAAGTGAAAAAAATCTCACACCTGACACCAATTTAATGTTTTTCTTATTTATTTAAAACACTTTCCCCCGACGGGTGGGATAAATTTATACACACACGGTATATTTACTTACTTAATTTATTTATACAGTTAACTATTCACTTATACTTAATTTATGTATACACCTAACCTAACTTCTAATTTATATTAAATCCACTGTACACTATTTGAACCAGTTCACTTTTATGTCCACTGTTCTTCTGACGACTAGATTAAACTGTACACTGAACTACGGCCCGCAGGTAGTTGCTTATATATTAAAACTCCTTTCTGGAGCATTTGGATTTCTGGAGTTTCTAGAATGCGGCTCCCAACAAACGATCGACCTTCATAGAAATGCCTATATAAAAAAAATCACAAAAAATAGTTCTAAGAAATCCGTGTGCTCTTGCCAAAATTTTAACTTTAATTAGATATTGGATTGGACCGGGTCGGCTTCGACAACTACACAAATGTGCGATTTCGTGACATTACGTTTAATTTAGGATTTAAATAGTTTCAACGTAACCTCTATCATCAAACTATTAAAAATAATAAAAATGTGTTGCGATTGAGTATTTGTTTGAATAACAAGTTGAATTCGTTTTGAGTTTGATAGATGTCAGAGGTTTGAATATTGGATTCGATGAATAGGGAAACTAACAAGATAATTTTCGACATTAGAAAAGAATGGAAATGTCAACTTTTTTGTAATTAGCTTGTCATAAGTATGTATTGATGCAATTTAATTCAGTTAAAAAACGCATGTAGATTTTAGGGCACATTTGAATTTATATACAAAAAGTTATATTAACAGATTATCATTTTTTGAAGTGAAACTTTTTATGGGACACTAGTATAGGAGTTTTGGCATGAGAGTAAATTCGTAAAGCTAACAAATCTGTTAAACTCCTTGTCCTTTTCTAATTATTATTTACTTAAGCTGAGTGAGAGAGACGCAATGCTGTTCTACCTTCCTGTTATCCCACTTGACTTTCAACTGGCTACGTCACTATGCCAGTTAACAGAGCGTCAACGCTAGATACTGCCTAGACAGCGAATCATTATTTCCCAGCCGTGTTGCACAAATATAGAATAATTAAAAGTTTGGCACAAAATGGTGTTTTGTTGGAACATTTAATTAAATAATTTCTTAAAAAGAATATTTACTTTAGTATATTTTTTATTGTAAATAGTTTTTAATAGTCTATCTGAAAAAGTATTGTTTTTCTTTTGGAAATAATTTTTTGTTTTATTTTGTTGATATTTTAGAATTTTCTGTGTACACTAATTGACGTTTTTTTGCGCAACATAAAAAGTTTCCCTTCTAACGCTGTTAGTTTTCGACTGTATAAGAAATATGTTTACATAGCGTTTTAGGTGTACAACAGTTGAAAAAATTGCGTAGGTTAAAAACAACATAAATATTTATAGTTTGAATATTTTACTGTAAGGTAGAAATCGATAATAAAAGTTGCTATATTAAATAAGTATTTAGTACCTATCTAAAAATATAAGTCTTATTTTTAAACTAAATTGCAAAGGGATCTACATCATCCCCAAATTCTTATCTGAATTATACAAACTACAATAATAGGAAACTTTCCATATTTTTTCTGTATTGTTTAGTTAGATATGTATAAAAATTTCTAAAAAATAAATGATAAAATGGTAAAAAATATTTACAGTTTCGCGTGTTCTAAAAGCATTTCAAATGATCTCCAAAACGCGTCAGGCCTGCTGACGTCATAGCATATGATTCTTATCGTCGTAAAAGATTTTGTGTTAAATAAATAAAACAAAATATTGAAATATATCTTTAATTACAAATAATTGTTCTACCATAATCATTTGCAACTGCACTTGCGCTTTATAGAAGAATAGATATTTACTTAACAATACCCACCTTTGATCTGGTAAAAAATTCCATCACCTTCAATGCCAAAAAACTATTCAATCAGCTACCTTTAGAATTAAAAGTGGCAAATACATTTAATAGGTTCCAGAGATTGACAACGGCGTTTCTGCTTGAGAAACCTTATTCTTCAGTGGCAGAATTCTGTAATCTACCCTAGACTTTTGATTACATTGGCGTAGTTCAATATTTGGTGTGTTGTACGACACGAATATTGTATTATAATTATTAATTTGAATTTGTATTTTATACATTATGTTTTGTATTGTTAGTATAGTCAGTATTTTTTATATTTTTATCTACTTTTAAATTATGTCGCGTTGTCCATAAAATTGTAAAAAAATTTCAAGACAATGAAGCTTATGTCTCTCTATATTTTGCAATTTGTTTACTATCCTTAGTCAAATAATTCGACACAGTTTTGGTATATTGTGGACACTTTATTTCCACAAGATATTAATTGCATACTGCAAACTACTTTGATTCAGTTTTATCTTGAAATATTTTTGTAAGCATTGTATGACACATTTTTCTAACTGCTTTCCCCTATTCATTGCCGACGTTGGTTTAAATTTAGAAACATCCGATATTTGTTGAACAAATACTCCTTCGTTCTTCTTGCAATGGGCAGTATCATACATTTTTTACGCAGTTGTTCTGCCATATATTAAATCAAACCATCAACTACTATCAAATAATTGTCTTACAATTTTTAAAGCGGCTTCAGAACATTGGTCCTCGGTCATAGTATTTGAACAAACATTGATAAATTTACTAGATGATGACTGTCCTGTTGATAAAAAATTTAGCGTTAGCTAGTGTATGCCTAACTTAGTAGATATACGATCACTTCTAAAGTGCTTTAACAACTGGCTTTCCGAATTATGTTTCAAGCTAATTCTATCACTTTCAGAAAAAACGCACTGCTATCTTCATCGGAACTTGAATCACCTTTGGCACCAAAATATTTCAATGTGAGATATATTATACACGTCCCAACTTTGAAAAGCTTACTTTTGGCACAATAACAAGTGACCTCGGTCTTTGACTTCTCCTACGCATCCACTTTAAGAATTGCAATAGCTTACAACCATCTGTAAAATATTTTAAGTTAGTTTTAAATACTATCAATCATTAAAACGATATAAATACCTGATGAAGCAGCACAGTCATAGCAATACTTCTCTTGATTATTCATTACCGTTATAATCCACTGCATATTGGTTTTTAAAATGTGTTATGCAGCCTTAGCTTTCACTGTACATATATTACCATGTCTTTTAACTTGTACCCATCCCACATCTGCATCTCCATATGACTCTCCTCCAGTTCCAATAAAATATATCTTCTTACAAAAACAAACAAAAGATATCACCTAAAGGTAGGATTCAGTTTTTTGGTTTTAAGTTTCAAAATAATCTAAGACATAGTCTAATTTTTACTCAAGACATTTAATTTAAAATGTAGGTACTAATTAAAAACACTACACAGTGTACTTACTTGTTTTAACGCCGCGAACTTCTCCAAGAGAGAAATTTTCACTATATTTAATGAAATTTGCTACCATAAACATATAAACAATTGTCTGATTGGCCTTGGGAATCTCCTTCTTGGGTCATTGTACGTATGATATGGATACAAATCACAAGAAAGCAAAACTAATACGAAAATCCACAATAATTAAATACAGAATAAAGAAAGAAAGTCTACCAAAACGTGGTACACAAAACGATGAATGAATCGAATCAAATAATCGTGTACTCGTTGACGTCACGATCATCAGCAGCGCGTTTAAAGCCGCTTGGAATCATTTGAATTTTGTAGTGTTTTTAATTCTCTACAGTGACTGTTTGGCACAGTAAAAAATAGTTTTTTCGCTGATACACGATTTCATTCGAAATATAGTTATAATCGGCAGTATTTTTTCTCAATAAATTGTTTGTTAAGTTCCCTATTCTTCGGGGCCGTTTATAACGTTAATAATAACAAGATTTTTCGTTGTTATTAAGTAGACCGTGTAGGTTGCCCTACTTGTCATTCTCTCCATTGTTAATACATTTCAAGGCGAAATGATTGAAGTCCACATGCATTACATTATGATGCTTTGATAGTTTGTGTACTATTATTCTTGCAAATACATGCATTACTTCTATATCATAAAATAATGTACTTAGAACATTTTTTAAAGTACAAAATAATATTATTTCATAAAAAAGTGAGATGTAACAGAAGCGCTTCTTCATCGCAAATTCAATAAAAGCGGATACTACAACTAAATATCAAAAACGATAAAACCGAAGAGAATGTTGTAATGTCTTTGGATAAAATGTACAAAAACCTAAAAGATTGGTATAGTACATTTCAAGAGTAAGGTAGAGTAAATTTATTCTCAGAACACTCTAATTTCCATACCTCGAAATACATAGGCGTGCATAATTTACAAATGCTACGTTTTATTTAATATGAATTAAACGTTGAAAGAATACATTTACAAACTGTATAATGAATATTTTTGTAATTTGTTAGTATTTATGAAAAATTAAATTTTATCGGTGTGTTTGAACTCATTCCCACGGTCAAAAACAATCTCGAACCCCTTTCGTTTGTTAATTAAAGTTATACCTAAATTAGTGTTTTAAAAAAAGAAACTCACGGTTTCTAGTTAATACCACAATATAATACAGATTAAAACAACCAGATAAATCCCACTACGCAAAACATCTACTTGACACCAATCATTCATTGACACCTAACACAAAACTAGAAGTGCTGCATATTTGTGAAAAGAAACATGAACTGGATTTCCTTGAAGAATTGGAAATTAGAAGACATTTAAGAAACCCACAATATGAAGTTGTCAATGAACAGTTAAATCTAGGGAGTTCCCCACTAATAAATTGTCTTCTTAAGTGATAATTGTAAAGATCAGCAGATATACTTTTCCTGGTTTTCTATATAATTGCACAGTTATACTGATCTTAATTGGAAAAATGATATCCAGGATATCACCATAGGGCTAATAATATCTAAGCTTCAATATTTGTAATATCACATCTTCTTCTTTTTTCTATAAACATATATTAAGCCAATCACAAGTTAGGTTACTTCTTGGTCTAGCCAAAATTAACTACTAAACATCAGGTAGGCATCAAATGAAATGTAACTTCTGCCATTCTGACGATGATATTGATTTATCGTAACAATTGTCAATTTTTTAGAATTTTCAACAATTTGTATTATATTGTGGTATTAACTAGAAACCGTGAGTTTCATTTAAAACACTAATATGAGCAGATTCCACGAAGTAAGGGTCGAGACAGTTAATTTCGTTATACCTAAAGTAAACAACAAACATCCCAAAAAGTATATATAGTTTATTAATTCAATCGGGTTGAGGTCACAATCATAGGGTGAGAGGCGAAGTAATTTCAATTCCTCGTTTTTTCTCCTCAACGACATATTTTTTATAATTTTGTTTATTCATGTTGGTAATGGCTAGTAATTCTGCTCTCGTCATTGTATCATTAAATATTCATTTCTAAAGCGGGGATTTGACGACCCGTTTTAGGGACTCTAAATCGGACCCGATCGCCGTCTACCCTGAAATCCGATGGTGAAAATCTGTGCTTTTGGTCACGTTTTAGGGAGGCGCCCAGACAAGGAAGTCGGGAGAGATTTCCAACCGATTTAGGAAGGAAGGGTGTGGTAGATTAGGCTCCCACCGCTTCTGCTGGTGAACCGAACGTGAAATGCTCCACCAGGCGGATCGCTCTGTCCAACCTATGTACTCTTTGCATTTTTGTCGAATTACCTACTCTCAGGAATGCGGGTATATTAACTGAGTAGCGTAGATCTGGATGGAGCAGGTGTTCGCACCCCCCTGGGGTGTCATACGTAAGAAATTCCGGAGATCTTCAGCATCCAATACTTCAATAAGTCTTGCATGACTCAATACCGGTCTTTGGAGGTATACCTGCTTCATCAACTTCTTCTTCCTTTCTTTCTTGCACACGGCCAATGCAGTTAATGCAACACCAACAACTACCTGCTTTGATAAATATGGAGCCATTTTGAAACTTTTGCAGCAGGTCAGATGAAGAGCAATGAACTGAGCAGTAGATCGAATGCAAAAGATCGGGTAGTGAAAATACAAGGCTCTTTCGAGGAGAGGGGAGAACAGTGACATGGAGATCGGGACCAGGAACGGGAACGGGCGGTCGGGGATGCGTTGTGAAATCCCGCTATAGAAATTAGAATTTTTAGGCATGAATTCAATCATTTGTTCCAAATATTCTTGAAGTACGGTTGAATACTCGGTACCCTATTATTCTAACAATAGCAGTTACATACTTACAATACTCTACGTTATTATTGAAATATACTATATTTTCTGAGGTTAGAATATACTACTGTTTCTGGTTGCTATTTAAAAATGAACTATTTTTATGCTATGAAAAATTGAAGTCTTGCCGCGTAATAAAAATTAGGATAAAATATATTTATAACTAAACTAAACTGCAGCTAATATGATTTATGAAACGAAATTGTGATGTTAGTGACATTTAGTAAATTAAATAAAACAAAATATGATTTAAAATAACTTGAAATTTTTATGTTTTTATCGGAAAATAATCATTTTATGAACTTATTTAATAACTCATAACACAAAATATACAATTTTTTCATCGATTTCACCTTATTCACAATTAATCTTTTATTATAATAAAAGTGTTAGGTACTACTAAAAATATAAATTACAATAGTTAGTAGCTATAAATATTTACTGAACAAAAATATTTTTCTCTATTAGAACAGCCACTCAAATTTTGACAGTTGCAATCAGGTCCTCACATATAATCTTGAAAAATGTTTAACAACTTCAAATTCAAAACCATTTCAAATATTTTTCACAGAACGAGGATTATTGTTAAATGTAGTTTCCAAAAGAGATTATTAATTAAGAATACGGAAATAAGCCAATACAATATTTCAAGTCCCTAGTTATTCGCTAGGTGGGGCAGTCTATCATTTACATAATTTAATTTCGATTTTTAGAAAATATACCCTGATCAGAGTTGGTAAACAGATCAATACTATTATCATTCTTTGAATTTTGTTCGTCATTTTTATTTATCACCTATTCTAAACTAATTGGGGAAAATGTACTTTCATTGACAGAAAAATACTGTAACATATGTTTGAACTAATCTTAACCAATGCAGGAATTCAATGTGAATTTCATAAGCAAATAACATCTATCAACTGAAAAATGAAGGGATTATTACCATTACTACTTGAGTATATACAAACCGCAAATTAAATTATTTATTTATCTAAGTTCTTCTCGACATATCGTGGTTCATGCAGTGAGTTTAATTGACCAGGCGACTGTAAGTAAATTCATTTTCATCTTGTCAATTAACTAAGGCACTTTAAACACGGTGATACTTATCAGTTAGGGGTAAAAAGTAAACAACAGCTCAGATGGGGGAGAGCCTCCACCTAATAAGAATAAAGACGGGATGGAAACTGACGAAAAACAAGAAATCTTGACAATTCATCTCATTCGGATAATGGAGAGTATTATGTTATAGTTGCACCAGATGATAAAGAAACCAGAATTTCTGCTGTTAAGGTAGGACATTATATTTTCAATGATACGGTATTTAAAAAGGATATTGTCGACATTCAATTAATAGAAAGAAATAATATAAAATCAATTTTCAAAAGTTCAATAGAATACTCTACGGTGGTATATAGATATTGTCAAATTTCGGTGACGAAAAGAATTATTTCCGTTCCATTCACTTCTCCGCACACGCATCACCTATTTATACTGTACTAGGAATATTCTTTGGTAACATAGAGTTTAACAAAGAGTCCATAAGTGACAATTTTTCTCTAACAGGATATCATAACCTAGCAAAAGTGGAAAACGTGCAAAATTACATAGCGGCAAGCGACGACAATGTGTTACAAAACAAATATAAATACATTGTAGGTATTAACAGGATATCAGAAACAGTGAAAGACTTATTCACTGAATGAGTTTAAGAAAAGTTATACGTTGCCGGCATTCGATTGTACATTTATATTAATTATAAAATGCATTGTTCTAACACGAGAACAAGTTATAAGAAGCTATTAATTATGATAATTCGAGATGTTGTAAAAGATCAAGAAAATTAATCCGATCTATTTGTTGAACATTTTATTGTATTGCTGTAAATTGTTTTCAGTTTGAAAGCGTTTAAAACCTTTACTTTGTCGCTTATGGACTCTGTGCTTAACTCCATGTCACCAAAGAATATTCCTAGTACTGTATAATGATTTCAAATATTCAAAATGCTTCCCACAATTTGCTATGCACAAATTGAGACTCATGTAGTGGAACATTTTTAAGAAGGTCTCTGATAGTTTTATGTGTATAAGTTGTCTACTAAGGACTAATTGCTAAGAGGGAATATGCGGTACGATATGCTCTAGTTTCCAGTTGAAAAGTTCAATGTGTTGTTGTTATTTTTCATTGAATTTTACGGTTAATTCACTTTGAATTGAGTCTAAGTTTGGGAAACTGAGTTCAAACATATGATTTTGATTCATCTTAATTTATAGGCAATTTATAAAATACCTAACGTTAGAGTTTCTCAAACTTAACGAATAGTTTTTAGTTGGGTGTCTAACTAAACATAAAACGACAATGAAATGAGTTTATGGCCATGGTGCTCCGTGCTTTCATTTTAAAATCCACATTCAACAATATATACCCTTATTTTATTATATGTAACTAATGTCAGTTTTATTTTGTGTATAATATGGATGTACAATTCGTTGAATTATGGGTAGAACAAAATACTATAATCATTTTGTGAGCTAAATAGTTTGCATCCAATTATGATGAAATTTATTGTTCCATAATAACATACTATTCATAAGACATAAGAGTAAAACATGTTTATTTTCAAATTCAACGGTGTAATTTACGTTAGAAAAGTGGCATTTTCGATTCATTCATAAAATAATAATTCTTCTCACCCATATATTGGATTATCACAACTTTGCAAATACAAATGATCATCATGTTGTATAATCTATGTAACATACTGTACTGGTAACTATTCAACATAATATTCTTTATTAAAAATAAAGTGTTTTCTTCAATATCTTTTTGAATACCATTCACATTTGCGTGCAAAGCAATCGGCCCACTGTAAACTTTTAACTTTATCTATATTTTTTTTTAGAAAATATTTATCAGATGAAAAAAATGCTGTTTGAAAGACAATTTAATGTGCTTCGATATGATTTTAAATTTGTCAAGAGTGTTTATCGTTTATATACATAGCAACCGGCATATTGTAATTATGATAACAAACTTATGACAGATCGAAATTATTACATTTGCAATTGAAATTAGTTTAATGCACACTACACCGCAAAAAGATGCCCAATTAATGGCTTTAGTCGAAAATGGACTTTGTCAGCGAGCTGTTGCTCGACAACTGAATATGACACGCGCAGTGTTTCGAACAATATGCCAACGTTACAAGAAGACTGGATCTTTTAATAGGCGACCTTGAACAGGCAGAAAACGATGTACAACGGATCGTGATAACCGCTTTGTTGTATCGACATCAATAAGAAATCGGCGTCTAAATGCGATTCAAGTGCAACAACAGCTCCGTGCAATACGAGAAATGACTATAAATCAGTGGACAGTGAGACGAAGACTGCAGGAAAGTAATCTGACCCCTAAAACACCGGCAAATGGTCCAAAACTTACCCCAGCTTATCGTCAAGCACGCCTGCATTTTGCACGGAATCATCTGAATTGGATATTGGAACAATGGGGGTCTGTTCTGTTCTCAGATGAGACCAGAATATACCTCTATGGTAGCGACAGAGGAAGAAAAGTGTATCGAAGACCAGGAGAGCGATTTGCAGAATGCTGCATTGAAGAGAGGATTGTTTATGGCGGTGGTTTCTGCATGATCCGGGGTGCAATTTCTATGAGAGTACCGACCGACCCTGTTTTCATCCGTAGATATGACCGTGGTCATGGGAGAGGATGTTAAACGGGTGGTAGGTACATCGAGGACATTTTAGTAGTATCACATGATCCCTTACATTGATTACATTGGAGATGAATTTATATTTATGCATGATAATGCGAGGGCGACACCGCAAGAATCGTGCAAAATTACATTACAGAAGTAAGTTTTTGGGTTGTGGAGTGGCCATCATGCAGCCCCGGCCTAAACTCAATAGGACATTTATGGGATGAGCTAAAACGAAGAATTAATGCCAGACTTCGTACCCCAACCTCGATCGCAGAACTTATTGTCGCAGTAGAAGAGGAGTGGCTTAATATCCCACAAGAAATAGTATTTAACTTGATTAGATCAATGCCTAATCGTATGAAAGATGTTATTAGAGCAAGAGGAAGTCATACTCATGATTGAAAATTAAGTGTTAATTTAGATAATTGTTAATAAACCATACTACTTTTAATGAAAAAAACAAGTTAATTTGTATCATGCGTTAATTTAACAATTTTAAGCCCAAGAACCCGCAATAAATTTTAAAACTTAAGCTCATATCGAAGCATATTAAATTGTCTTTCAAAGAGCATTTATTTATTTTTGATCTGATTAATAGTTTCTAAAAAACATAATCGTTGAAGTCAAAAGTTAACAGTGGGCCGATTTCTATGCACGCAAATGTAGTAAAGAAAGGATTTATAATAAACCAACAATTTAAAAAGACAAAAAAATGAATTTGGCAATAAAAGACAGACACTGTAAGTGTAACAAATAATGTGTTCAATCTTTCCACATTATAGTTTTTCCAGAGTATGAATACAAATGTTGGTTCTTTTTATTCTACAAACACTGAAAGAGCTATGGAACTAAAATAGCAGTCCATAAGGAGTGCAAAAAAATATGTATGGACACGACCAATTATCTCGAAAACAAGTATTTCGAATTATACAAAATTAAGAATAAGTCTATTTTGGCATACGTAAATTTGACTTTTGCAATGTCCTTATGATGTTATTAATCACTTCAAATACATTTCGCTGTATGTTGTGCCATTATTAAAATCTCTGCTTTAATACGAGCTTAACCATATAGGTATGTTACACTAGATTTCATGTAGTCATGAAGTTCTCAAACCTTTTGACATTAGTTCATATAGCCAAGTAGCCAATTTATTCAACGATACTTTCCCGAACCAATCTTCTATCCATATGGCGACGTGAAAAATATTGTAAAGTGCTTCGATGTTTCCGAAAGAGTAAAATAGGGTTATCCAAGAGATTGTCAAGAAACTGTTATGAATTATAATAAAGCTATAGATAGCATGCAGAAATTCGTTGAAGATCCTCTTGCATCCTCATGCAAAGCTACACAAGTACAGGCATTATTCAGTCTACCTATATTGAATAGGGATCCATTAAAACCATTCAAAAATTATTAATTGCAATAATTCGACAGTAGATTAGAGTTTAGTGAGATAATCATAAATTAAATTGCAACACGGAAATAGGGGAACCTGGCCTAAAATATTTATTTTTTTACATATTAACTTGCAAAAATATGGTATGATTAGTGTATTGCACAATCAAACAACTTATTCCTAAGAAAAACAAAGAATAATAGTACATAAACACTACTAAAGAACTTAGCAAATGCATCCACTTTGGCTTGCGGAGCTTCATACACGCCATTATTGTCTTTCATCATACCTGGAATTCGAGACTGCCCTGTTTTACTATGTATATAAGCTCAAAAAGAAGAACAATCTTGTACAACATTATTCTCAGCTTTTGAAATGAAATTGTTGTATGCAATTACACTCTCTACTTTGACAGCAGTTCTTAATTCTTTAAATTTATTATAATAGAACAGAGTTGAATGTCTTTTATATCTACTATAGGTATTTTCTTTTTCGCGAAAAATTTTTTTAAGTCACTACTGAACCAGGGAGGATATGTGCGATTACACACTCCTCTCAGGAGTATACAATTTTTCATACAATATGTCACATGAAGTATCAGCATCTTTACAATTATATAAATTTGACCAATCGATTCGACTAATGTGATCATATAGTAAAGGAAAGCTAGCCTTTCTAAAATTAAATCTTTTTTCTTTAACAATCCTAGTATTAGCAAACTGACTTTGACCGCTGATGGCAAATTCCAAGTTAATCAGTAAATCGGATGGTGCAAATCTACCCCAAAAATAGGCACGTCACACTCGACAACAACACACTTATCCAAATTGGATATTACTAAATCAACTAATCGATTATTTACGTTCAATATGGTACCATGTTGATCAGAACCGGTAAAATTTATAAAATTCAAAACCAATTTTACTTTGTTATTAGAATTATTAATATTAGTAAACGCAGGCACGTTAAAATCGCCTATCATTATGAAACTATCACCCCAAATGTACTCTAAACCTTCAAAATAATCAAGTATGTATTCATAAATCTGTATGTTGCCAGCTGGAGGTATATACAAAACAAATACGTATAATTTATATTTAATTGTAGTTAATTTGTATCCAGCAATGTCAACAGATGGAAGACTAGCATGCAAAGATAAAGGTAACATGTTTATGCAATTTTTGGTAGCAAATACCGATCACAACGATGAATATTAGAATAGATTGGAGGATATATGTCTTGGTCAACAATGTCACACTGCAAATTAGTTTCGGTCAAACACGCTATCTCCAATTCATCAACAACAGCCAAAGAATTAAAGAAGTCTGTCGTTTTCGTTCGTAACCCCCTAATATTCTGGTAATAAACCGTAACATTTTCAGCAATCAGAGTGGGTGCAGTTTTCAGTTTAAATTACTAACTATCTTGAGTACGTTCAGATAATTGTTGTTGTAATTCCTTATAGTACTGGGTTTAACGTGGAGTCTTATCGAAGGCTACCCGAATATTTGCGAATTGAGGATTATTCCTTAGAATTTTTGAAGCTTTAATGCATTTATGTACCAAGTTTTCATTGCACAAAGTAATCCTGATAGGACGAGACTTGAGTTCTTGCCATTGAACTTGCCCAAACGCATGAGCCGTACAGTTTGATTTACATTATTGTGGCTTACTTTGACAGTTGATAAAATTTTCATTACATCATTTTTTTCGACCACATTACATCCTCCTTACCGATAGTTGAATCCTGTTCGGGTATGCCAAATATAATAATATTGCTTATTCTTGCGTTTCTTTTCGTTACCTCCTGGATTATATCTTCAATTGCAGCATTAGACATTTCCACCTTGGATTTATTTTTAGCATTTCTTAGCTCTTTGCTTCCCCTTGAAGTGCAATTATGACGGATTTCAATGAATTAATGTCGGAACCAATGGTGCAACACTGTGAGCAAGTCCATGTCAGAGATTTCTTGGTCTTGATACTTCTTGTTTCAGTTGGTGTAAGACCAGCGTGAGTATTATTGAACATGCCCTTACAAACACAATAATTTAATATAAGGTGAGCTTCTGTAGGCTTCTGACAACACTTACACCTATCCATTTTAAAACCTGGGGCTCAAGCTTCCGGACTAATGGTAAAACCATTAGTTGTTTATGGTTTTTATATCAACTTTACAACTGATCGGATTAAGCAATTGTCAACTTTTATACTCATATTATTGAATATTCAAACTAATCTACTCGCAATAGTGTTCATACAGCATCAACCAATTCACCATGAAAACATCACAATAGTGTTCATACAGCATCAACCAATTCACCATGAAAACATCACAAAATATTTCAACTCTTTTCCATGGTAAATAGTATAATTTTGAAGAGCTTTTGACAAACATATGTGCTCGCATGTATAGTATAGACGCTATTATTTTCCGACAAAGCAACCTTTACACTGTGTGAAAATGTGAATTGTAATAATTTAGGGTTTTGGATTGGCATCAATCCACACTGGATACTTGGAAACTAGTATCAAAGACTACAAGCATGCTTGGTCTGGTAAAGCTGATACTCAGTTAATTGTGTCGTCCTTCACCGAAGGAAATTTAACAAACGTATGAAATGTCACTGAGAAATCTGTTTGGAGACAATGACCAGGTATAGATTCAGCAAGATGAAGTCCCAGATCATTTTGGTGTAAATGTTTGGCGTTATTTAGATAAGACATTTTCCGGAAGATGGATTGGTAGAAGAAGTTGTATTCAACAGCCGGCTTGTTCATGCGATTTCAACTTGAGAACTATTTTTACTGAGAAATTTGAAATATGAAGATCGGAAAACCAAACCAGCAAATCTTGCAGAGCTGAGACTACAAATTATCGATTAGTCTTAATTTATGGAGAAATGTTATAAACTTATTCCACTGCGACCCTGATGTGTCTATTGTGGCTCGCACCTTGCCAGAGTTCGCTGTACAGTTCACACCTTTTGATAAAAGAGATGGTCATACTATGCGAGACTTCTTTAAAGTCCCTGGGTTCCAGTTGGGTAAAGCCGAAGGTCTGGAGTTCCAGTAACACAAGCAACAGTCAGATTTTTGTTGAACGACCCATCCTTATCAAGTGTGTTCTTGACGACAGTGTCCTGTCAACAGTCCTGTCAGAATGCGCGAATCAGACCTACGCCATTCTAGAACCTGCTGGGAGGCTTTCTTCGAGGGGTTTGCGATAAGCGCTTTCGAGTGTGTGAGCCCCGGTGGGTCTCTCCAGAGGTTAAGCGTTTTACGCTTGGCCCAATCTGAGATGATACATGTTTTGGCGGTGCTTATTGCAATGCCAAAGACGGATACTGGTCCGCTGAAGACAGAGTCGGCTCCTTTTAAGGCGAGGGCGTCGGCCTCTTCATTGCCTTTCACGCCGCTGTGCCCTGGGACCCAGATCAACGTAACTTTGTTCCAATTACGCAGGTTGTCAAGAATCTGAATACAGTTCCAAACCAGCTTAGAATCCACTCGATAGAAGATCAGTGCTTTTAGAGTCGCCCGGCTATTTGAAATGATTTTAATAGACTTATTACTCAGCTCTCTGGCGCAGAGCTGTATAGCTATTATCTGTGCTTGGAAGATAGTGGGAACTTTGCAAGGTTTTTTGAGATTTTAACTCTTGGGTAAGTTCCATAAACTCCCGCTCCTACGCCATTCTCGGTTTTGGAGCAGTCCATGATCAACACATCGTCTAAGGGTGAAAAGAAGTTGTCACTCTTATGCAAATCATATCTCTCGAGAAAGAGGACGTTGTAGGCTTTTACTATGTGTAATCTGGGATCATTCCAAGTATGTGGTGATTACTAATTTCACTCAGCAAACCTGTGTGATCTCTTTGTAGCTCCTTGTTGCCGTGACTACTTGACGTTAAAAGTCCGTAGGTGACCTCTCTAGCTCTATACGCAGAGGGGTTTGGTTTAGGATGGTTTCCATGGCAAGTGTCGGTGCGTCGACATAGCTCCCGTAATGGCCAGGCACGCGAGGCGTTGTATAACAGACAGCCTCATTATGGACGTCCGTTGCAATCGTTTTTGTCACCAGACGATCGAGCCATACAGTACCATTGGTGTAGTAACCGTTTGATATATCCAGTATATCATATTGGGGCGTATGTCCCAGGATTTGCCAGAGGGGTAATCTGACTTTGTTGATTTTGTTTTCTAGATGGGAGTTTAAGGTCAATTCTTGACCTCTTCCTCAAACTGGATTGGCACTCCAGATACTTAGGGTATCAGTAGTATATCTAGTATCATTCTTAGTGTGAATAGAACGATTGCAGTTTTGCTAGGGTTCATACGTAGCTGTACCTACATACTGAACTGAAATTTGCGATAATTTTTGTCTGTTTTATTTGTTATTATCAAATGAATATGTATCTTCCAAATATGATATTTAAAACTCTTTTAGAAAAAACTTGGTAAACATTTTGAATATGTTTGAAGTCACAATAGTATAAAAATTAGAATAAAATTCGAAATGACGTAAAATAGTGGAATTTACAGATAATCTATGAGATATGAATGACAACTTTGCGGCAAATACAATGGAACATTGTCTACACTGCTGAAAAAACGTCAAAAAATACCCTATACAAATATGTTGAAAGTTTTCTTATTTTTTGCCCCGATTAATCCTCATTGAAGTAGTTCACAAATTAATTACGCATTTGGATATTGAGTACGTTCAGCTTAAAACCTTTTGTCCCGGAAAACGGAACAACAGTACTCTCAGCACCTCTCACAGAGAAGCCATGAATATTATAATATGTTTTGAACTTCATATTATTTTTGTGAAAAGCATTGATTGTTTCACATATGTAGTGGCAGGGAATCGGAAGAATTCTGTACAACCAAAATAGTGGTTCATAATACGCATCAAAAGCAGCATTATCAACCATACGTACAGCAGATTTCCGCAATATAAATATCTTGCTCGGCGCACTAGAGTTTAACCAGGGTTTTATACAAGAAGTTATGCGTGATTGGACCATTGCTACGGGCGCATTCATATAACTACTCTGTATGCAGTGCTGCAATTGTCTCATTGCTAATATATAAGAAGCAACCGTTGAGCAGAGGACGTTGATCTGAGCATTCCAGTTCAAGTTTTGGTCAAGATATAAACTCAATAGGTCACAGAATATCATGATCAACGCAGTCTAACACCTAAGTGAATGAGGTACTACGAAGTTCATTAAGGCCTTCTACCGCAAATTCAATTACTTTCGTTAATGTATTGATCGATACATGCCTCCTCTCGCGCTTCGCTTGAATACTTTCCCTCCTGTATTTCTTTTTACCATTGCAGTAAGCTCGTCGTATCATCATTTTGAGTTGTTTGTAATCTAATACATTGTTTTCCATCACCTACTCTATAATCCGAACATGAACCAGGTATAAGATTGTACCAGGAATGAGAATATTTCGTCTTTGAGTGCTGATGACAAAGGAGTCAACATCTTCATACTAGTTTTAAGTTGGGTTAGGTTTATACCCGGATTTTAGCATGTGTATGGTAGCAGTTGAAACGTATCTTTTTTGGCATTGTGTTTGGAAAAGTTTGATGTTCCGCAGCTCCTTCGACAATCTAATAAATGGGAGAAGACTTTTTGAAAAATGGGTGGTAAGGTCTGTTCAGAGATATAAAAAAGTAACTAACCGCATTTTTATCCAAGGGTGTGGCCATAAACACACATTGAATGAATGAATGAATAATTGCAGGTAAGAATAGGTACTTAAGAATGTATTAAACTGCAAATACGGAAGACGTAATGTCATTATTAAAGTAATAAAAATAAAATAATTTCAACTTCAACGGGATGGGAAATTGTGAATAATCCCATTTGAGCGAGAAAAAAGAGCCGATATTGGAATTCTCTCGAAGGGAGATGGAAGTGATCAAGATATAATACGGAATAAAGTTTACTTGTTATACTAGGAACAAAGCGTGCCTATATTAGATAATTCAATTAAGAGACTTGAAAAAGATGAAAACGGTCTTAAATATGGCTAAACAACGTTGTAGAAGTGTATCCAACACATGAGTTTTAGATTTTGAAAAATTAACTAAAGACAGGTTTTAATGGAATCCAGTAGAATTTGGGGTTAGCGATTCGAATACCTACAAAGAATTAGGATTTACAAAGATCATCAAGGGCCAGTTATTTACTTGGATGAAACCTGGTTCGACACATATAACCCGGAAAAAGGTTGGGTTGACTCAAGCGACAACTGTATAACAAACGCGCCATCAAAAAGAGGTAAACGAATTACGATTTTGAAAGCTGAATCTTAAGACGGATGAATTTCAAATGGACTTTCCCTGTCTACAAAAATCATTAAAGATTCTTTGGTTTACCATTAGGACACCACTGCTGATTTATTTCACGATTGGTTTAAACACAAGCTAAATCCAAATATACCTCCGAATAGCGTAATTGTAATGGACAATGGACAAAGACCTAGTAGGCAGTTGACCAAGACTCCCACCTCAAAAGACACAAAAGCAACAATCCAAAACTACATGTATGATAATGACATTTATTTTCACAAAGATTACACCCAAATGCAATTAATTGAGGTTTAGCTCAGTTTAAAACTACAAAAGAAATACTTCCGTGTTAATTATCCAAAATATATAGTTTTAACACTTCCATCATACCATTATATATTTAATCTCATCGAACATGTTTGGCACTAACTGAAATCTGCTATTCGTCGTAACGATATTTGCCCCACTATTAACTGAAGTGTACTTGAACTAATTGAAACTGAAGTTTTTAACATCTCTTCACAAATACTCTTATACGTGTTGGAAAAGTGGAAAAATCCTATATCCATATAATCCTAGATATAATTTGTAATAATAAAATGGTTTGAAATTTCACTCTTACTCATACATAAAATATTATTTAATGTCTGACTTATTTTTATTACAAAACCATGATTAAAGTCTAAGCAAAGTACGGACCTGTTTGACCATATTTCAATTTTACAACTGGCCCGGGGCTTTCCTAATAGGAGTCAGTTAGTCACTTTCTTATATCTCTGAACAGATTTTACCGTAACGTTTGCTGGCCCAGCTATTACAGGTTTTTTTGACGGCAGGTCTTCATCAAAAGTGACTTTTGATTTTTTCATGATATTTAATCATCACATTAGCCATTGAATTATCGATTTTAATACTATGATTTCTTTCAAGCTATAACATAAAATACTATTATGAAAATAAGTACACAGCTGAAAATTCATAAATTGGACTAAAAATTAAATGGGATAAACTTCATAATGATTGCGAAATGACTCACATGATCATTTCTGTTGCAAAAAAACTTATATCCTACTATTAAACCTGTCATGTTTAAAATATTGGCACTTGTCAGTAGTAGTTACAGAGTTAAATAGTCTTTTAGTGTTCTCACGTTCAATAATGATTATATGTGAAAATTTCAAATACCTGAGTCACGAAATTTTCGAAAGCAGATATTTTAATTTGGATATTGAAGCAAGTTTGATGACTTAAAATAACTAGGCGAATATTTATGAAATTACTCACACTTATCATTTTACGTTCAGCAAATTCAGACTAATTTTGTAACTAATATCTAATGTGTCACATATTAATTAATAAAATAAATATAATTTTATAAAAAATCTAATAAGAAAATAATTTTATTTCGAATTCTTTTGGTATTTGCGACACCTGACTTATTTATAAAAGCCGAATTCTAAAAAGGAGCTAATGTATATGATTTTGGATACGCGCAATTGTTTTTATATCAAACAAAAATAACAATTTCTTAAAAATAATTACAGTTGTGAGTTTTACGATTAAAAATGAATGCACACAAATGATTATAGTATTTTAAATTTAGGCGATACATTCTATTTCTAAAGTGATTCTGTTAACTTTGAACTAATACTGTATATATAAGGCTCTAAAGTTCATTGTAGCTGGCAACGTGGATATATTATAAAATACGATAATTTCATTTAATAATATAAATACATAGTTAAAAATGAGAATTCATAAAGGCGTAAATCTAACTCTATCTAATATTTTCTTACAAAATTAATTATGTGAGTTATTGTATAGTATTTACGAAATATACTTATGCTTATCAGTTTTATTAAAAGTAGACCGTGCCTTGAGTCTAATTTCTATTTTCATCGCCATTTGGAAGATTTTATATTTATACTTGGCACGCGAACTAAATGTATAGATGACTGGTCTTATAGATAATTTTAATAATAATTGCACGCGTTTTTATGAGGAATGTGAAGTATTAATCTCAAATTGTGAAATGAGTTTAAAAGTGGTTTTATAGGAGCACTGGGGCGTTCAGATTGAGGTTGAGGTGATCTTTAGTTGAAATTGAAGTAGTACTTTACCTAATCAATTTCATAGATCTGCAGTAAAACATCTCGTTTTT